>VWPW01031522.1:0-205588 GCA_013389825.1 Crypturellus undulatus | reverse complement strand
GGGCTGCGCCGCATGGGGGGCGCTCGCGGGGGCGCCGCTGCCGCCTCCCTGCGCGCCTGGCCCCGCGGATCGAGCCCGAGCGGCTGCGCAGCCCGCGAGCTTCACGGAGCTGGAGCGGCTCTGCGCCCGCTGCGAAGAGAAGAGGCAAGTTGCTTAATTCGCTGGGAGTTGCCGAGTTCAACAAAGTTCTGCCCAGTGTGGAAAGACACTGAGAAACACTTGGAATGAGAGTGCATTGCAGAAAGTCACCAAAAAGCATGCTGGAATGAGGTGGTTATGCTGGTGAGAAATTCAGATGGTTCCCAGCTTGGGAAGGTCCCTGTGAATCTACAGAGAATCTACAGAGAGAAAAAGACCCTACCTAAAAACAGCCCTTAAGGTTAAGGGCTTAGATGACAAGCAGTCGCCTAAGTTTCCAGGCTAGATTATTTTGCAGGGCAATGTACTCAAGCTGACACTTCAAGAGGGCAGAGATAAAAATGAAACAATCCTAGACAATTTCTAGACAATCTTTTTACAGGTGGCTTTGAACCTTGAATACAATATAAAGAGTGTGGGCATAAGTTATACAGGAAAACACTTTCAATAACACCCTGTGCAACCGTTAAGCCGAACGGTAAGAGCATGCGTATAGAAACTCCATCTACAGCCATGCATGCATACAGCAACAGAGAAAGAATAAAAACTAGTCACGACACTCAGCCAGCCTGACCAGCAGGTGGATGATGCTTTGCTGGGCAGCCTTTCTGACCATTAGAAAACAGCGTAAGAGCTGAAGAACTGCTTCAGGGAGGTGTGGATCGAAAGCCCTCTTGTAGCCTCTGCTAGGAGATTCTGGGTCCTAGGTAACTATTTACGTGGGTGCAAACTAAATGTAATGTAAATCACTCTCAGCTTAGAATGTCCCACACAAAATTGCACACACAGTAATAAAGAAGTCGTATCCATCTGTCAAATACTTACCAATCAGCGTTCATGGTAAATACAAGGTGATCATAAAGTACAATTGTGCATGCACATCTATGTGTTTCTCTCAAGTGTTTCCATGCTTTTCCCTTGAAGCCATGCCATAAAGGATACTATAACGGGGATTTGCAGGAAAGATTTGTAATTCAGTGACAAATAAAAACAACTGTTGGATGTTTGACTTTCTTGTTTTCAACCTTTGTTTCATTTGCTTATGACAAGAGCTTAGTCAAGAAGTGGCATGGTCACCATTATACAGCTCTGCTCTTTCGTTTGCTCATTTGTTACATTTGATTTGGCAATTTCTGCCATTCACAGCTTGTTACCGCAGTTCCAGAAACTTCATATGCTAACAGAATCATATCCGCACATAATCCCATCATATGCTCACAGGCTGTTTTTGTTCATGTCAAGGTTGCAAGATGAGTTCTTCACAGGGATTTATTAACAATATTTCTCTGCGGAGTATTTTTTCTCCTATTCCTTCCCCCCCAATCCTAGGAATTAGTGTATAAAAAGCTCTTTTGCAGTGCTCTGTTTTGAACAACTGTAGGTTCCCTTGCTTGAATGCATCACATCTGTGCCCACTTGCAGTTGATTTGAATAATCATTATCTGATAATTTCACTTACGGCTACTTCTGCCACTCACACCTTCACTGTCTTTTTCTCTGGTAAAGGCTACAAAAAGCTCAAGCATAAAACTCAAATTTCTTCTCTTTCAAACCAGGGCAGAGGTTGATTTCATGGCCTTGCCCAGGCAACACACTTACTCTTTCCTACCTGACACAGTCTGCTCCGTAGGTGCCCTGAAGGAGCAGTAATCACAAACAATTACAAATTACTTTGTTTTTCTGGTCGTTAGCACGCAGGTGATCTCTGTGATCTGCAGAGCAGGTTGCTGCCCCATGGAGAAGCCAGAACATCAACAGCTCCTGTCACTACTCCCGTTGTGACTGCGGGAGATCTGGAGGATGACACCAGGGCTGGGGCCACACAAACAGGGAAAGGCACAAACCTGGGGCACACTGCACCCTGCCAGCCCTGCTCAAGCAAGAAGACTATGTTGTCTTGAAAGGACAGAGGACAGAGGGCAAGCAAGCCATCCCTTGGCATGGCACTGAAAAACACAGCAAAGTAGCCCTTTTTTTTTTTTTTTTTCCCAAGGATAAATTTGTCATTATTGAGAGCTGGGACCACATAGTTTCTTAAAAATCTGGGTTAGCTCATTTTGAACCTCTGCCCTAGGATAAAATACTCCTCCTGCTCTTGTGCTCAGTACAGTTAAGGAAATAACTTGCAAGAGTATATATATGAAAAATTTAAACATGGTGTTAATGCTCGATCTGTGTCTGAAGGGAGGTGAAGACGCAGTGGAATCTCACTGTGCTTCTCTTTCTCCTTCAGCAAACATTTCATCAGAGCATCTTTTTCAGGGCATCATGAATTAAAGATCTCTGTAGGAAAGTAAGCCATGGTGAGATGCAGCTCCTAAGACACTTGCGTGTTCTCAACAAGGACTTCCTAGACTGCTGGAGCAGCTGGACCTGGGGTTTTGGTTTGATCGGTAGTGCAGGCGAGGGCAGATTACTAGAGCTGGAAAGCAGTATGCAAGCAGCTAATTCCAACTTAAATAATAGGAGAGCAGAATATCTCCCAGGAGTAGATCCTGTCACCTCACAGAATAACAATGTGGGCAGAGTCCCCTTCATTCCTATGGTGATTCTCATGGATTTTCATCCGAAGCAGTTGTGTCAGCTCTGCCTCACAGGATTTGCCAGAAAAGATCAAAGCAGGGAAAAGAAAAAGGAGCCTCCCCCCTGCCCCATCCCAGACTGACAGAATTTAGAAGCACTTTGCTTTTTTTTTCCGGGTGATCTTAGTTCTTTTCCACTTGTACCCAGAGGATCTGGATTGTTCTCATTTATGCTGCTGTTTTTAAGCTGTGCAGCTCTCCCAGCTCATCTCTCAGCACCACTTCAGGCTTTCGGTTTCCAAAAGCAATGAGGCTTACACGAATGCGCTTTCTCTCTCTCTCTCTTTGTGTTCCTGCCCTTTCCAATGGTTTTGGAACCCACAGGCCAATTTCAGCTACTGCTGACAGAGGATCAAAAAATCCCCAAACTATTTAAGCTCCTGCCAGCCATGTCAGAATGTGTACAAGTAGGGTTTGCAGGTAGCTCATGGTGGAAGGGAAGCTTGCTGCCCCTCAGAGGAGCGGCACCAAAAGGATTTTTCTGAATGATGAAGGAATTTAGCTGCCAATTTCATAAATGGGCTAGACTCCTAGGAGACTATATTCCCTTGACCTTCCTTGGCTCCTACTGATGAGAGCATTTGAAGAAAGACTGTAAGCCTTTTAGAAACCATGGGCACTTACAGAAACTCTCAGACTCTTTACTGACTGAATGGAAGTTTCACTCTGTTGTCACTAATAAATCCCCCTCCCCTTACCAATTTATGTCTTGCAAGTTTGGGCTAAGCTTTGTCTACTAAAAGGGTCTTAAATAAAACAGCACTTACTGAAATGTGATCTTTGCACATTTCTAAAGTTTTAATTTTCCTGCAGTGTAATCTTGTTACTTAGGTCATTCGGTTTGTCACGCCTTGGTATCAGTCTGGTCCAGAGCTGGCTGCAGGGCTATGTTCTCCTGACATTTAGAGCAAGAATTCCCTGGGAAATCAGTCAAGAGATTTGACATTGCTGCTGGCCAGGCTCCAGAGGGTTTAGTTTTACTCTCCTTCTCAATTTATTGTGGAATCTGTCTATCCACAAGCTGCACATTGAGTCCCATGCTAGAGAAGGAGAACTGAAAGGGACAAAATGGCCATTCATTTGAGGGGTTCATTCAGGCTTTTCATAAAGGTTTTACAAGAAGCTGGGCAGTTGGATGACTGCTGAGCTTCCTTAGTCCTGCTCAATTCCTTTCCTCACGAGACATTTTGGATTGACTGCTTTTTTTTTTTCTCTCTTTCTCTCTCCCCGCAACTCAGTAAGCAGCAATCATATTTAGAAAAGCAAAATTAAGAGCTAGATAGGATCGGAACCAGCCAGAGGCTTTTCCATTGTATAAATGCTTTCATTTGAAGGGCTTTGTAATACCAAGGTGTTGCTAGACCCTTTGCTGGGAATGCGGCAAAAAAACGCTTTCTCTCTTCTCCTACTCCAAGCTTCTGCAACGCCTGTTGCAAAAAGCTGCATCTGTGGTGGATGCATGAACAGGATTTGATGAATGGAAGGGTAAGAACAGGAAAAAAATCTTGGAAACTTGTTTGAGGTATGGGAGATTAAATGGAAGAATCCTGGGGCAATTGCAAATGTGGGAGAGAAATAGCCTGGATGCCCAGGAAGGAGGAAATCTGGCACAGGGAAGGGCACAGGTAAGAGTCAGAGAGTGCCAGGAGTGAATCTGCTGTACTACTTGACTTGACTTGAGGTGCTTGGGGCTGCTTCCACATCCCCTCTTCTCTTCAGAGGGTATTTTGAAGTTGTCCATCAAGTGCCATCCTGCCGTGACCACCTGCCGCTGCATGCTTGCTGCCAGTGTGCAGGGGCAGTGTGGTCTTAGCCAGCAAAGCTGAAGGGATACATCTCATTTTGCTATAGACACACAGGAATTTGGTCATGCAATCACTGATTTTATTAGCTGCACGAAGTGTAGTATTGTGCTTCATATATACCTCCAACATACAGTCTTCTGCTATGAGCCAGACTTTCCAGTCTGATGCGAGTTGCTCTCCCTTACAGTCCTGCCACTGACTCTAAGCTCCTCAGCTCCAGGTACTCTGACTGCCAACTCAGCACCCCTACGAGCTTTTAGTTGCCTTCAGGAATAACACCTAGATGAAATCTCTGCCCCTCTATGTCTGTGCTCTTTAGTATGTTTTGAACTTGCAGTCTATGTTAACCAAAAACGGTAATGATGCAGTTTGTCCATTCTAATTTTTTACATACTTTTGAGAATAAAGAGCACTACTGTAACAAAAGTTATAACTAATGGAGACCTAGCTCTATGTTTCTCTCCCTTTGTGACAATGAATCCCAATGTTAATGCAGTAACAAGCACATACAAGCATGAACAGAAGTTTGCAAATAGTAGATGGTAGTTTATTTGAAGAGGCATTTTGTCTTTGTTATCATATTAATTTCACACGCACCAATGTTGCTACGATTGGAAGATCATGCAGAGGTCAAAAACTAGATGGCAACATTACATTTTCTTTGGTATACATCATATACCATCACATTTCACCTCACGACATCTTTCATCGGTGCTATAATTTACATTGGATTAAGTATATTTTCCAAAAAGCATCACTGCTTGATTTGAAAGCTCATGGGATAGAAAATCAACCTGTTCTCTTGGTAGCTGATTCCCAAGACTAATCATTTTTGTCACCAAAAATGGTCTTTTTTTCTAAAATGATTTTGTATGAAATCATCCATGTAATAGTGGTTGTTTTGCTGTTCTCTCCTAGATTGTAAAACCTTTTTTACTTCTATTTTCTCCCCATAAGTATGTAATGTGATCAAGTCATCTCTCAATCAACCTTCTGATAAGCTAAGCAGACTGAGCTAAGTCTCCCAGACTAAAGAAATTTCTCCAACTTTTTTTTGACTTTCGTTTGTGCTTCACTACTTATTCAACATGCTTTTTAAAATGCATTTTCAAATCGGACTCTCAACAGGCATATTTAGAAGTAAAAGCATGTGTTGTAGCACACTTCATTATTCCTTTTTACTGCATCCTCACATTGACAGTGTGCTCTTGCTTGCCTCTCTACGATAATCCCTAAGTGTTTCTCAGGTTATACCTTTCTTTCATTAGGTAAGGCTTGTTTTACTCCAAGAAATCTAACTTTGCATTTTCTGATATTAAAAGATCTTTTTTTCTGAGAGGGATCCAACTGCAAAATGGTCTGGACCACTCTGCTGGGCCATGCTTTTTTCAGCTTGCTAATTTCAGTCATGTTCGAACTATATTGGCAGTGATTCTGCCCTGAGGTGCAGCAAGCCTCCCAGCCATCTCCCCAGATCCCTGCCAACTGCTACCATTACCAGTCCATTAAGTACTTTCAGAGATCTGTCAGCAGGGTCTGAACCCATTTAATGCTCTATGTCTAATGTACAGTGGTTAATACTTTAAACAAATGTCACTCAGTTTTGTGGTAAAGCCTCTAGAAACACTAAAAAGGCATCACTCTGTGCAGCTACTTCTGTCAAGCGGTGTGTAATTTTAAAAATGAAATCTTGCCTAGTTGTTTTTTTCTTTTTCTTTTTGAGAAGATTGAGGCTCTGTCAACTACACTTGACATTCATCCTAATGCTCAGAATTTGTCCTTTGCTGTAGCCATCTGCTGTATGTAACATAATGATAATATTTATAATACATATATAGCTTCATACTCACAAGATTTGTATACCCACTAGAAATGCATGACATGAATGGGTTTATGCAGCTTGTTCTGAGAAAAACATTTTTGCTTTACATATTTCAGGCTATCTTTGTAGATTACAATAGTAACTGTCTTCCTAATACTGTGTCTTTATAGTCTTTTTTTCTTTCTTCTCAACATTAATGCCTTCTAAAAGCTACACCCTAGGCCTTAGAACTAAAGATATTGATATTTCTCTATGCAAACGTTCATCTTTCATTGAACTTACTGAAAAGTGGGGTGTAACTATGAATATTTACAAGTTCAAGCTTTTTTTGTCCAAAAGTTTCTAAAAAAAATTGACAGCATGCTTTTCCTGGAAATATTTAGTAGAATATCAGTTTCATTTCTGACAGACTTTCATGTTTACAGCTTGAAAAGAAATATGTGAAGTCTAATAACTGGAGATATGTCTGCCACAGTTTTACTGGACAAGTAAATACAGAGACACCAATTCAGGCTATATTTAGTCTATGTTGTGACTTAGGCTGTATCATTCAGAGATTCTTGCATCTGATCCAGTTACCTCCGAAGATAATTGAGCTAAATTTCAATAAAATACAGGGAAACGCACATCTCTTGCTGTCATCTTCAAGTTTACTGGTAGCAATCCCTAGTCAGTGCATAGATGAACATAGTCCAGAAAACTGAACACTTAGTGATGTTTTGTCTTCAGCCACTGAATGTGCCATGGAAGAACCTGCAACTCAAGGAAAATATCTTTTTGAGGCCCATTGCTCTCATGCAGTATCTGCTCATTTCTCCTGTCCATACGCTTATGGACACAGAGTGGTGGAGAGAACCTGCAAAAATGGGAAGAAATCAAATACAGAGCCTGAGAACTCTCAGCTGTATGCTACTTTTGTGGTTTGTGTTTCTTTCTTAAGGAACATTTTCTAATATTGCCTTCACTATTACTTTCTGCAGGCACCTATAAAATAGCAAGCTGCTCTCTTGTAAAGCCAGCAGAGGGGAAAAAAACCTGCAAGCTATGTGAATAATTAAAAACAATACCAAAAGACATTTATTCTAGAAGACTTGGGGAATAATAAATATTTTGTTGCCTTGTTTGCAAACTTATCTTATTACTACAGAGTAATCAGTATGTGACCGCCTTCTGTGGCTTATCACTTTTTGACTCATCAGTCTTCTCTCTCTCTGCAGACACATTTTGAATAGGCTGTAGATAACCCTGCTGTAAGTTGTTGTTCATAGTGAATTTTGTGAGTTTCTTGGAGACAATTGTTTTAGTGAAGACAGGTATTGTATTAAATTAATGGTAAGAAAATACCAAATACTGCTAATCCTACCTCTTACTTGGAGGATACAAGCCAAAAAAAGAGTCCAAACATAGTTAAAAAATAGATTTACGCTTATGAGAATGAATTCAGAACAAGGGAAATTTCTGCAGGACACGTGGTTTCACATTTCCCTTTTTGTATAATCTAAACATCTATGGTACCCATCTGATTTTTGGTTTCGGTACGCATACTTGACTGACATGAACTCATTTTTCTTCCGCCAGCCCTGCAGAACCAACATAGCGGTGACAGAGATTCTTTTCAGCTACACGCCTCATCGGCACTGTTAGCGGTGCGGCTCCAGCTCCGGCACATTTATTCCTGCAAGAGGGGGCACAAAACCATGCAGCCTGTTTTTCTAACTTGCAGAGTTTAGTCTGCAGAACGGGCTCTCAGAAAATGATTTCTGACATGCAAACTGAGCAGAGGCGTGTCATACACAGCCTCACAATGCAATTTTTGCTATCCTATTTTTTAATTCTTTCTTTAAAAGTTTTTGCTAAAACTGATCCAAACTGTACTGTCTCAAAAAGCTAATAATATAAATGAGAAATGGCAGGTGACTCTTGCACGAAGAGGCAAAACTATATGTGAACACTTAGCAGCATATAGCCAGGAAATCTCTTATTTTTTACTTAAGTAAAGATGTTGGAATGGAACAAAGATGGAGTCTTGGTAGAAAGGAAATAATCTTTTGACTTATTGTTGTATTGTATTTTGTTGGAAAAATGAAGAACTTGAGCTACATACGGAAATCAAAGTAAATATAAAGCCACTGGGATCATAGTATTGTCCAAATTTCAACTGACTACAAAATGTTTCAAAGACTTTTTAAGTGATGCAGATCGTGGCTTCTTGTAGACAGGAGACTCTCCTGGTAGAATAATAAATAACTAAAATACAGATATTTCCCCACTGTTTCTTTGTGTGTTGGACATACTGAAAGTTCTGGGCTATTTCAGAGCTTTGGGAACACCATTGATTTGCTTGAGTTTTGTGGTGAGGCCAAAAAGGAAAAGAAATGAGCCTGGGAAACCCTAAATTGTCCACTCTCAAAGGTTTTGTTTCTACGCCAAAATAAGGGGTCAGGGCATAATAGCACTAGAAAAGCTCAGTGTGGATTTTACATAACGAGTTCCCAGCTTCTGCCATTCAGCCTGTGCCCAGTCCTGCAACCAAGGCAGCACAGAGTGCTGATTTCAGCTCCAACGATGTCAGTGGGAGAGCCTGTTTTCCCTTAGTAAATTGCAGTAAATTGAAGGAATGCCTCAGTACTCACAAGAAAAAAAAAAAAAAAAAGCTAGAAAGAGTCTCTCAAAATTCAAAGGATTCCCTCTTCTTTTCCAAGGCCTGTTCGGGCTAACTTTCGCAGCAAGCATCAGTACTCTGCCCTTGCTGTCAGACATGGTTACCTACAAACTGTACTACTACTCTGGTACCTCTTCAGTCCAACAAGGAGTTTCCATCAAGGCTGCCTGCTTTTTACAGGTGGCCCTTGCAGCTCCTATTGATCTCTCTGGCAGCAGCAGTAGCTCCAGCCACTTGCAAAGACCCTCCTGCTCCTTCAAGCTGCCAATTTGTGGACTGAGCGGTCTAATGTATATCGGCTTAGGCTGGAAATTTCAGTCTTAGTGGCAACTTTAAATAAAGCAAGACAGAAAACAAATTGTGATTCAGATTCTGCTAGATAACACCACCTCCATTAAGAGAGTTTCTATATGTGAAAAGAAAGCAGTATCAGTCCTGACCCCACCAGAGCCACTGCTCTGAAGACAGCTAAAAAGATTGAAGGCGAAATGGGAGAATAAGATTTGTGGGCGGCCTGGGTGAGACACAGACTAATTTTGTCTAACTATTTTTTTTTTAACTTTGTGTTTTGCCTGCTACTGAAGAGGACCTGCAGGGACCAGTTTGGTTTCTACAGCTCCCGTGGAGCTCAGGTTTTGCTATACTGGCGTCTTTAGGACACTTTCATCAGAAATGCAAAAGCAAGGCAGTAATTTCTTATCATGCACTCTCACCTCCAGCCACAATTAACATTTCCTCTTCTTGTTAGAGGTTTCTCCCTCTATCCCTTCCCTACTTTTTTCTTTTCTTTTTTATAGGAGAATACCAGAAGTCATACAAAAAGTGAGAGTTGTTGTCTGGGGCTGGTAATATATTATAGATAGTAACTCCATAACTTCCCTGACAGCAGAGAGATGCTGTAAACTCTTGCTCTCTGCAACAGTAGTAGCGTTACCTCAACCACAACCAGCTGTATCTGCACAAACCACTGGCCTCTGGGTCTGACAGCATCATGGCTTTGGGCCAGCATAAGGAGCAAAAATAAAACCCAGCAAGAAGAAAACCTGCAACGCTTGTGAAGATCTCAGCTTCATTTGCAGATGACACCAAACTGGGAGGAGTGGCCAACACTCCCGAGGGCTGTGCTGCCATTCAGAGAGACCTAGACAGGATGGAGAGGTGGGTAGAGAGGAACCTCATGAGGTCCAACAAGGACAAGTGCAGGGTCCTGCACCTGGGGAGGGATAACTCCAGGCACCAGTACAGATTAGGGGTTGACCTGCTGGAAAGCAGCTCTGTGGAGAGGGATTTGGGAGTCCTGGTTGACAACAGGTTAACCATGAGTCAGCAATGTGTCCTCGTGGCCAAGAAGGCCCATGGGCTCCTGGCTGCATGAGGAGGAGCGTTGCCAGCAGGTCGAAGGAGGTGATCCTGCCCCCTCTACTCAGCTCTGGGGAGGCCGCACCTGGGGTACTGGGTGCAGTTCTGGGCTCCCCAGTGTAAGAGGGATGTGGAGCTTCTAGAGAGAGTCCAGCATAGAGCCACGAAGATGATCAAGGGACTGGAGCATTTGTCACATGAGGAAAGACTAAGCGAGCTGGGCCTATTTACCCGGGAGAAGAGAAGACTGAGAGGAGATCTGATCAACATGTTCAAGTACCTGAGGGGTGATTGTAGGGAGGATAGGGCCAGGCTCTTCTCCGTGGTGGCTGGCGACAAGGGATTGTGGGTGTAAGTTGAAACACAAGAAGTTTAATCTCCATGTGAGGAAGAACTTCTTTCCTGTGAGGGTGACAGAGCCCTGGAACAGGTTGCCCGGTGAAGTTGTGGAATCTCCTTCTCTGGAGATCTTCCAAACCTACCTGGATGCCACCCTGTGCCACGTGCTCTAGGTGTCTCTGCTGGAGCACGGGCTTGGACTAGATGATCTCCAGAGGTCCCTTCCAACCTCAACCATTCTGGTGGCTCTGAGACATGCTAATAAAACCTTCACATAACTCTGCCCCATATGATACCTTTGCACATACAGTGTTACCATCATCATTCTATGCTATAGTCAGAGATGAAAGCACAGTTAACCTAAGCTCTGTCAGTACATCTCAAGCTGACAGATGAAGCATATCTTAATGCAGATTTAAGATCTTTAGAGTGAAAAACAGGGTTTAGCTATAAAGCTCAGGGTGAGAAACATTTGACCAAATGGTTTTCAAATATTTGCAGCAAGTGTGTTTGTAGGGAGGGAACTTCTATATAACCAGCTCTCTGAACACAGACTGGTCCAAAATGTACTATAGTTCATAATCATTCCCAACACTTAAATCTTTCAATGTGTGTATTTTTATTAAGAAGGAGACTGTGTAATAGGCAGCTGCTGGTCTTTTGCTTTTGCATCCAAGTAACTAGCTTGAGAAAATTAAACCTCAAGCATTTAATATCCCACTGACATGTATTTACAATCCACTGAGTGCTGATTTACATCTCTGTGTGCTTAAAAACCTGGATAAACCTGTTCTGCCCCTATCCACCATGTCTCAGAATGCTGTTTCTTGAATGCAAAGCCTATCTGCAGGTCTTGGGAAATGAGCACTATTGGGAAATTCAGTGGAAACTGCATTTTCAGGAAGAATTTGAGAAAAAAAATCTGACATGGGAGGAATTTCTAAGTGAAAAGGACAGGACAGATATGTGTGCACAGATGGTGACTGACAGTACCATACTCCCAGGCTGGCTTATTAGTGCAGCCTCAGTGCCACGATAACATAGCTGTGCTGGACTGGAGCTGGCTTGTGCTCGACAGCTGAGCATGAACTGGCAATTGGTTGCACCCGTTCACGCTGACATGCTTAAGGAAGGTGGGAAATTTTATGTCAGAAGACAGAGAAAAGGAATCAACCATTATATTCCAAAAGAAAACTTATGACAGTGGACTCAAAATTTTCTGTTTCATTCTCTAAGTCTGCTCACATGGTTGAGTTGCTCAACACGCTCAAACCTCTTTTCTGCTCCTCTAGGACCTTCTGGTTGAGCATCACAATACTTAGGGCTAAGGCACCAGAACACAGTCACTTCTTTTAATTTGGGGTGAGAATAAAATGAGAAAGTGAGATTCCCAGCCTGTCTCTGCCTGCTCTACTCCATATACAAGGAACTGGAGGGACACTTCTCTCTGATCAGACAGCCTGGCACTGGGCTTGAGTTGGGGCAGGCTTGACAGATGCACAGCATTTGGAAACAGAGCTTGCTTTCTTGAGATTGCCAACGGTGCGAGCCAGAGCTGAATGAAGCACTTCATGGCTGGAACAAAATCAGGAAGTCCCATCTTCCTTCAAGCCTTTGGAAAGAAAGCACGGAGATAGGGTTTTAAAGTCCTATGAGTTAAATTCCATACGAAATTTCTGAATAGAACTATTTATCCACACAGTTCAATGTTCTTTTTCAAAGACATGTAGCTTAATTATCTTCCTTTACTAAAGGGGAAACTGAGGCATAGAGTTGCTCAAGTTTGCCCAACAAATCCAAGTTACAGAACTTGAAGGAGAATCCAGGTCTCTGAAGCCAGTCTGACACTCCAGCCACAAGTAGTTTCAGCTAACATACTCTAAATGGATTGGACTCACTGTGTTTAGGTTCAGAACCAAGAGCTTTTTTTTTACTCAAAGTTTTTTTTTTTTTTACTCAAAGTTTTACTCAAAATAAATAGATATTTTAATGGATTCCTAATTTAATTAAAGTCAATCTAATTCAACTAAATAATATGACAATTCCCCCCAGAATACACACACACTTGAGAACACAGTGAAATCCTAAATGTCTGAGCTTAAGAAGACGTTTATCTGGTTGTGTTGCTATGCTCCCTAGTCCTCCCTGTTCTTGCTCTGTCCTCTGAAGTGTAAATGAATTATTTGATACCATAAAAGCACATCTATTTGATTTTGGTCTGATTTGAGGCATTAGATTCTGAGACCAGATTCTTTAGTTTTAAAAACATCACTGCAGGTTACCCAGTTGATAAATTGGTATATCTGATACATTGTTAGCCTGAAGGCATACACAACAAAGACTTCTACATATAATCTATATATACAACATGGATTTCAGCTGAGACATTTTCCTCTCAGACTTCTGAATAGTGTCATCCTATAATTTTCATTTAAATTTAAGCAAATCTAAAATTAAAGTGGTGATCTCCAATGACCCATCACCAAGACAGAACAGCCTGGGGCAAGAATAGCTCCAATAAATCTAGCCTTTTGGGGGAGTTACACCAGAGGACTTTTCAAGAGGGTGTACCAGATTTGATTGCATTGTGGCTCCACACCTATGACTTGTAGCCAGCAACAGCTCAGCCCCAGTTTTAGACAACTATTAACAGTGTGTCTAGGCCTGCAAGACAAATCTGTCATGGAGAGTGGAAGCTATCATTATGCAGGCAAAACCAGCAAAATTTAAGAAAAGAAAAAAGAAAAACTAAAGAAGAAAAATATGGAACGCTGTTGATTAAAAAAAAAAAAATTAAGGTTTTACTCCAGGAGGGAAGTCTAGTGTTTTCAAGAAGCAAATTTACACAGGAAGTGCTATCCTCCGTCTCCAGCCCTTCCGCAGAGCAGCTATAAAGCCTTCGCAGGCCATTTGACTTCTCCTGGCAACTGACCTGCATCCAAGAAGTGCTTTGAGATCTTGAAATGAAGAAGTGTTCATAACTAAAAAGCAGTTACCTTAACGACACCCCTTAAAAGGGGCTCTGCATGCTGCAGCTGATCTTTAGTATAAGTGTAATTGCATTATTGAATGTTGTGCAGCATGTTTTCATTCCTCTTCTGCATACATCCAGTATGATTTTCCGAGTAAAATAAACATCTGTGTGTAGTTATGGAGCTGGGAATTTCTGTAAGTTATAGAGGATGACCTTCAATTTTTGATTTTGTCTAACAAACAACCTTACAAAAACCTAAGGTAAGTTACCTCACACTTTGACCTTTTAAAATTTACTTTAAAAATAGAGGTTATCTTTTATGTTGCAAATTATGCCTTTATCTCTTATAATCCCACAAGTCAGATATTACAGTCCCACTTCAATTATGCTAAACTCTTATGTTAATTTTAAATCATGTAACTTAATTCTTGGCAAAGCAGGCTGGTGATTTTCAAAATGTGGTTAATGAGGCAAAGTACAATCTAGATTCTGCTACTGAGATCATCTGAATCCCTTAGGTCACTGAAGATGACTATGGAGAAGCTCTTCTTTGCAAAACTCTGGGTTAGATTTTTAAAAAAAAGAATTTTTAAGTGCAGTTAGGGACTATGAAACTTGAAGTCGAGCATACAAGGAAGTTAAATTACTTTCACTAGACCCGTAGAACAACAGCGCAGCTAAAACAATTAGGCTTCTGTGCACATACGCACTTTAAAGACCTTAAGTAGTGTCCTCCCCTTTCAAATCACAAATTCAAACTGTACCAGATTTTGAAGATGACAGTCCAGGGACCTGATGCTGGTGTCCACAGATGCATGCAAATCAATGTCATTTTCCTCCTCATTTGCAGAAGCCAAACATTTGCTAATAGCTTCTCTCATTACCCCCTTGTCTCAAACAAAGGCTTTAACTAAGGCCGGTTACTAGATGAAATCATATGAGCTTGTGCAGTTTGCTTTTTTCAAGACAAATACACCTCCCTCCAAAATCTTTAATTCCCAAGCAGATAAACTGCAAATTTGCCACTAACTCAACCTTAAGCTTAAACTCACATTCTTCAGAGACTTTCTAATTTACTATAATATACAACCCTCAAATAAATAATTAATGCAAAACTCATATATAAATTGATCTGCATTCTTTATTCGCATATTCTTTTTTATTTTCCTCAAATAAATTTTAGAATATATCAGTACACAAGCCAGTTTCTTGTCTGTAAATCAACAAGTAACTAACAAACATTCACAACCAACAAGGCAAAGGAAATATACAAACAGCAAAAAGTCAGTGTACATTCACTTTTCATGTGACATCTTTAATGACCTGGAAGAACTGCCTGTAAAGAGAAATTCATTCAGAATTTGAGGTGAGGATCAACACGCACAAGACCAGGCACCAGTGGAAATATGCCTGTACACCAAGGTAAGAACTGATGTGAAAAATAAGGGCTTGCTTTGTTTTCATATCATTTAAGACGCTGGATCATGCAAAATTGGAACTGTGGCAAGATGTGGTCTTTCAGGTCCTAATGCATACTCTCACTCAAGAGAGTGTAAGGCTAAACTCAGAAAAGAATTGTGCTAGTAAAGACACATAGAATTTCATCCCACCCAGCAACAGCCATAAAAAAGCATAACATAACATGGCAAGTGCTGCAAGGATGACTGAGCGCCCCTATGGGGAAACCTCTCTCCAGTGCCTTTCCCGAGGGCTGTCACTGGCTGTAGGGCAGCTGTCTTCTCCCACAGGAAGCACACTCCCAGCTGTGGGAATGGCACTGCAGGTAAACCAGGAAACGCTTGTGCTCGGGAGGAAGGTGGAAGGCTTCAGGACACACTATTAACCTGAATTAATGCTTAGCTATCCTCATCCCTTCCCCCAAATGCTCCTGGTGTGACCATGTGTGGGTCCAGCTAGACATGGAAATGGCTCATGCAAGTGAACCTGGCCATATCCACGCGCCTTGTCTACTTGTCTACCGCTCTCCTCAGCGCTGAGCATCAGCTCCTGCCCTCCCACCAGACGCAGATTCTTTGTGGGGAGTTTATTTTTCCTCTCTTTGTCCCAAAGTCCCCAGGAAATAGGTTGGCTTCTGCTACAGCTGTGGCCAGCTGTTAGCCAAATGGAGCACTACCACTGCCTCTCCTCCTCGAAGCAGCTCAGCTCAGCCCGCCTTGTAAGGACACACAGTTTGCTATGCTATGCAGCAGTATTCTGGAGGTAGTAAGAGGCTTGTTTTCCTTTCCTAAGGAAAAAGCAGAGAAACAGGTCTCTCTCCTCATCAAAGGTCCATGATTAGTTCTTGTGGAAATACAATTGCTTGAAATGAGAGGAAAGCACAGTAACAGTTTTAAAAGTCAACATTTGTTAAAAATAGGGGACAAATGATATTTTACTCGCATCACTTTCTTGTCAGACTATTTCCTTACTCTGTAAATTGTAATGTCAAGATGCCAGAGCTGAATGCCCCAAATCACATGGTATCCAACCAATGGATGCCATTTTATGTTGTAAGTGCAGGCATAGTGGTTCTTTCCTACCCATTTGCAGAAACTCCTCTTCCTTCTAGGACACTCTAATCTGATAACCCATTCTACAACATTATGTGCCACATGAATCACTGGAACAACTGCATACGTGAGCTAGACAGCGTTTGAAGGAGGAGAGGGAAGAGTAGGGGGCAAGGCACCTCTTCCTTTTACAACCAGGACCGCGGGATTTGGACACAATCTGCCTCTAGGAGGCCAAGACTCATCCTGCCATTTAATACCGAGGAATCCATCCTCAGCCTCGGGCTTTGCTAGATGATGACAAAGCTTAAAGGACAGCAAAATGCAAGAGACTCCTCAAAGTTTTGGGGGAAATAAGTTGTCCATGGATCGTGGGGATGAGGTGCATACACGATCAGTCATTAGCAGACACACAGGGGTCACAGCAACTACATTGAAGGTGCTTATCAGGAGAAGGTCCCATTGCCAACACCTAAGACGTTGTACTACCACTTAAGACGAAGGCTTGCTTAAATACTGGAATCACCGGTGTGCATCATGTTATTGCCTCCAATGTAAATAAAATGTTAATTTTAATGGTATGTGTCAATTTCCTGAGAGGAGGATCATTTTGGTGTCATCAGAAGGGTATCAGTCAGGGTTTGTGGTCCATGCCTTTGGATCACAGGCTTAGCAAAACCTCTTCTGCACAACTGCTAGCTGCTGCATTACTTGTAGTTTTTATGCATCTGTATTTGACAGCATCCTTCAGTAAAATAGTCAGCACTGAAAATAGCTACACTCTAACAATAATCATAAAACCATGCATTTTAACTGAGAACACTGCAAACATTTTAGAAAATTAGTCAATTTTTTATTAATAAGCTACAGAAAGTAAAAAATACATTCAAAAATAGTTTTAAAAACAATTTCTAAAACAGAAAGAATCATGCTATTCTGATTTTTTTTCTTAAACCATTAAAAGAACATTAGGTAAGCTAATGCAACAGCTGGCTGTGCTACTGCTTCCACAACATAATCTATAATGGTAAAAGCAGCTTTTTCAGGCATTTTAGTGCAATTTATGCTGTTTTCAGGGTGTTTATTGTGCGTTTTCCTATAATTTTATGTCAATTGATGTCACTCTAGCTTATAAAATCTCCACTAAGTCAAGACAACTCCACTTAGCAGTCACTTTGTTTCCTTTCAGGGCTAACATCAAAGTAGTTGTTTTGAATCCCGAAATGATAAATATCTAATAGAAGCCTGAAGCTATTCTGGTGCTATACAACTGGTGAGGTATAATTGAACATTAAGTAATCCAAGTAGTAGAAGTCATAGGTTAGCTGTCTCTCTTGTTTAGACAATTCCTTTAAATATTGCCTCACTACTTCTGCATTTGTTCTTTCATCAGAGGAATGTCGGTCTTTGAAATTAGGAAACCTCAGCTCGGCTGGAGCACCTACCAGCTGCAAAAAGTAATTGGCATCCTCTTCGAGGGTTTCAAACTTCCCTATGAAATCATAGTTGATCAGGCAGGGATAGCAGAGCTTACTGACTTGCTCCCAGTGAATGTCCATTCCCACCGGGCGATGAGAATCTAACAAGTACTGGATAAACTCTTTGAACTTAACTCCTGATCCTGTTTTCAGTGCCTCTTCATTGGCATTTTGCCTGTATTTCTTAATTATTGCCTTCCCAAATACTGGATGGTAATAACTGTTTGGATGTTCAAACTTATCCCTGAATGCAGATACCAGTCTTTCCACTGGATCACGTACAAATATAGTCTTAGTGTAAGTGTTCAAACGCGTGTATATCCCTTCGAGGTCGTAACTGTCTAGTTTCTTTAAATGCTTGCCATAGTGCACATCATCATGGGAAATGTTGTGTGCTGACATGGCAAGGCCATTGAGCACCATTAGGACCCTTTTCCAGTTGGAACAACCTGCTTTAGGCACTTCGCAGTATAGGATCTTGTGTCTATCCTCCACATAAATCCTTGACACCACATGCACCAGGTGGGTTCGCAGCTTCTTTTGGCTGTTGTATTTTTTACAGAAGCCATAAAGGAAGGATCTGCGTCTTTCCTGGGCACCATCGACATCCTTCCACTTGTCTCCCTTGATCAAACTCTTGTTCAAAGGACGCATCGCAGAGGGTAAGTACACCTCTCTGAACTGGCTGAGAAACGACTCGGTCATCTTCTGATGGCCAGACAGCTGGCTTGCTGCAGAGACAGCCACCACACCAAAAGGGTCCGCCTTCCCCTGTGAGTGCTGGCCCTCCACCGCCGCAGTCTTTGGCTTGCTGAGGTCAGCAGGAGCGCTCCTGCCCACGGCTGCTCTCCTCAGCTCCCCAGGAGGTGGAAGCTTGAAATCCTGCAATCGTGGAGAGAATGAGAGCTTAAAACACAGCAACAGCACAGCTGAGCTCATCCATGTCATAAGAACGACAAAAACAACAGTGCTCATTTACAGGCATTCATGTGTATTGGCAAAGCACATTCAGTGGTACAAATTCTGTTAGAATCGCTTGATCGATACACCTAATTTAGCAACAATTTGGGCTAATTATTGAAATACGTGCTTTTGATGCTTGCTTGTTAACGAACAGTAGGTCTTCCTTCAAAAATAAATAGCTTAAACCAAACCTTTTAAGAAATCAGAAGAGGTTCACACAGGGAGGCTGATAGCCCTGGTAGGGCTGACCAGATGCTTTTCTATGCCTAATACATTCTTCCCTCCTGTGACAGCACTGGTTGACTTTGCAGTGGTGTTGACAGCTTTCCACCGTGCCCTGGCACAGTCAAACTAGCAGCTGCTGCATCTGCAAGTGTGACTTGGAGCAGGCCTTGTTTCTCTGTGGTTGACTGCAAGGCCAATGCTTGTGGTAGTGGAATCACATTAGACTTCCTAAATATCCAACATCAGCAGAGTTAAGCAGGGTATAGTGACAGTAGAAATCACCCTCCATAAGGGGCCATTTTCTGACCACAGATCATGGGAGAAAGATGCATTTGCCAACATGCAGATACCTGCAACTCAATGTCTACATCTGATGGAGCTGTTTTGAAATGGCACAAAAGAGGTTCTAGAGCTTATTTAATTTGATCTATTTAAACATCAACATTAATGACATCAGCTAGTGTCAGTGATCCTGCCAAGACAGTGAAAAGATGGGACTTTCCTCCTAAACATCTCTTCTAACGTTACCAAGTTTTGTGCAATGGAAATGGCAATGTTTGGATCTGTATTTTGTTCAAGCTGACCCCAGATTTTCTTGCAGTTTGGGTATTGCTGTTCTAATAACACAAGATAACTCACTTTAGAGTTATCTTAAGGCTTATATAATCTTTCTCCTGCAAGCCTGCTGCATTAGGAGGTCTATTGAGCTTATACTTCTTGAGAAGCGAGAAGCTGGTCAATAGGCTTTTAAATTTCTCAGGGTGAATATAAGACAGCTAAAAGTCATAGTTAGATGGACAGGTATACACGGGTTACCTGATTTCATGAATATATTTTTCCAAAGAGGTGTAAGAAAACTTCTCCATAAACTAATTGAATATTTACTGGCAAATGGATTTGTGGACCAGCAGACCAAAAGCGTGGATTTGGGGCTGATTCACAGCTGATTCAAAAAAAAAAAACCAACAAAAAAAACACCACCAACAAAAAACTTTTAAAATTTACAGGGACAATGTAAAAAAGGGAATGCATGGAACACAAATCTGAATGATCTAATTCAAATAAAGCCTACAGAAAAAAAAAAGTTCTAAGAAAAGTTAGCCTATCTTGCAGTATAATAATATCTAGTGACAAGAACTCCACTGAGGAATCAGGCTATTCTGAATTGCCACTAACCTCTAAGTCCCAGCTCTTTGTTTTCACAGAACATCAGATAAGTAAAATGATCTTTGTATTTATGAAAGCAAATGGAAGAGAGCCATTCAGAACTTGTGCATGTGAGAGTGAGTGCACACTGGTGTTTATAGTGTTGTAAAAGGCTACTGGAATTGTTTCAGTTTGGCCTGGTCTATTTCTCTGATTTTATCTAATTTTTAATTCTGTTGTCTAATATTTCATTCTTAAAAAAATGAAATGCATGTGCCTAAAGATTTATCACTTCTGCTGTAGGACAGAAGGCATTCAGGAGCATGGTTAATATATAATAACAGGATCTGTCTGTAAAACATGGGAGGGTCTGTGAACCTAATGGGAATTTCAGCATCACAGTGAATGACACCTTATAAACGTGACCACAGAAACACAAACTAGCAAATAAGGGGAAATGAATGTTTTGACCTTAAAAAGAAAAATCTGGAATTTAAAAAGAAGAAAATGTGTATGGTATACACAGAAAACAACTACATAATACAAGGCTAAATAAGTTGAATAAGTTTATACTATGATTTTAAAGTTACTGAAAATCATAGATATATCAGTTTGGCTCTGAGGCAAACTTTATAATTCAGAAGACTGTCTCCAAATATATATGACTGAATTGAGGTTCAACAAAGTAGACAAAAAAAGTAGAGAGGGACATAGTACCTCATATCTTCCTATGGTATGTAATCTGGATTTAGGATTCTACTTCAGGAGTGCAAAAACACAGAAATCAGCTAAGTTTCCAAGAAAATCCACTGCAATGAGGCACACACTTCAGAGGAAAGTTTAGGCTTCTGTTTCACTCTACCATTTTGACTGGTGAAGAGCTTCCTTGTTCCACCATTTCAAGCAAAAAGAAAAGAAGACTCAGACATTTGGGGGTCTAGATTTTGTTCCATTTCAAGTAGTCTGTCTTGGATGCAAGACCAACCTCTGAAGGTGACCTGCGGAGGCATTAAAAGGGGATGGCATTTCAGTTTTTGCAGCTGTGAATACAGGTGTAGGAACCATTACCGGAGCAAGGATTCTTCATTGGATTAAAAGCTTCAGAGAAGGATGGGCAGAACCATTCAGAGAAATCTTGGGTAACGCCCTAAAGGAACAACATTTGCACAGTGGGAGCCACTTGAAAGGGGTTCCCTCTAAGCAAGATGAGGCAAAAGAAGAAAGAGTCTCTCAGGAAGAAAAAGCCCCCAAAAGAAGGAAAAAAAAGTCCTACGGGAAAAACAATGATAGTGGAAGTTCTGAGGCGAAAAAAAAATCTACATATGTAAAATACTATTAGTTGCTTCCCCTCTCTGCTTCTCCTTCTCTTTGACATACATATCCCAGAGTGAATACAACAATAATAGCTAATAAATGTTATTATAAGTTCCACAAGGAATTGTGTGCTTGCAGTAAATGCTGACTGTAATATGCTATGAATGGAAAAGGATAGTGATGATAATTTTAAAAGGCATATTGCCATTTGCTATGGAAGTTTTCCAATTAAAAAAATCTACCTATATACCTGCCTTAGTTAACTGGATTAGTAACTAGTAACACTGAGATGAATGAAAGAGTGAATCAAGCTTGCATTCAAAGAGATTTCTTAGGAAATTAACAAAAACTGTTCAATAGGTAGTGCCATATTTCTTAAAATTACCTAAAAATCTGGTATATTTAGTTGAGTGCCACATGCTTTGAAAGGATTTTGCAGTATTTGGCTTGCACAAATTGAGGGGTTGTCTTTGGCTTCTTCTTGGCACTGCTAATTTTTCACAGCTTGTGTTATGATACCTTAAAGAAAGGAATATCTCCATGTTACACCAAAATTTGTTTTCAAATTGGAAAGGAGAAGACAAGAAACCCTCAAAAATCAATGAAAATTAAAAAAAAAAGGTCATTATATTTCTTCTCCACAATCTGCTGAGCACCATTATTTTTGAGAATATCTGAATGTATAGCAACAACAAACACTGAACAGATAAATATCTATCAGCCACTAACTCTGGACCCAGATCATTCTGTGCAAAAGCTTCTACCCTACTCTTTGAGACAAGTGCCAAAGTACAGAGACAGCCCTGAAGAGGAAATACCTTTGGGAACCAGTTTACTGGCTTGGGAAATGAGCTCTGTGGTCACCTTGGAGAGAAGCACAGCTGTCCTTGAGACATGCTGACAATCTGTGCAGCAGGTTGCATAGCTTTCATCTGAGAATTAATTTTCAGTGAAGTGTGGCACCCTTGCCAGTAATTATGCTGAGTCCCATGTTCTCTGTTTGCACTTATATATATGAAAGGAAATTATGAAATGGCCATGAGTCCAATTTAGAAGAGTATGCACATAACCTCTGTCTCCCTTTGGCTAAACAGGAAGTAAAGAAAGACTTAAAGTTAGTTTAAATACAAAGCAAAAGAAGAAATTTCAGAGTCTCGGTGTGGTGTTTGGCTACTGGCAGGCAGTTCTATGAAGGTGCTGAAACTAAAGGCATTTCTGATACCAATAATGGGTTCACAGATAATTTTTCCTTGTATTTTTATTGCTGAAGATTCCCTGCTCCTCCCTCATCCACAAAAGGATTTTTCATCACCGTAGAAATAAGTAGCTAATACCTTCTTTTATGCACAACAAAGCTGTCCTTTTCCCTAGTACCTTCACAAGCCACTGAGGTGGAAGAGATAGACTACTGCCAAGAATAGTTAAGACTCATCCAAATACACTTTGTGGTAGTTTTATAATGCACTGGTGGGATCTCATCTAGACAGTTTACAATTAGAGCATTCTGCCATGCAAAAAGATAATGATGTATTGGGAAGAATGATATTCCAGGACTGATTTGCAAAGATTTAATGGCTTGCAGACATCATTGTTTTCCTAAATATTTACAGTTGGATCTTTATTTTTACTAACTAAAATAATAAAATTAAGTGAGCCCATAAGAAAATGTGGAGCAGAGGGAGAAAGATTTTGTTACATCGTGTTCTTCTGTGTTGCTCAGTAATTACATTTCAGGTATTAATGTCTGGCTTGTTTTTCAGTATATATTTTCTGTCCTGTAACACAAGCTGCATCAAATAGTATTTACGAAGCTTCTTAAGCTTCTCAGGAGCAACTGCATGAATCCCCTTGGAGGATACTGTATTCTGCTTTTCACCGTGGTTTCACTGTCACTAGCCAAGTGACTGTGACAGGTTTGAGTGCCTCAAGGACTCTCTCTGCACCTAATATAGGTGCTCTCCAAACATGAGTGTTCAAAGGTGGTAAAAACTTCATTTCTTAAGATAAGAGTGGGTTGAAAATATTTTTTTCCTAATGAAACTTATTAAAGACAAATAATCATAAGGAAGGAACATTTGTGTTTTCTGGACAAAGATCAATCCTAGGCAAGGGTTCTGTAGTACATGACACGGGACAGAGCCCCCCCCCCCACTACTAATGAAGTGACAGGAATTAGAAGTACAGTATTTGCTTGGAGCACGTGTATCTAATCTCATGTTCCTGTCCTTTGGTACTAGATAAGCTCAGGTGGTACTAAAATTCAGCATGGACTGAGATCATTAGATATTTTAGTGCATAAGCATATTTCTTCAATGTTGCTTCTAATGTGAGGATTATATCACAATGAAGACCTAATTTCAGGTCCCTAGTTATTCCTCTAGGACCTCTCTGTAGAAACCAAAAGGAGAAAGGGGCTCTTCCAAGATTTGTTAACTAGTTCACTCTCTGACATCTTATCAGTTAGGGAATACAAGGAGATCACCCTCCAAATTCAGGTCTTTAAACACGGCCAGTGTGAACACCGAAGAGCTATAAAAGAAATACTTTCTTACTTGGATTGTAGGGGTTGGTGCAAGACTTTGAAAAGATAATACATAATTTTAACCTAAACAATTAATTAGGCACAACCAGAAGGATTCCATCAGTAGAGGTCCGACTATGGGGACTGGGCGTCAGAATTAGTATGTAATTGGAATATAAGGAAAAGCTTTCATGACTTCTGCCTACAGCATGCACCAGTGAAGCCTGGAGCTGTTGTTCAGTTTCTTAAGTATAAAAACGTGTCAAACAATATATACCATGTATGTGCAAGTCTTTTGAGCTTGCCAAAAGCAGGGACTATCCTTAAAACTTTTTGTGCAGGAATAGTGTTTGCTAAGTATAATTTGGAATGGCCGGACCGCTTGATTGCAATGCCCTCCAAGGCTACAAGGACATACACGCATCTCTCTCCCACATCAGAGAAACTGCGTAGCATAAAGTCGGTGAGCTAAGCCAGTCCCGAGAGATGCTCTCAATGGGGAGACAGCTGAAGCAGTCACCCAATGAAGGATGGCAGCAAGTGACAGGAAATACATGCTAGTGAGGTGCTTCACCTTCCGTGCAATGGAGATAAACCTCTTGATTTATCATTTATGCTTAAAACAGCTATTCTAGAGATAAGCACTACTAGCCCCCCTCCTCCCAGAGGTGATATGAATTTTGGCTTATCCAATTTATTCAGGAATAATCATTACTGCCACAATCCTCACAAGCTACAGTTCACACATGTACTGCCTGTGGACAGTGTGAATTCAGTAGAGGTACTTCTTTCAGAGATACAAAATATTGCCTTGTGACTTATACAGAACTCCGTTATAGAAGAGGAAGAATAGAACATTAGTACTTTGAACTTTTATAGCTCTTTCCATCCCTAAAGTTCTCTAAAGATAGCAAAACAGCTGCAAGCGTATCTTTCTTTCAGATTAATATCTAGGAATATTTCTTACATTGCACCATCATTCATAAGCCTGACAGGCAAAACTTTACTATGATAGACACAACATCTTCCTATAACATATGTATCCCTAGAACATATGCACTTGTACAAAGCATTTCTATGATTAATAAAGAAGTGGTGAAAAGGAAAAAGAAAAAAAAGAGAAATGAGCATACAAAATGATCAGAGCTTCCTATACAGAAAGAGGCAAATTTTAATATTTTGTAGCTGAAAAGCAGTTTGGTTTAAGGGAGATACACCAAGTCAGACACAAAACTTTACTTGAAAATTCGTGTTCAAATCTGAAATTAAATCCTTCCTGTATCTGCCCTCATAGGAAACTTTGATTTCTCCAAAACACGTTAAAAAAAGATGATGGGACAGTTATTTTTAATGTCACCACTTTGTCTTAGTGGATCTTTAATCTGTCACACAAACTTACACGACCTTGCAAGTTTCTGATAGCCATGGCATCTTATTTGGGATTTTTTCCGCTGGATTGTGCCTTGGTTTGGTTTGTTTGTTTGTTTTTGTTTTAATCCTTAACTGTCCCATCCCTTTGTTACTAATAGCCATCATCTCTAGCTTACTGGAGATGTTTTGAGGTCAATAGCAATGACTAATAGCCTCTGGATAGGACAATGTTGAAGGTACTTCACTAGCTTTTTATCAACAGTTTAACGGGTCTGGGTCTCCTCACTGTATGACACAATTTTTTAAATGAAGCACAGAGCTATTACAGCCTGGACAACTTGTGTTTAGACAGAGACTGCGTCCAGTTCACACAAAGTGCTCGTCTCGAGATACGGTGCTAAAATGTTTTGTTGGTAGAAAAGCAACTTTCAGATAATGGAACACTTACAGCTGGCCAAGTTCACCCTTACCTCCTTTCTATGAAGTCTTTTTCATTTTGGGTACAAATAATCTACCTTGTTTCAACAGTTTTTGTTTGCTCCACTCTCCCCCCTCCCTCTTTTTTTTTATTTCTGAGCTCTGTCTCCTCCCTTGCATATTCTATTAATAAAATCTAAGCCAGCCACTGCCATCAGTGACCAGAAATCTTTACTCAGTACTCACTCTGGTCTCTGTACAGAATAACAGGGACTCATAGTAAAACAGCTTACATAGCATGAAATCCAAAATCAACTAAACACCAGATACTCATTTTTTTTAAGAAGAATATTAGGAAAAAAAAAAAAAAGATTATCCTGCTACATTGACCTGGAGATTATACATATGTATATGTGTGTGTATACATATATATATATATATATATATAGTGTGTGTGTGTATAGTGTAAATATAGTGTAAATCTGAAAATGACAGATTTTCAGGTAATTTCACTATATTGCTCACATTTGAGCTGATTAAATAATGATAATGTGCTGTGAACTTAAAGCACTGAAGCAAGTCAAGAGTCAGAGTCCCGGCACTTGGTGTTCTGACTACCCACTCCGCTATGGGAGACCCTGTCCCCCTGCGCAGGATCAACATGTGTCTCTTGAGGGGGCAATCAAACTCCAGGACATCTAACTCTTGCAGGCTTGAATTGCCTTGGGTAGAGAGAGCAAATGAACTTGGATTTCCCTACATCAGGGGTGGCTGCTTTAGTCACTGACTGACTTTTCAAAGACATGCCAACACTGCTTCAAGAAGACAGCCTGGCACGCCTGTGCTTCACGCAATCTGTCCTGGGTGAGCTTTTCTGCTGCTAAATGCGCTGCTGCTAAATGCGCTTGATTCCTAGGAGGGCTAGGGTTGGATCAGTCCTGCCAACACGAGGGCTTGTCCACACATGCAGAGGAACAAGCCTGCCGGGCTCAGCCACCCATCCTTGCAGGTGACAAATGAGTAGAGGTTATCAGAGCTCTGGACCTCACCTGAATTTTGGAATTCAAAAGAAATCGATTTTTTCAGTTTCATTACTAATCTGCCCTCCTGAACTATAATGAAGATTCAGCTGCTCAAATAAGCACTTGGATGTTCCTCTGAATAGCCAAACGTGGTGCTTGGATGCCTGTTGACACTTGCATGAGAGCAAAGAGCACATGCTTTACGGAGAAATAACGCAATTCTAGGCACAAAGGGCTTTGAATTGGCTACCACATCCTTTCCAAGAATTACTGTAAAGGAATTATTTCAGCTGCAAACAAGCTGTTCAGCAAGCTGCTCTCACAAGCAGTGAAAAAAGTGATGGCCTAGTTTAGCAGGGACTCATATCATGTTTCCCCTATCCTGTGTCTCCCTGGACAGTGCTCCCAGCTCCCGTCCTTTTCCATCTCTCAGCAGCAGGCAAAACAGGGGCTGTGCAGCTGCAGCGACGCTTCCCAGCCGGTCCGTGGTCCCCTCCTGAAATGGATATGGAGCAGTGACATGACTGATTGCCTTTTCCTCAGCGAGGACAATATTTTCTCCTCTAATCAGCTGGCTAAAATTGGCCCTGGGTTCAAATGTTAGTGGGGAAGCATCGTCAAGGAAATGGTCAGGCAACATGACTGAGAAAGCGTCCCTAGGGACCAAGGGCACTTACAATCAGAAAGATGCAAAAATGAAGACAAATCAACAGCTGTATTCCTTCCCCACAAAAACCACCATCCCTTTTGAGGAGGTAGGCTTGTAATATAACGCTGCACTTTTGTGCACCTGTCAATACTTCTCACATTAATGGCTGCAGTAAGATCCATGGGGACTTTTTGTTGGTAAACAGAATCCATTTCCATCTTGTCTGCAGGTCAACACACTCTACAGCATAAGCAAGACACCTGAATTTGGCTATCTGCATACATTTATAGGCAATTTTATGTGTTCGAGATTATAAAAATGGTAATACTTGAGAACTGATCATAAATTACTGTGGGAAAAGATAGGCTGTGAATTTGCAGCAGAAATTATCCATTGCACACACTCTCTCTTCAGGTTAAACGTAAAGTAACATAGCTAATTTTCACTGAAGGGAACTATCTCACTTTTATCAGCGGTAAGATGAAACATCCTGAACTATTCTGTGGCAGGTGTTTTGTACAGCTATCTTCTCAGTTTGTCTTAATCTATAAGTAGCACTACAGATCTTCAGTTGCCACACAAACACTAACTTGTTCAATCCAAATCCCTCCTTGAAGTGGAGGAATAATCAGAGAAGCACACTGTGGTTACAAGTAGATGCACAAGGCAGAGACACAGAGTTTGTTTAACTCTGAGCAAGCCACTTGACTTTCACACTTCATTTTTCCAGGTCTTCAAAACAAGACATAGGCAGTTATTACCTGCCCACGTAAGTAATGTTAATTTCTATTCGATACTGCAACTTTGAAAAAAAAAAAAAAAAGGCAATTTCTGCTGCCTGCTGGCAAGCAAAGTGCGCAGGGTGGGGTGAGCAGGAGGGACCTCATAATCAAGAAAACACGGCTGAAGGCTACCCATTTCAAGCATATGCACATAAATAAGGCAATACCTACGCAGTGGCATGATGAGGAAAGCTCTTGTACCTTTCTTGGTAAACCAGCACGACTAAGAGGCCTCCCTGTTGGTCCCTAATGAAGGACAGGCTGTGATAGCAAGAAAGGCGATCACACAAGAAGGGCTTTGAGCACGTGGGCTGGGTCAGACAACCTCCAGAGGTCCCTCCCAACCTCAACTTTCTCCATGAAGCATAGGAAAATGGCATAATAGCTCAGTTTGTTAAGTGGAGTAAATGCACTCACTCTTTTGGGGACTATCAAACTGATAATTTTAGGGAAACCATGTAACACAGAGGAATGTGAACGCACTGATGGAGATAAGGACAGCAAGCAGCATGGCTCTTTCACTACTTAAGCTGTGAAGTAGCAGCACTTGGAAACCAGCACACGTGGACCTGTTCCTGGTTAGGCTGCATGAAAAGGATGGAAAGAAACAGGAGTACAGAAGTAGAGCCCAGCAGAGCACAAGAAAAGGCACTGAACTGTGATGTTTTGCTCATGCTGATGTAGGTCTGTCACGCCACGTGGATACTGAAGGACGAACAAATCATTCATGATCACTGCAGAAAGGGAAAATGCTCCCTGACAGAGATGCTCAGGCTCTAATAGATGGCTATGCCACTACAAGAGAGCTTATCTTGAGGAACGAGCTCCTCAGGGACAAAACAACAGGAAAGATACTGTGGAGGACCTGCAGCAGCCAGCCTGCTGCCCTGGCCTGCAAGTTCATTGTAGCGGGGACAGATTCAAGTCTGAGCTCAAAGACTCCCCAGAACCTGGCCACACAAACAGCTGCAGATTCAGATTACAAATATTCATATTCTTGATAGTCCTGCAGAGTTTCTAGGAGACATTGGGCAAAACTATGTGTAGGAACATTCCCTAAGACCACAACACAGACAAACCTGAGTGTAAAGATGAAGCATAAAGGATTGCCTTCAGACACATTTTAACAGTCTGTAATGTGTTTTTTTTTAACCAGGATGTTACATGGTTAAAGTCCAAGGTTTGTTCTTGTTTCTTTTCATTTTCTCTCACAATAGTTAATATGCTCCACAGCTAATCAGGCTG
This sequence comes from Crypturellus undulatus, assembly GCA_013389825.1. NCBI lineage: Eukaryota > Metazoa > Chordata > Aves > Tinamiformes > Tinamidae > Crypturellus > Crypturellus undulatus. The sequence goes on along the minus strand of VWPW01031522.1, from coordinate 176,264 downwards.
GACACATGTACCAGGATTTACCCTGACATTGCAAAGATAGAAAAGCAGGTATTGAAAAGCAGAGTGCATAACATTTCTGGAAGACTCTGCTCAGGCTGTGGAAGACAATTGCTGCAGTTAAACATATATACTAACATAATAAATGGCAAAAGGCACCAGCAAATGCCTCCAGATCAAATGGAACATGAGCCAGTGAAGGTCATAACTATAACTTGGGGAATTTTGTGGAAACATTGCCTTGGCAGACCACCTTCGCTTTGACTTTAGAAGAAACTAAGAATCAAAAAGAAAAAAAACAAGCACCTTCAGGAGAGAGAGGCTGTGGAATCTCCTTCCTTGGAGATCTTCCAAAGCTGCCTGCATGTGGCCCTGTGCCACTTGCTCTAGGTGTCCCTGCTTGGGCAGGAGGGTTGGATTGGATGATCTCTAGAGGTCCCTTCCAACCATTCTGTGATTCTGTGATGTAAGGTGTTAGCAAATCCTCACAGCTGGTGAGGGTTTAAGATAGCAGGAGACCACTAAGACAGTGGCTTTATTGTTTCCTACTCTCCTCCTGTTTTTTTTTTTTTTTTAAACAGGCACCTCTCAATAAGCCATTCCTTGATATCTGTCCCTCCATACTCCTGCTCCTCTGAAATTATAAAACCATTTATCTTTCAAAGAACAGTTTCTCCATCCCTAAAATTTCTCGCAGAGAGTTTAACTCAGTGGTGCTGCACTGACTTATATTGGACTACAGTAGTTTAAGTCAGGTGAGGATTTGATCCTACACATAAAAATTTTTATTTAAATACTGAAAATAAACTGAGTCCTTCCATGGAAGCTATTCTGTGAGAATCCATCCTAGTTTAACTGCACTTTCTTTTTCTGAAGTAATATTATTTCAGATCAAACACACAGGGTCTCTGTAATAGTGTCCTAGATTACAGACTTGAAAATTCTAATTTCTTATTTAAAACTTTTTTTTTTCTTAGAAGTTCAAAGAAAGTTATTTATGTAGCAGGGCATCAACAGCTTCATTAGCATCCATTTAAAATGACTATCTTACCATTTGCCCCCAAACCAATTTCTACAGCTTTGTTTGGGTACACCCACCACTACATTAAGGCAATGAAATTCTACTGTAAGATTAGATGTTCCTTCGTTAACTACAGACAGAGCAGATGAGCAATTCCAGAAGCGCAAGACAGAAGCATGCAGGAAAGGACCAACGGTAGAAAAACAAGCATGGCATCTAATCCATCCTTTGCAATTGTGACAAATATGCTATTTATTACAACATGCTCTTCTTCACAGAAGGTCAATGCCTTCCACTGAGGTGATTTTGTCATATAGAAAATGTGCTGAGTTAGGTCTCTAATCAGTCATCCCCAGCCATGTTAAAGTAGCCTCAAGTTCTGTTTTAAAAATACAACTGCCCCCTCTTCTGGCCAATAAGCATTCCCAAAAGTGTTTTTACAAAACATTTTAAATTAACTTTGAAATGCAAGTTAATTAGGCTAGTTTTAGCATATAAATTCTCAGCAAAGACACACAACTTCCATGAAATTTCTGAATAGTTCTACATCTGTTTAGAAAAAAAAAAGATTTTTCTTTGCCTGAAGTAATGTTATATTCTGGGCTAAATACATTCAGCCATCAATTATTCAAGATAATGGAAAAGTTAAAACAATTTTGACAAAACAAAATTATGGCTAATACTAGGTATTTCAAGACCAGGCTTCTTTTAAGTTTCTAGACCCAAAGGGCTCATTTGGTGAGGAGTCGTGCCAGCTCAGATATAATTTATCACATAAATGACATAGCATCAGTGCAGTGCTCTGCTACAATAGGCAAAATGCAAATGCTTCTTGACTCAAACAGCTCCTACGTTCGTAATGACCTGGATGGTTTTCCTCAGTCTAGAGAACCAGATGACCAGTAAAAGTGAGGTAGGTGGACATTATGAAGCCCAACGTCAGAAGTAAAGACTTCTTGTGAGGAAGCCTACCAAAGGCAAGATAAGGGTGTTGTATCGGTGGTGACATGCAAAGCTGTCAGATATTCATGCCGGTGGACTGCTATAAATTCATCTTCTCCTACTAGCTGCGGCTTTGAAGACGCCTCCTTTCTTGGTCAAACCTATATTGAAAATTACAGCTTCTGTCACCTCCTTCCTCAGAAAGCAGTGAATAGCATGAGACAACAGGGCCCTACAAAGCCCTCTTTAGCACCACTCAACCTTATGATTTAGGGATAAGGAAGAACACAGAAGCCGAAATAAAACCAAGGTAGTTATGTGCATCAATAGCTACTCTGAAGACTGCTGCTGATATAAAAAGGAGTCATTAAAATGTTTGTAAATGTCTATTCAAATACATCTCACAAATGCTAAAAATATTGGTTTTCATCCCATTTGGATAACAACATTCAGTAAGAGGACGACAAAGTGTGAATGAGGAATGTGAATATAACTTCTCTACAAGTCAGGTCTTTTCATTCCAGACCACCATACCTTTCAGAAAAGCAAACTTTGGCTTTCCTCCTCATTCTGTTTAACAGCAATTTTATTTCAGTATAGTTCCTTATATTATTTTCCTGACACTGAAATGCTAAATAAGAATATTAAAAGTTTTTCAAGCAATCTCACCTAATTTGTGCAGTAATAAATACAGAACAGAAAATATCCCAAAAGTTTAATGAAACCTCAATGAAAATTCATGGTAGAAATGAAACCTAAAAAATACTGAAAGGTATAACCTGCATGTGGCATGCACCTATTTCATACCAATAGTTTTCTAGATTTTAAAAGCAATGTTAACAGGAGAACTAAAGCATTAGTTAAAAAAAAAAAAAACGTATTTCTGGGCTACAAAATTTGATACTAGTGGACAAATTGTTGATCATCTGTATCCTCACCTTCAGCACATCAATAAGGAGATGTACTAAGTGTACCTAAGTGGCAAATCTCTTATTTAAACCAGAAGAATGATTATTCTTTCAACACATTTAACATGTCTGCAGAGCCAGGCCATAGTCTGATCCTTAATATATCTATACAGTCAATTTTAGTTTTTTTTTTTTTAAATTATTAGTTGTTTTATATAATTTTAGCTTGTTAATTTTAGCCTTTTAATATATATTTAATTTTAGCTTATTCGGTAAAGTTCTCCTCTTTGTAATTGCTATAAATTTTCTACATGAAAAAATAAGTAACAAAAAGTATAAAAATATCAAAATACCTGATTAATGATCTGTTGTTTTAATTTTTCTCCAGACACTGTAATAGAATGAAAATAATTAGTTTGTACTCAGTTTAATAAACAGGATCACACACATATACAGCAAAAACAGCGAAGTTGACAGAAATAAAATTAAGCAAACTCTAATTAAACAGTGAAGTTTAACATGTATAAATGACTTGGAAAAACCTTAAAAAAGGAAATTCACTTGAAGTGGTGAAGGAAAAACAACTCTTAATCGAGATGTCATGAAAAGAAGGCTGGGATAGGAAGCCAGTCTTACAAGCCTGGTGCCTCACAAGACATTAAAACATTCAAAGTAAAGGCAACAGATTTCAAGTAGACACCAAGAAGCCCCTTAATTAACTTTGCAGGATTTTGCACTGCTGCAGGAATACGTGACCGAGACATTGGCAGCATCCAACTCTGGACCTGAATGTCAGAGGAGAAGGGTGTCCTCTGCAGCTAAGGGATGACGCCAGTTTGTGCATGAGCGATGATGGAAGTTAGCCCACGGCCGGCTCACAGGAGAAATCCTACCCCGACAATCTGGCATGAAGCGGTGAGCTGACATGCGGCCTCGCTTGCTCGTCTTGGCCGCCTCCTTGCAACGGTGCCCAGCGCTGCTGCTGAAGACACGACCAGAGCTTCGGCAGAAGTCTGCTTTTCCACATCCTACTAGCAACGACATTTCAAACCCGTTCTTTCCTTTCGGATCCGAAAGGGCAGCGCTCTGGCCTCTCTAACCCCCACCATGCAGTAGCTGCCAGGAGAGCAGCTGGCTTCAATTACGCTCCCTTGGCTACTGGAGACCACTCACACATACTGGGGAAAGTCAGGAATTTCACACCTACCTATCCAGCAAGGTCTATATATATCCACCAGAGTTTTTTGGGGTCATAATGGTTTACAACTGTCAATATCACTATCAATTGGCAGGGGAGTCTGTTTCTTCACAGCTTTAGTGGTGGACTCCTCCAGGTCTGTAAATTCTGTTTTGACAGAATTTCTTTGTAGTGCTGTGTGTAGCATAAGATACATTTTTTTTTAAAACCATGTGGAAAGATTTTAAGTATTAAAACATAACATAAAAAATATCATTGGTTGAATAAAAATAATCTTCCCTACCGGTCCCTGAGAACACTCTTCTCACATAAAGCATTATAGATGATTTAGATAAAGATAGTTACTTCAGGCTATCTTGTAAGATTGTCTCTTATGATAATTATTTCCTGCATGCTTATGTTGAGTTCTTGTTGGCTAAATATAAAAATAACACTTTCTGGCTTCAAGAAAAAAAAATAATTTAGGGGAGACTTTCCAAAAAGTATTCCCTTGTTCACTGAGATCATCTTTGGGAGTAATGGAATTTTTTTATGTAACTAACTTTTTAACCAAACAGATTTTTGGTAATAGAAGATTAAAGGAATATGTGTTTTTAGCATTCTCTAATGATATACAAGTTGCTAGGAAAGCAGAGTGTTTGAAATCTCTGGTTAGATCAACACTATTTTGCTCAAAGGTTTGTGGACTTTGAATACTGATGCTTTCCTGTTTCCCAGTACATTTGTTTTTAGGCTATTTTGATTCACTTTAAAGGAATTTTAATAACTTTCTGTTGACAGCATGGACAGCTGGTCTTAAGAATTAGTGAAAATTCACTTGCTGACTGAGGAAGGAAGTGACATCAATGAGTTTATAAAGTCAGCCCAGAGGGAAAAGTGAGCTCTACAAGAGTAGCCTTTCATGCCATTGTATTTACAGTGATGCCTCAAGATGCAAATTGCAGTATCAATCAAACCTGTGGTTTCTACCTTAGACAAATATAAAAATGAACAGAAAGATTGGGTGAGACCTTTCCGACCATTGCTGACACTGTTAAGAAAAATGTGAAGAATTTATGGCATCATTCTTAGTTCTTAGTTCTCTCCTTTACTGATTTAATGCAATAGTACCAATGAAAAGGCAGTTGCCTAAGTATATGATATACCAGTAACGGAGGCATGAGTTAAACAGGACAGAGATTGACTAGCCAGTTAAAGATAGAAAGGAGATCAAATTCAAGGTCACTGGCAAATTGACTACTTATTCTCCATTTATTCACTGCATGATCCCTGTCCTCATCACAGAACAACTCAATGAATTTGTCATAGTCAGCAGCACACTGAGAAGAGGACAAGGTCCATAATTTGCTGCATCTCTGTTATTAAAGTGGAAGTATATCGGTACCATTATATCAGGAAGCCAGGTGTGTACTGTACTTTTGTTTTAAAAAGAAAAACTGCAAAAAAAATGAAAAAACTGTGGACACATAAAACTATACCTTCTCCTTCCTTAGCATCAATAGAATAGCCCCCTTTTCCCTCTGTCTCATTGCTACTAAATAGTCAAGTTTGAAAGAGATATTCCTTTGAAAACTGCAACTACCAAATGATAATACCCTTCCAGAATTCTGCTTAAAGCAAAAAAAGGATTTTAAAAGGTCCAAGAATGTTATATCTTAATATAGATCGTTAAAGGANGTCCAAGAATGTTATATCTTAATATAGAACGTTAAAGGATTTGGTCCTCCACAGGAAACACAGTACTGAAAGGTTTCAATCTTTGCCTTACAACAACCGAATTTGAAGCTTTTGCTATTGAAACTAACCACAACTTTATTTCTCTGTTTCTCTGTTGTTTTTTAATCCTCTGATTACACAGAATAGTCACTAACCTGTAGTTNCTGGAACAGGCTGCCCAGAGAGGTTGTGGAGTCTCCTTCTCTGGAGAGCTTCAAGACCCGCTTGGATGCAGCCCTGTGCCACGTGCTCTAGGTGGCCCTGCGTGTGCAGGGGGGTTGGACTAGATGACCTCTAGAGGTCCCTTCCAACCTTAGGCATTCTATGATTCTATGATTCTATGATTTGGTCCTCCACAGGAAACACACAGTACTGAAAGGTTCCAATCTTTGCCTTACAACAACCGAATTTGAAGCTTTTGCTATTGAAACTAACCACAACTTTATTTCTCTGTTTCTCTGTTGTTTTTTAATCCTCTGATTACACAGAATAGTCACTAACCTGTAGTTTATATATGATACCTGTATTTTTGATAGGAATATTTCTGTTCAGGTGCCTAGTCATTTCTAGACCACCCTGCTGCAATTCAGTAGTATCACTGGAGAAGTTCCACTAGACAGACAGCTCCAAATTCAAAGAATATGAGGCAATTTGACCCAGATAAAACAAACAAACAAAATCATAACATGTAAGCCAGTCTCACACGCAACACCAGGATTAGTTTCAAGAAACAAATATCATTCTTGATTCACTCGTGAAGAATGATATTTCCAGAAGTTTTATTACCTGTAGACCTACACACACTAACTTCAACTTTTACATCAGCTTTTTCAGAGCCACTGTGGTGGCAAGATGAATGAATGCATGAACATCAAACTAATTGGGAAATTTACTGCCATCTGGAAATTTGTATGGAAGCTGCATAGCAGGTAGTCCGTGTAGTCCAAAAGGCACTTCTACAAATCACTTACATGCGAATAAACTGTTCTCCTCCTATTTTTCCTACTACATTAAAAATTGCTTTTTCTACCTGTCAGCTGGAAAATCATTAATAAATCAGCTCAACAGTGCTGTATGATCAGACTTGATGATACAGGCAAATCAGAAGGCCTTAATCATAGACAATCATACACCATGATACACTTACTCAAAAGACATGTATTTACCAGCATGAAGATTCTTGTTGGCTGACACTATCTTGTCCTTACACTAACCGAGGCTACACGAATGCCACCTTAGAATCCTGAGCTAGAGAAACAACCCCACTCCAAATTTATTTTTAGAGATTTGCTTTTGCAGTAGCCGTAAAGCAACGACTCTCTGTCCACACACACACACACAGACACACATATATACATATATAAAGGTAAACTACCTTTATTTGTTTTTAGATGGTTGAAATAAATGGCCTCCTAGGCTTGACCTCAAGCTATATCACTCAAGAAAAAAAAAATGTTTACAACAAACATTCTTTTAAAGATTTCTCTGTATTTTCATTCACTAATTAGTATACTAATTCCTGTTTCCAGGGCATCACCATCTTGTTTCCAGGAGTTTCAGTTTTTTGCTGACTACTTACCCTCTGGAAAATTACCTTATTGAATGAATTGCTTTAGAATGTAACTGACCAATGCAAGACACAAAAGCATGTCATAACTGATGCCGTCACGAGCAACTGCACCGTGGACTCTTCAGCCTTATGGGTACAACCTACACAGGGAACACCACGTAATTAAGCACACTATGCCCTGCTTACCTCTGTACAAAGGAATGCGATATTCGTGCAGGTTTACAGATTAATCTCCTGTAATTCCTTTGAATGTTAAACTACTTCCAGCTCAAATATAATTAAGATCACCAGGTACAAAAGATTCAGATTGGAAATAAGAGTACAAACAGAACAAGTAATATCTTAATGCTGTTTCTTATGTTCAAGTAGTTGGATACACTAGGGAACAAATATGCTTTCAAAAGCCTTCCATATATAGCAAAAGAAAAAATATTTCATTTCAAAAGGCAAAAAAGAACTACTGTATTTAATTAGAGTGTAAAATCCCTTTAAACACACTGGTCTGCCAGGTTGTGTGATGTGACTGCTGCAACAGGAACTTTTTTTTCCTAAAAATCAAATCCCAACTTAGACCTAAAAAAGCTATAATCAAAATCATTAAAGGGAAGACTGTGTAATATATAGTTTAGTTCCTTAAGTCTTCAAATGATTCTACCCATGTTTTTGGCATAATGAAAAGGCAGGGAAAGAATCAAAACTCTGTGTTTGTCTCCCTATTCCTCATGTGTGAGGATTTCCAATCAGAATGAGAAAAATGGGGAAATCTCAAAGGACAAGGGGGACCCTCAACTCTAGAAAAAGTCATAATCACTTCCCTACATGTGGGACTGTCACTACAAGGAAGGAAATCTGATATTCTAATGTAAGTTTAATTTTTGTTGATTTTTTTTCAGTTTATGACAGACATACTGAGAGCTTTTGATTTAACTTTTATAAAACTAAACATAAAAGTCCTATGTGGTTGTAATTCATTACTGATTTCCTAGCTTATTTGAGCAGCTTCTGAAGAGTGGAAAGAAACCAGAGCAACGGGAAAGAAACTGACCAACTTCTGCAGCTCTTTCCTCGTTACTTGGAAGGTGTGATAAAATTTTTTAAGAAACTTTAATTTGGCACATCAGACTCTAAAATATTTTCAGAGAGAAACAATTATTTCCTGTAAATTAATCACAGAATCTCCATGAATCTAATGCAACATTCCTCCTTCAGATGTGCATAGCATTTACATTCTTTCTCTAACATGGAATTTCCAGAAAACTGGACTCCTCATTTACAGCACTATCTTCAAAACCTACTTTAACTTACTTTTGTACCTCTGTGGCAATTAGGCAACTGAATATGATTACTGGGGCCTACAATGCATTAATCACATCTTCATATTGCATAATCCTTGCCGGCTGTCACAATGCCAACTCATAAGTTCCCCTGGCAGTAGCAAACATAAAAAGAAACCCAAGTTGATACTGATTGAACCAAACGAAGGAAAGTTGGCCATCTCAAAACACTGAAATTCTCACAGCATTCCAAGGTCTCCCCAGCTAATTTTTCATGATTACTTTTGATATGAAAACAGACCTTTAATTGTCAGTCTCTAATAAGGATGCAGAACTTTTCCCTGGAAGGTTCAAAGGATCCTGGGAAAGCAAATATTCACGAAAGCTCTAGTAGCCAAACATCTTGTGCTAATTAACATACACCATGCAGTTTAATCTAACACAGTAATAAAACAAAGAAAAGAGGTGGGGGACTGGATTCTTGGTCTGAGAAAGACCAAGAATTAGTGTTAACTTAGTGTTAAAAGAATTGAAGAACCCTGTTGATTCATTTCTCTGGGCATAAACGGTGCAATTCCATTAAAAAAAAATCTAAGCCTGGGCCAAATTCTGAATTGACTAACATGTATATAGTTGTGCTTAAGAAAAGGAAATGTCAGAATATAAATTGGTTTATAATTTGGAGTTTTACCTGCTCACAAATTGACAAATATTTCAAAAATATTTAGGATTTTCTTTTGACGAGCACTGCCAAGCACTCCCTTACCAGAATTAGCAAGCAGATTTTCTTTTAGAAAGGGAAGGTGAAAATTTGTCACCATGTTCCTTTAAGGGTAGAAGATTTGAGATAATGGAAGCATGCCAGACAGCGTATTTCATTTTAATGTTAGTACAATATTGATACGGTGCTTTGGATGGTTTCCAAATGAATGTCATTCATATTTTCATTGGCATTCATCCTGTATCTAGCAACACAAATAGTTTGTTTCAATTTTGGTTTAGAGTCCACTATTCAGCTACGTAAAATGCTTTCTTTTGTATCGAACTACTTCAAGACTATTTTGGATCCCTGCTCTCTTAAGCAGTTGAACAAATCAGAGATTCCTTGTCATTTGCAATTAGTTGATTTTGGCTTGGCAGATGCATTTCCTCAAACTTCATCACAATGTGATCCCAATCCAATGGCAAAGACTGCCTCAGCTCTCAAGCCAGCAAGGGCTACTGTTTTTCCATTTGAAATTCTATGGAACTAACATTCTCCATTTGCACATTACCAGTTATGTTCAGGGTGATTTTATTATAATCATCTATAGAAAAGGTCACATAATCTGTTAAAATGCCTTCCTGACTACACTCCAGTGTTAAGCTCAACTGGTTATACGGCTGTCTTCCACAATATACAGTTCTGGGCTTTGACTCAAAAGAAGTTACTTGTACTTGTCATCCATGGATCAGCTACCATGGTAGCCTCCTATATAAAGACTTTCTCTCTGTGTTAAATTCTGATTTTTTTTTCTATTGAAGGGAAACTGAAAACCAGATAGTTTTCAGTACAAGAACAGAAAGGTATGAACTCCTCTATGGGAAAAAGACTATGGAGAGCATCTAGGGTATGTGATCTTTCATACTCACAAGAACCAAGCAGAAATAAGGCCAAAGACATGGACACTGCTACTGCTTTAAGGCAGCTGAAACTCTGTTTTGCGCTGACATTTGCGCTGAAACTTTGCAGCAATTTGGCTTTGGTCCTTGCTTGGTTTCCATCCACATTAAGCACATATGGCTGCCCCCACCCAAGGGAGGAATGTGACTGCAGTGGAAGTTTGCAGTTACATTAACTCTGTTGAGGCAAGCTACATGAAACCGTGAGCTTCATTTTGGCACACTCTCAAGAGGGTCAGCTGTCAGTCTGCCACTTGTAGAAGGATGGTCTGAAGTCTGGCTCTGAAACTCATATAAACTTAATTTGAATGACCTGGAAATGGCCAAAAAAGCACCAGATCCAGGGATAAGCATCACAAAAACCTCTAGAGTGCTATGTCTATGGAGCCTTCCTTACCTTGACTCATCTGCAAGGGTAGCTCCATCATAAAGAGCAGCAAAGCTCCTCTGGTCTGAATCAGAAGCAGGAGCATGCAAGATGTGCACACAGCAAGTCCAAACATGGACAGAAAAATGCAACTTCTTGGTATTAATTACAAAGTAGAGTAGAACAGCACAGTCTCCACAGGAAGCCTTAGTCTACAGTTTCTGTATTTCAGAAATAAAAGAGATGAATTGTCTATACAACATAAGGGCAGGAAGTGGCCAGTGGTGATGAGAACAAATATTCTTTCAATTTACTGCTTGTTCTGAGTTATAGCTACATAAACAGAACATACTTGTTTCAATCTGTCATGTTCTTTTGTTTAAGGTCTAGATGCACCCCTCTAAGGCATGCTCGTAGCACACTGACCTCATAGAACTTCACTGAAATTATTTCATTTGGAAGTAAAATATTCCCCAATGAGAATTTGGCCCTTGCTCACTGAGAAAGTGCTGCTCACACTTAGAGGGAAGGTCATATGCAAGACCATCCTGCAGGTAAAGAATAAGCAGAAAAGGAAAGGTATCAGCAAACACCCCTTAAAACAGAAAATTAACAGCTGAAACACTAAAACAAACAAAGAACAAACAAACAAAAAATAAACAAAACCCCAAAAGCTCTAAACAGGATAATTTTAAGTGAAAGATAACTAGGAGAAAGCCAGAGAGAAATAAAGCTAAAATATAACCTTTCCTAGTTCGTGATTTTGAATTAAGATTGGTTAGATACAAAACAAAAACCTACAGCAATCAGTTGCTGCAGGGAGTACAAATTTATCTACGTTTTGTATAACTAGAGAATGACCTTTTGCTACCAGCTCTTGTGCTTGAATTCAGCTGCCATTATTTGAAGTCATTTGTGAAAGGTCATCCATGGATAAGAATATAATATGAACCCAAGACACACGAGGGTTCAGGTTTATGCTATATTGCCTTGTGACACTCAAAGTGAGGAGGGAGGAGAAAGGCAGGAAGCTCAACCACTGCTAGAGATTTGGGTCACAATCGGATTTGAATAGTTTGGCAACATTTTTAACATAACTATACAATTTCCAACATCCCTACATGTGAATATGAATTACTAGAGTATAAGCAATTCTAATGTTTTTTATTGATGACTACATTACTTGGAAAAATTTTACAGGAGTCTTTTGCTTACTTTAGAAGTCCCCGTGGTGCCTGCCTCCGAGCACCATCCGCGCCGTGCCAGCTCGGGTGCTGGCAGCGCTCCGACGCGGAAAGCGGCAGGGGTGACGCCGCGCGTTCAGCTGGAGAGAACATTACGAGGACTGAGCTCACACGTGTCACCGCAAACGTGGCTAAATGTCCCCGTTTAATTAAACGGAGACTGAAAATAACAGCAGTGAGGCAGTATCAAGTACCCAGAAACTGCAGAGCGCCCCAACGGCAAAACCATAAATGATGCACTCTATCAATTCGATCACTCGGGCAGTCTAAGCAGACATTCCCAGTACGGCACACCTTCTTCCACACACACAGGGCAAATTGTCAAACGGGCTTTAAAACCACACCTGCAGGTTTTGCACACACAAGCATTTTCTGCCCGCAAAGCGCAATACTGCTGTTTGCAAAAGACCATATACATACCCCAAAGCTGGTGCTTAGATACAATTTGCATCCATAAAATGTGCAGGTGCAGGTTTATGGAGATCTACGAGAAGAACGTGATTGCACAGTGCACAACTACCACTTACATCTCAGCGTCCAAAAACAAGGTCAGTAATCCTCCCGTTTGTCACTGTGGATCTGAACTTGCCAGACTCAAGGAGAAAGAGAAAATATTACAACTGAAATTGCAACTGCGCTCACGACAGGCACACTGATTTCAAACACATGTCCATCCAGTCCTCATTGGCAGTTCCCGGATATATATTAATACTTGCAGGGATGATGATATCCTAAACAAGGGACAAGATTAATGAGTCATCTACAAGGGTAAAAAGGAATCCCCAAAGGAGTCCTTAGTACCAAGGGACTGAATTAAAATATTTTCTTTGTGACTGGAAAATCACGCCAGGCTTATTTTTCCCCACTGAGCTGTAGTCTTCCTCACTCCATTAAAAAAGCAATCATGCGCGCCCACATGAATCAGCACGTGAATTACCCATCAAGCTGCAGCAAGTACTAAGTGACATATTCATAATTTGATGCCATTATTGACATGTAAATTACTAATTTCTCCTGAATTGAGCACTCGGGAGCAGACATTTCTCTTTGCTTCTGACAGCGAAACATAGTCAATATTGCATCTGGTTATCAACAGAACTTATCACGTTATTGGCGTATTGCTAATTGCAGGGGCAAAGTCTTCACACATTCCCACAGATTAAGGGGAAAAAGGCATATTTCCATTTAGTTCATTGTTACTATTTATTTATAATGAGATACAATTCTGTATCTAAAAATCTAATTAAAGAATGTGAACAGAAACAGAGAGGAAATAGGAAAAAAAAAATCTCTTCAAATTAGAAAGCGCTTGGGATCAAAGCCATACTTACTGCTATTATTTAAGTAACAAATGAAGGAAGAAAAAAATGATTTGACAGGATTGAATTTCCTACCTTTTCAGGAATATAAAAAATAAAATGTGACAACTGAGTATCCTTCCTGTCTTCTTTCTTCCCTTGTCCCCAGAAATTTTGGGCACACAGAAAATACTGACCTGTGTAATTATAGATACCTGTCTGCCTTGAATTGTTCACAATATAATGGTGAGGTCCAGATATTAAAAATAAATCTTCCAAAACAGCAATTTTACATCTTAATGTTGCTGGTGGACAGTGAAAGCACTAGACAGTGAAGGCAATGAACAGTATATTTTTAATGAAAGGTTAGCTAGATGCACAGACAGATACTGAAGTAGCAAAGCTGCAGACAAACTGTGTTTCAAACTTCTATTCATACAAACATTTCAGTAATGTACTTACTTTCAACAATATTTTTTCTCATTCTTGATTATAGATAACTATCTCCCAGGACAACAGAAATAAAGGAAAAATGTTAGCCCCTCTGATTACTGCCACATAACACCAATGTTACGTTAAACATGGTAACTACTGGAAAAGCAGAACGCGGCCATATTGATCACAAAGGAGCTTGTTTTCACAGTCAGCTCAAGCTTCCCAAAGCCTGGCAGAAAAGGAGGGCCCTGCCCTTGCCCCAGCCATAGAAATGTGCTCTTGTGCCAGCATTTGCACCACAGTCTATTTGGATTTCTAAAAGGTATCTGATAAGGTCCCTTAACAAAGATTTTTTAAGGAAACCTTGGTGGGCAAAAAATTAGAGGGACAATTTTTTTGCCTGAATTAAAATAATAATAATAAATAATAATAATAATAATAATAATAATAATGTTAACAGATAGGGAATGGAACACAGGAATTAACAATTTATTTTGAGAATGGAGGAAAATCACCAGTGCAGCCCTACAGGCAGCAAAAGAGTACCCACAGCATTCAATGTATTTTCACCATCACTGAGAAAGAGGTGCAATTCTGATCCTTTCCTGCTTGCACATGAGCAACAGCTAAGAAACCTGGAAAAGCCACGATCCAGAGGAGATATGATAGAGATCTGTAAAATCATAAGTGACATGGAAAGGGTGAATCAGAATTGACTGTTCACTGCCTCTTCTAATGCAAGGCCAGGGGGCATCAAATGAAGCAGGCAGATGGCAGGTTCAAAATGAGACAAGGAAGCAGCTCTCCACATGGCCAGGAGAGGAAAGGCTGGCAGGGGATGTTACGGTTGCAAAAACTTTACATGGATTCAGGAGACAACTGAAGAAGCTAAGAAAAGAAAATCCTTTGGGGATTAATAAGCAAATAGAAACTAACTCTGTGCAAGAATTCCCTGGATCATAAACTGTTGGGAGTTTTGGAAAGTAACGGGAGTTTTCGCTTTACTGCCAGGACAGTGAGCAGGATGGAGCTTTGGCCCGATCCAGTACGGCTGCTTGTTTGCATAACTGTCACAACATGAGACACTAAAAAGAGACCCCATTTTAAAATTCTTTACAGTCTGGACATCCTCAATAGATACGTCCATCACAGCTTCATGTCTTGTCGAACTGGTAATAGGCAGGCAAGAGAAGAGTGAAATTGTGCTCTTTATCTCATATCGCTCTTAACAGCACCAATAAGTCAGATAACGACTTAAATGATTCTCAGCTATTGACACTTGGACAGGCAAAGCATTCACAGGGCTGTTTTCTACCAGTAGGGCTCTCTGCAGACATAAAAATCTTCTTCTAGTCAAGCCAGAACTCCTAAACATGGACAACACTGAACAGTGAAACAACCTTTCTGGTGTCAGAAGCTAAACATTCATCTTCAACTTGTGCTTACATGGACCAAGCTAAGGAGTGGTCTCTCAACAATGCCCTTTTTTGATCCTACAGTTTAGTGTCAGAGTATTTAAGCCTTTGTTACATACTCCTTTGTTGCCTCCTTTACCCAGGCAACTATAGGTCAGTCAGCCTCACCTCCAACCCTGGAAAAGTGATGGAACCAGCTCATCCTGGCCATTGTCTCCAGGCAATGTGGAGGATAAGAAGGTGCTCAGGAGTAGTCAGCATGGATTCACCAAGGAGAAATCATGCTTAACTAAACTGATAGCCTTCTATGATAGAATGACTGGTTGGATAGATGAGGGGAGAATGGTGGACTTCAGCAAGGCTTTTGAAACCATCTTCTTGGGAAAGACGTCTCTAAATGTCCCTTCAAACCTTACCAATTCTCTGGTTCTATGATTCAACGTATGGGAGACCTGGGCTTCAATCCCTCCATTGCTGAGAAGACATAAAATGACATCTGCCTCATGGCAGATGTTGTAACTCCCTATGTAGCCTCAGACAGGGCTCTGCTGGCTTCTCCCATTGAACTGATACATACTCTTTGGAGCACAAAAGGCTGAGTAGTGTTTAGACCATTTTCCAAAGAAATGGAAAAAAAAATGATAAAAAGATTTACTAAATATTAAAAATACTAGGCTGAGAGTGCAATGCTTAGGAATCAGTGAACAAAAGGACTTGAGTGACCTCTCAAAGTTTCCAGGAATCATATGAAGAATAAGGGATTGAACTGCATACAAACACCATACCATTTTCCTTCTAGGCTGTAGATCAGGAATGATAAGGGTTTAGAAGCTATTACAGGA
This sequence comes from Crypturellus undulatus, assembly GCA_013389825.1. Taxonomy (NCBI): domain Eukaryota; kingdom Metazoa; phylum Chordata; class Aves; order Tinamiformes; family Tinamidae; genus Crypturellus; species Crypturellus undulatus. The sequence goes on along the minus strand of VWPW01031522.1, from coordinate 160,375 downwards.
ATTCTGTACCACCTGCCAATACGCTGAGCTTCTGTTTTTGCTCCCCTGGAGCTGGACAATGTCTCTAGGGAAAAACAAACGAGCCTTGCTGAGAATAGCTGGATTTTTGTTCATAAAGTGGACATTCATTTAAAGAAAAGAAATAACTGAATGGCCATTATAGTAAACTCTTACACACTGTTTCTAATTGCACTGCACTGGTTAAACATAATTAGAGATTTGTTTTCAAGGAATAAAAAAAACAGACTATCACTACGTTTGATTTTAAAAGTCAAAAATAAATTCCTCAAAAAACACTAAATATTTTAGCTGTTTGGGAGCAAAAGCAACTGTCAGCTTTAAACTTCACATGCATGGAGAATCTCCAAACCAACCTCAGTAGTGTTTTCAGGCTGATTCTTAAGTCCTAAAATGAAGGGGCACCTGTGAGCAGTTTAAAATATCACATCTCCTATTGTAAAATTATCTTAATGTTCAGTGAGTGCTCCCAGTCTATTTCCATTTAAAATAAAGTTACCTAGAATCACTACTGAAGACCAGCAAAGTGATTTGCCCAGCATCAGTAAAATGGATCAGACATGCTGAATGTTAGCACTTAGTGCCCTCTACCTGCCTCACTCAAAATGCCTAAGAAGAAAAAACACCGAATACTTCCCTTTCTAATTTTTACAGTTCTGCCAGGCCAGCCATTCAGCTAAGATGTCCAGAAGCTTTTAGTTTATGATGAATTTATAATCCATTTTACCAATTAAGAGAGAAAATAATGTTTATCTCTCTTAGTTCAAAGCTACACAAATGAATGCCATTATGAAACGTATTGTTTCTTGCATAATTTTATGTTTTTATAAAACCAATTCTAAACTTTCCTTAAAAACACACAGTCATCAGGAATGTGAATTCAGATGTCTACCTTATCTTTCCTGGAAACATGGGGGAATGCACCCTACAGTGAAGTTCACTGTGCCAGACAGAGAAAAAAGAATTCTGGCTCATAAATCCTGGCCTGGCAATATGAGCTGTGTACTCAAACACGTATATGGGCCATCTGAGCACTCGGAACATAGTGCAGGTGGGCACCTGATGCCTGCACAGATCGGACTGTACCATAAAGGACAAAGTTACGATGTGTTACAAACACATTGCTGTGCACCCCAGCAGATAGCCAGTGTCATAAATAATCATCCAGAAAAATGTTGGCTTAATAGTCTTGACCTCTGAGGCAGCCTAAATTACTATAACCCATAATTACCATGTCTGACTTGCATTTTGAACTCTAAATTTTGCCTAAGAGAACTGTTTGGAATTCCTCAGCTATAGAAAATCTACCTGAAACCTATTCTTTTCCATTTTTCCCCCAGCAGAGAGTACAGATATGCATTAACCTTTGGATTTTATGCTATCCCTGTGTGCTATGTCCACTTGCGAAAGGATAAGAGCCACATAGCAGTAAATCTGGCTTCAGGGGCCGCACACACAAAGGCAACGCGGTGACCGCAGGTGCAGGCGTATGCAATAGTCACCCCAGCTCCACTCTCTCACCACGTTTCCACTTGCAGAAAGGCCTTATTTGGGATTAATTTAATAACTAGCTGGCCAGACTGCCTATAGCAGCTAACATAAAAACAAACAACCCTGGGCCTTCTGCAGCAAATGCGAGTACAGAGCTCAGGATGCCACCGCCAAGCAGAAGGGTTGCAGCGCAGGAGCCCAGGGACACGAGCGCATGCCGAACTGTTTAGAGGACTTGAAAACTAATCCCCGCAGTCTGCATGCCTCAACACTAAGCCGCCCCAGCAGACACGATCCTCGGGTGCTGCCTTCACGCACTGTGATTGGCAGAGACAGCCCCAAGAAGTACAACAAAATCCAGCCGCTCCGATCAGCCCTCGGCTCGCCTCCTGAGCCCCCTTGGCCTTCGGAGGGATAGGGAGAAAAGGGATCCTGGGGTAAATTCTCACAGTCATGCCACTGGAAAGCAAAACAACATTATTTCTAGCCACAAACAGAGCTTTACTACCAGACTGGGAGTTGCCCATATGGCTGTTTTTGACCAATTTGTGTATCTTAAGCAACCCATAGCTTAAGCACCTTGCAAGATTCTTCTAGTAAAGCCCAACCAGACAAACAACTGAAGCAGAGTGAATCTAGGTAACATAAAGCAAGCATTTTATATACCATTTTCTGGAAGAGCACTCCAGTTGACATCTCAGGACTGGTACATGAAAATGTGTTTTCATTTATTTCTAATAGTGGGAGTTTCTGAAGGTATGAAATTACAGTGGCAGTGCTTTGCTATTCATAGGAAAAGTAAATGTGTTTGTGATTATTTTTTCCCCCTGCTAACTGTCATCGTTTGTGCTGCTTCAGATTTTATTAATTAAATTAGCACTAATCGAGAAGCCTGCCAGTATATTTGTAGCTTGGACATATTCTGCACTAAATTCTGTATGCTGTAGCCTCTGCTTCACCTTCCCACTCTCCCAAAGGAAAAGCTGCCCCACAGATCACTGCCTTGAAACCCTTCTGTGTTTGCACATCCTCCTGTCCATATGTTCATACTCTTGAATCAATTAAAAGAAAAAAAATAAAAGGCATTTTTGAAAGATATTCTGGAGAAATGAGTGTTCACACACACGCACAAAACCCAAGCGGAAAAAGACAGCAAGTTTCGTGTGACTAAGTGCCCCCTAGTGACACAGTCCAACTCTAAATAACTTTCATAGCCACTTCCATGCCATACAGTTTGCTGCATTTCCAGAAATAAAATGAAAAAAATCCACAATTTAAATTTGAATTTTGTCTTTTACTTTGGTTCTCAGTATCTCCAATTTTTTTTTAAAGAAAGCAACACAGCCAATCAACCTCTATCTCCATAAAAATTTAATGTTAGTCTAAAAGCAGCATTATTTATTTTGAACATGCCTCCAAATGCTTCCATCAACCCCTTCCTGCATAGGTAGCATGAACGTCAATGTAAATATAACTTGGGAGAGATGCAGAGTCAGCTCCTCAGTCAGCTGTTAAAATTACACAGTACCCAATTAACTGATGCATTTCAGTTGCTTCTAAGAGCTGTCACATGGTGGTGATGCCAAAAAAGTAGAGAAGCAAAATGAATTCTCCACCAGTCCTGCCTCTCCCTATAAATCCTTCCTTACACAACCAGCCCCACCTCAGATCAATCATTTTCCCTGCTAAATTCCCACCCATGAGCAATGGTGTCTGAAAGGCACATGTGGAGCTTCCTCTTATCAATTCTTTTCTCCAAAGCTGTGAAAGGAAAAAAATCCTTAAAAACTCCCAAATCTGTTTTTTTTTTTATTTTTTGCCCTCAAATATTTTTAAATTGTGAAATTAGATGAATCCTATAAAAAGACAAGTGTCCTTACTTTATGCTACTCCTTGCTGAGAGCTGAAGATTCTTCAAATATGAAAGATTCTGTAAAATACAAATTTTCTCTCTCTCGTCTCTCAACAAACAGACTATCAGATCTACTTCAAAACTATTAATTGCTCTTCCATAAATGATTATGCCATTTTCTCAAGTTCTTGTTTTTTTAATTTGCAGAACATTAAAATGTCAGCTTTACCTCAGTTTTGAAAATAGTTTTGGGTCAAATTTGAAAAGACCATTATCAACTATTTTAAATAGTGTTTTCTACTTAACTCCCAAATCTGGAAGCTTGAAGAGCTGAAGAGCTTGAAGAGGCCACTTCTGAGAAAACATGGAGAGTTTGTACACTTAATAACCATGAATTATATTATCTTGTTTTTCTAATGAAGCAATCACCACACTACATTGATTTTGTTTGCTTCATTGTCTTTGCACTATTATAATCAATGAAGTTAGGTAGAAAAGCATTTGTGAGTGCTCACAAGTTACCATAAGGCTGGGGTTTGAGTCAAACCTACTCCCATATTCTTCTGGAACTTTAAAATGAAGTCTTAAAATAGAACTTTTCAAAAATCAACTTCTTACATTAAAAAAAGAACAGTTCATAAAACAAAGAGGACATTGCAAAATGACAAATTGTTCTACTAAAGACAACATAAAAATGCATTGAAGTAAGTTCAACTCTCCTAAGGAAATTTTCCTTAAAATCAATAGAGATGACTCCTAAGATGCTCTGAGTTGTAATGTGACCTTTTAAATTACTTTTAAAAAAGGTACAGTTTTACTGTTAGTGCCTATTCTGAAGTTTTAGCATTGTACTTATGTGGCTGGCTCTTTTATATGGTTCATATTCAATGTATGGCTAATATATTTAGCTTGACATTTAGTATCAAGAACTGTAAATGCCAACTAACTAGTTACCCAGAAAAAAAGAATAAACTGCCATTTAGTATTTTTTCCATCATTATAGAAAAATCCAGTACATTCTTAAGGCTAATAAATGCAGACAAGAAACATGCTACTTTTCACTTTCATAGAATTCAGTGTCTGTGGAAATTCTTCTGAACATATTAAAATGATTTTAAGGCTCTACAGAAATCCTGCTCATAAAACAAAAAATCTAGGATAGTTAAAATTAATACATCATAAATAAAACATGCATTTCGGTATATATTAAGTGACAGGTCTCAGAAACTCCACCACCATGCACATGCTCACAAAGCAGCAAGAACACACGCAATTCATTAAACCCACTGAAGTGTACTAGTTCTTCCTGGCATTATTCATAATTGAAACATTTCAATTTTAGTTAACAGAAAAAAACTAATTTAAAAGTAAAACAAGGAAATTAGTTCTGTGTTTCTGGATTACAATCCCACAGTGCCTTCAACTAGCCGTATTTAGCCTCAGGGGGTTTAATTAAAAAAAAAGTTAAAAAAGAAGAAAAAAAAGAGGCAATGAAGCCCACATGAACAGAAGCATTTAAAGACGCAGCTCTCTTAAATAACTTTTCCAGTATGCCATAGTAAGCAAGGCAGAAAACCAATTTAAAAGTCTCAACTTATATTTTAAACGTATAACTTGAAAATTTACATACTTAAGGGGTTGGCCCTTAAGTAGGTGTATCAAACAGACTCCCCTTTCTCCCTCAGAAAAGCTCTAGATCTGGTCCTTGCAGAGGAAAATCCATAGCTACAGGCCAAAAGCAGAAGAGCAGCAGTGTTCTCCGCAGGATGCTCTCCTGGGGAGAAGGGCAGCAGGGCGAACCCCCTGCTTCTGCTGGACTGCCCTGGGACACGCTCCTGATGAACCCCACCGAGTGATGGAAGTCTCAGCACTTGCCTCAAAGGTCTCGTTACCTGCTGTGCCCCACAAGAATTCCCTGCCAAGCACTCCATTGCCATGACACAGTTAGGACAAGTTATCTAAACATCATCCTATATGAAAGGAGACAAATCATGCTGCTGTGATCTATACTTTAGGCCTCAGGGTCGATATTCACAAGTCATAAGCACATGTGCCACAAGTTCTGACCTGGATCCTTACTTAGTCTGCATTTCATTTGTTGGTTTTGTTACAGAAATGAGCACGGACAAAATTAATTTTTTTATTCTTGACTTGCTTTGGTGACCTGTTGGGGCTTTATACTACTGTCATTAGGCACAGATTCAGCATTTGAAAAGAAAAATCACACTCAAATATAGGAAACTCTCTGCGAAATTCAGTGCACACTATGTGAGATTAGTCCCTGTGTTACAAGACCTATAAACCTCAACTCACATCTTGCACCTTTCCCAGTGCCCTGCTACATTCCAGAGCCTTTCGAGGAAACAACAACAACTTTCCTCTGCATTTTAGTCTCCAAAAAACTACACTACGATTCTTTTTTGGAAATTACTTTTCAGACCTCATTTCATTCAAGCATTACTTAAGTGAAACAGAGAGAGCTGAGGGAAGGGACAACCAACTCTTGCTTTATTCTTGCGTTCTTCCCTCTCAATCTGTTCTGGGATATCTGCTGGAGAACAGATAATTGTGCTCAGCAGATTTTGTCTGCCCCTGTACGACCTACTATTGTAAGGCAAACAAGCAACCAAATTGTGTCCTGCTTGCATAAAATCATGTGAAAGACAGTCCAAAATAACAACAGATGAAGGGGTAGATCATTATTCTGTACTGCAGCTGATAAATTTCTAAAACACAGTTCTGTATTGCTTCTATCACCTTTTCTCAAGGTAAATCAAACAAACAAAACAAAATAAAACAAAAAATCCAAATAAAAAAATCGAGTTCCATGTAAAGATCCTAATTTCACTAAAAATCTGGTGAATCTTCTAAATCATCCCTTCTCTGCAAATTTGTATTTTGGTGTTTTGCTACAGTGAGGCAAAAGAGCTATACAAATTTTCTGTCTGTATCATAAAGAAATGTTTTTACCTAGAAGTGAAGTCAGAAATACCTGAGGTGCAGGAACTAAATATAGACAGGAAAAACAGGTATCATGTTAAAAAAGTTCTATTTTTTTTTTAAGTCCAGGGAAATTAATCACTATTACTAACCCTTAACATATTGATAAAGAAAATCTTTATCGAAATATGCACTAAGCATTTTGAGTTTACATACAGGAGAATAAGGTATTGTATAAAACAAGACAGTTTAAACAGTTACCATACCATTGTTTAAATAGCTCTAAGCATGATACAATACACTGACAAGCCTACACAGGACCAAGGTCCACACTTGCATAAATAAAAAGGCTGAAATTCAATCTATTCACTTCATAAATGGTCACACGACACACACAAAAATCCATTTACTCTTAAATTATGCTGTTTGTCTCTATAATGATCATCCTCCTGGATTCAAGCAGCGAGCAGCCTACAGATGCAAGTAGGATAAACAGCTGAGTGCCATTGCTGTAATACACCAGCAAGGGGAGATGTAACACTTTGAGAACTCTCATCAGCAATAGTAAACTATACACAAATGCGAAAAACACACAGAGTATCCATGATGAGCTGTATACGCGGTGGAAAGGATAGTCATTCTACTTAGAGAAATTATTAATTCTGAATGTTTAGAAACTATGTGCTTTGGAAGAGAAGGTGGAAGTCTCATTTACTGTTGCACATCAGCCCAACACACCATACAACAAAATCAACCAGGACAAGAGGTAAAATCCTCTGAAATTTGAGACTGTTTTTGTAACATATTTTCTCAATTTAAACAGCAGTGACTACATACACTGATGGAAAGTAGGGACATTTTGTGGTTTTCTTAAGTAAATACTGGTAGGTATTTCTAAGTAAATAAGTGGTGGGTAGGAGGAGTGAGAAATTCTTAAGCCTGAACTGTGACCACTGCTAAGCCAACAGAAGGTGACATTTCCAGAAGCTGGGTTTTCATTTTCAGATTTTCTAGTTAAGGATAACTAAGCTGACATTTTCGGGGAAGGGCGCATTTAATAACTGCCAGCAGATTAGTCTATTATTTGGTCACTCCCACTCACAGCACCAGCAGAGAAAGACCTTCCCCAGCAGAGAAAGACCTTTCCATGTAGAGGGGTGACAGAAGAACCATCTCATGACTTCGTTCCCACCATAGTGGAAGAAGGAGAGGGATACCACCATATTATACCTCTTTCACCTATTCTGACCTGTACCTACTATTATGTATAGACACCTCTGAGTAGTGGCATTGCCCAACCCAACTACATTCCAGTCACTGAGGATCTCAGTTCACTGAGCTGAATGGCAGAGCCCAGAGGGTGGTGATAAATGGGGCTGTCTGGTTGGAGGCCTGTGGCCAGTGGTGTCCCGCAGAGGTCAGTACTGGACCCGGTGCTCTTCAACTTGTTCATCAGTGACTTGGACAAGGGCACAGAGTGCACCCTCAGAAAGTTTGCAGATGACACCAAACTGGGAGGAGTGGCCAACACTCCCTAGGGCTGTGCTGCCATTCAGAGAGACCTAGACAGGATGGAGAGCTGGGCAGAGAGGAACCTCATGAGGTTCAGCAAGGACAAGTGCAGGGTCCTGCACCTGGGGAGGAACAACCCCAGGCACCAGTACAGGTTAAGGCTGCCCAGAGAGGCTGTGGAGTCTCCTTCTCTGGAGATCTTCCAAACCCGCCTGGATGCCACCCTGTGCCACGTGCTCCAGGTGTCCCTCCTGGAGCAGGGAGGTTGGACTAGATGATCTCTAGAGGTCCCTTCCAACCTCAACCATCCTGTGATTTTGTGAGATCCAAGGAAGAAAAGTTGCACTAGAGAAGAAATGCTGCTGGTTGTGCTGGTTCAACGTGGTATTACCAGATTCATGTATTTCATATAGCAACATGAGTTCTTTAGAAATAAGCAGACATCTTTCCTCCCCTCAGAGTGATGCAATTTTAAATAAATTTTGTTACTTAAGTAAGTAACCAGCTATTTAATCAACTTGCAGACACATAAATGTGAAGACATCCCAGCTAGTAATCATGAAATTACTATGCATGACAAACTCTGAATAATGTTTTGCTGGAATTGTGCATAATTTAACCAAAAAAAAAAGTTATATTTGGATACAGCAAAAAAAGGTGTCAATTTGATGAGAAAAAAAATTGCTCCTTTTTACTAGCCTGGTACATTAGATGAAGTATTTTGTAAGCATTTTAGGATGTCAGCATGGTATCAGGGTCAAGCCATGAGCAGAGGGATCCAATTAAACACCTGGTGTTCCAGAAACACATTTTTAAAATTAAAGAAATGCAGTTCCATTACCTTAAAATGCATTTATAAACTATTCTGCATTCCAGCTATCAAGGACAGACAGAGAGCAGTATGCTATAAACCCAGAGTACAGCTGTTGCTTTGCTGTAATGTAACATAAACTTTTCTTTCCTTCTCAAGAAAAAAGAGGGAATATTCAGTCCAAAGACAACCAGAGAGATGGAAGGTCTGCATTCCCCTGAACCAGCCAGTCTTTCTGGACACTAGTGGAAGAGTCAATGGGAGTCATGGAGCACCTCTGAGGCCTCTTCCAGCAACATTCAAATGCAGACTTCACCCTCACTGCGAAACCTTCCCTTCATGAGAGGTAGATCAAAACATACCAATATACCTAATCCCCCACCATGGAAAAATGAATTGGCTTCCAGTCTTGTTGAACTCTTGCAACAGAACAAAAACACCAGGATCAACAGCACGTCTCCTGAGAAGAATGTGCCCCGCACTGCATGAGCATCCATACTGATCATTTTGGTCCATAAAGACTAACCAGTGTTCTCAGGCCCTGTATCAAAAATGCAATTCAATGGGGAATGATTCTTTGGCTAAAAATAGAAAGAATTTCAGAAATTTGATTTCATAACATCAGGAATCAGATGCCTTTTTTAAGTGACGGAGATAAAAAAGGGGTGCGAAATGCTAAGAAATTCCTGGAGACAAATGGTCTTGATGGTTATGCTCCCGGATTCTTCCAGATTGACTCTAGTATTTTACCTCTACTGCACACCTTCAAATGAAAACATTTTCATTAAACCATGATCAAAATTCCATTAGCTTCATTTTAAATAAGGTACATGAAATGCATTACCATAAAAGCAACTCATTCTTACCTACATGATAGGTAGCTTGCAGTGCATATGGATTGCAAAATGTGATAATGCCTTTAAAGATCAATTTCCAAACTTGTCCAGATTGCAACCGAGTTCACGGTATTTTTGAAAGAAATAAAATGACTACATATTCCACTGACACCTTTTCAACTTAAGAGACTAAAAACATAATTAACTGACTTTGGAAGTCCTTTAGAATAATCACCCACTATGTTTTATTTGGAAAAAGTAATGAAGGATACCTTTTCCAAAAAAACAAAAAGGACATGACATTCCAAAGTTTTCTATGTAGGCATGATCCTTAGCACAATCTAGTCTCTTAAGTCAATGTAGACTCCAGTCAGACAGGAAATGCAGAGCATGACCTGAACCCAGAATCTTCATCTCTGGGATGAAGGTGCAACATAAAAGTGATCAGTACTGTGGCTGGCTTTTCCTCTTTTCTATCAAACAAGTAGCAATAACCATTTCTTTCTGAACCTCCTAGCTCTGGAGTTTGCATATATGTGTCTTATCTTTGTCCTTTCATTTTAAGGTAGCAAAAAATTAATCTCCTTTCGATCTGTTGTAGTCTAGTTTTCATATCTTAGTCTATTTTTATAATGTTTTACTATCAGCAGTCTTTCTATTTATGAGCTGCCTTGAGAATTAAGTAGGAAGCACTTTTTTATTCTGGGAAAACATTTGGGGTTTTGCAAACTTTTCTGCTTCAACTCAAGAAGAAAACTCTAAAATTACAGTAATTTTAGAATAAAAACTCAATTTGTACTACTTAAATCTTTTAAATAATTTCAAAACATCCTGTCCTTTTTCTTAGGTCTTGGACTGTAACATAAATTCAGAATAATGAAAAAAGGATCCTTTGATTCAAAAGATGTCAAAACAACAATGTCAACATGTTTCACCAAAGAAATGGATGTAGAAAATTCATTTGAAACATTCTTTCCCACACACTGTGTCAGTTGCACTGAATAAGCATTTCTTTCCAAAGAAGAATATCTTGTCAGAAAGATCCCTGACTTGCTCGAGGGCTATCTTTTTGCTTATATTCTAGCAGTAGGAGAATTGAGGCCTGAAAAGAGGTTTTTCTACCAGAAGTGCCATATGCCTGCTCCTTGGGCCCCAGCAGCCTGCGACCCCAGTGCCAGCTCTGATTGGGCACAGCCGTACCACAGCTCCAGCTTCAAGAGAGCTGCTAGGTTGTGATGGTGAATGGTGAGAAGGTTTATGGGCTAGAATCACACCAGGCAAAAATGGCAAAAATGGCAAAACTGGCAAAACTGCAGGAAGAGGACAGGCTGTTGAGCTGGGGACAGTTAACATCACTCATGAGGAAAAACACTCACACAAGAAGGTATAAAGTACTCAGGATTAAAAAATAACTAAATAAACACGAAACAAGACTAAGGGAGGGCATCATGTCTGTTTCTTTTTGTTCTACAATTTTCCTGGATCAATGGGCGTTTCAAAAGAAAAGACAAAATAAAGAGCTAAAATGATTGTAAAGAATGCTTCATTATAAGCTAAACCATTAGTTCATCTGTATAATTTTAAACTCATTTCCCATTGCTGAAGCAGATATTCACTGTCTATATGAATGTATAAAACAGTATTTAGTATTACCCTCAAATAATCTTTCAGCATCATACTTAATCTTTTAGCTTTGTGCTTGTATGTATCAAGGGTCTAATCTTATCTGATTATTACCATTTTATTACACGATTTATACTACATCCTCATTTCACAGCTTGGAATGAATTACATGTACATCTCATAGCTTCCTGATAAACAATTTTGCAATATTATTTTTAAGCATTAATAATACAGCATGGCTAGAGGCAGTATGTGACAGATGCTATGGCATCACTAAACATTTAAAGATTACTACATTAATTTTATAAGAAGTGTTAAATGTATCCGCCTGGGCTTGTTAGTGACTGTATTACTGCTTAAATGGTTAAGATATAGGAGTTTCCACAGAAGCAAGTGATCACTGGAGGCTGGGATTACCAAGTGCTGGAGCAATGCTGCTACACCAGTCATCTAGAATGAGGATGTATGTTATTTAATTTTCCCACTGCACAAAACTGGTGACCTGCTTGTGGCTGGTGAATAGGGAAGCTCTATGAATTCTCATCAGGGTTGGGGCCCCAAGTGGGTTACACTCTGCACTACCATGAAAAATTATTCCAATTGCTCACGTGGTTTTAGTGTAAGAAGCAGCATTACTATCCTGCTGAACAGAGATGCTTTCTTTTGCTTAGCACCCAACTGGGAAGATTTCTTCCAAAAGACTTTCAATAAAACAGGCGGTTGACACTAACTGCTGCTGTAGGACAGAGCTCCAGCTTATCTCAAATAATCAATCATTCAGAAGCCATTTCTAACCTTAGAAAGGTAAAGAAAAAGCTTATATATTAATTTATGCTTCATTTTTTTCAGGAAATTCGAAATTCATCTGCTGAACAGCATCATAGACAGCACACTGTAGTGTCAAATTTATAAGATAACAGTCAACCCCTCCTGAAGGAGGAGGATACAGGAGTTGGATGTTGTAGACCGTCGGTTATACTCTACTGTTGGTATATCAGTGCAGGATAGTTAGGTTACTATCCGTGAAAAATAAGGCAAAACATTCATGCTAATTTATTGGATAAGACACTGAGTTGTTTGCATTGCAAAGTCATCGAACAACTTCTTCAAATGGTGCCAATGTAAATTATCACTAAACAAATGATTTGTTTCAAAACTGAAATTGTAAAAGTTTATGGTACTAACAGATACACTGAGAATACAAAACAGCTCTTACTGTCTGCCAGTCTTTCAAACTAATTAGCTTAGTCTCCTTATAGCATTGTATTGATGCACAATCTATATGCAATGCACATCTTTTACTCTTCTAATTGTATTTTCTTCCTTTTTTTCTAATCCAAGCTCTACACAAACAAGCTATATTTTCACATCTGATTATTTTCAGCATCATTTGTGTTAAGTCAGATGCAGCTCAAGCTAGAAGATATGACAGAAAACAGTCTTGTTTTTCTTTTAGGTTAGATTTAGATTTAAAAAGGCAAGCAGCAGCCAAAGCAGCACCTAGAGACATATATAACAGTACTTAACTATATATTATACAGGCTTAATTACAAGAAGTAGCAGGAAGAACCTGAGACATTTCATTATTAAAGAAAATGCATTTAACATGTTTCCCATATCTTTAGTATGGCAATATTAATTGCTTATACTTCCATACAGGATACATATTTGTTATTTAGGCAAATGTGTAACTACTGCCACAAGAGGTGGAAAGCAAGATTTGGTCTGACCAATTTGGTAGAATTTCCACAAAATTCTTAGGGAAGTAAAGCCTGCATTCATGAGGTTCCATAAAATAATTTCACTACTTAATTTCAGGATAAAATATTCCTAATATCATTTCTCATTTCCTTTCTTGTCCTTGGTTTAATTTCTGAGGTAGAGGCAACATATTCTATATGAACACATAAAAAGAACAATTTTAACTGTTTGAAATACAAAATTTCACCAGTAAAGGAAACTTTAAATAACCTCATTTTGTATGCGCTAAAACTGATGTGAAATCAACAATATTTTCAGCGTATACATCAATTTTAAGAAAAAAAAAATAGCATTAATTTCCCATCATTTCATCACACAACAATTGCAGTAGTACACATTTATGTCCAAGTGACAACCTTTCATTAAAACACAGGAGGCATTGATTTAAGTGAAAAAGGTCAGTGTTCTGTTAATTATTTTATCATTGATAGATTCATGCAGGCATTTTCTAGACCACTCACAACAAAGCTATTATTTATTTCACCATATGTTATGCATTTTGTGATTTATAAAGGCATTATTAGCTATTGCCTATTAATATTTTGAAGATGAAAACAAGTCCAGAAAAAAATGAGATCATTATTTCAACACTTGATGGCAATCTGTCAAAAGAAGCATTTTTCCAGCAGTGCTGATTTTAACAAGAAAAGCACTCTTCCCTAAAAATGTTCTGAATAAGGAATTTTTGAGCAATCTTTTCCTGCCAGCTTTGATGGCATTTATTATGGCATCGGTTTGTAGGCATGCTGTTCTATTATTGTTAAAATCTTTGAGCAACAGTTCTCCAACACGTTATTCAACCTAAGTCATTTCCTGGTCATTCTTCATAGCACAGCTCAACACTTTTGCTATATTATAGAACACGTGTGTGAAGTATTAACTACACTCTGGCATCTTCCCTTTCTTCATCTTCAAGAAAGTAGATGTGGATCCTGGGGAAGACCAGCAAATTTCAGGCTCTGCAGTAGGCGTCCAAAGGCATTGGAACTGATCTACAGAGGACAGGACTGCAAGTGGGAGCAGAGGGGATAACACTTGCTATATCTGACAGTGTCTGGCAGCTGCCTGGGAATGAGGCTTGCAGACAAAGAATATAAAGAGAAGTTATTCAGACTGTCCTTCTTTACTCAGCACATTTTATTGCATTTTGTCCAGTGCAGCACAGGATGTCTCAAGCAGCAAGGTTTTAAGTAACTTTGTTTTGCAAGCTGTTCAGTAGCTTGCTATGCATTTAACTAAATTAAATTAAATTCCCTTTAAGTATTCCTGTAACTCAATCGAATATTTTCACTCCTCCTCACTCAACTAGTGGTATAATCCACTACCTAATACATAAACATCTACATCCATCAGAATTACCAGCAAGTTCTTTGAGGTTTAGATATAGCTAATATTTACTTGATCTTGTCTTTTGCACAGGACCTATCCCAGTAGGTGCCAATTTTTTACTTCTTCACCTCATAGGCATTTTAGATAAAAGGGCAAACCAACAACATGCTTTAATGAAGATATTAAAGAATAAAAATTTGAGTCTAAATCCTGACTGCTGCATAGCCTCATTACTATGGCTCTCTCTGTCTCAATGCATCATCATTCACCGCTGCTCATTATTTACAGTCCTTCAACTTGTCTACTGTCCATATGCCCGTGTTTCTATCCAAGACAAGTTGCATTAGCTTTTCATGTGGGCTTTTGTGAGATAATATCAAAAGGTTTACCAAGATGCACATATTATATCACTTGACATTCATCTGCTTATTTTTTAATCTTATCAGAAAAAGTAAAAAAGCAATCTGGCTAGACTTATCCTTCCTAAGCCTATTTGTCTTCTTGCTTATGGTTCCATTATTACAACCAGGGAAAATAATCTTCTTTACTCCATCTCTCAATGCATTTATCATTTGCCCGCTTTTTTTTTTTATGGTTCCTATTTCACTGTGTCCTCCAGTCTGCCTCAAGAAACAGTCAGAAATGGATTCCTCTACAGGGCAAGAGATGCACCTTGGTGATATAGCTCATGGAAGATCAGATATGGAAGCCAAGGTGTAGCAAGTTTGGTTCCTAAATCTGCCTCTTGTGACCTTAATATATTGCATGCGCCAAACCTCAATTCTGCAGCACTCAATTCTGCAGATACTCCAACACTTCAGCACTCCCTTAACTTTCACCACATGAAAAGTGCCTCAACTTCTGGGATTACTCAAGCATCACAAGCTAAAAACAAGCTTCACAGAAGGAGAAATCAACTACGGTGATTCACAAACTTTGTATGGCAGCTCTCAGAGCCTCTCTCTTACAGAGAGAGAAAGCAAGAATAAAAAGTATGAATGCGTATGCCTATAAGGTGCTCTAAGTTCCAACAGGGGACTCCACACAAACCAGGTCTTTTTGTATCTCTTCTCATTACACCNAAGCTAAAAACAAGCTTCACAGAAGGAGAAATCAACTACAGTGATTCACAAACTTTGTATGGCAGCTCTCAGAGCCTCTTTCTTACAGAGAGAGAAAGCAAGAATAAAAAGTATGAATGCGTATGCCTATAAGGTGCTCTAAGTTCCAACAGGTTCCACACAAACTAGGTCTTTTTGTATCTCTTCCCATTACACCTCTTGACTAGTATTCATTCACAGTCTTCATTTTTTTTCTTTTTTTGTTATCTGTTGTTGGGGTCTTGAGCTTTGTTTTTGCTATTCCCTGGGAGGATGTCCTGTTATCTCCCTTTATGTTCTCCTTTTGCTATTAATTTTGCATGCACATACACATGCCTTTTGTACCTGCAAAGGGCAGAAATCATTTGAAAAGTTACCAACTGAAGACCAAAGAGCTTTCAGATTTTGAAACTTCCATAAGGAAAAAAGTGTTCTAGTTGTATTCAGTATCTTTAAGTCAAAGTAATGCCCCTATGGTAACATGAAGTTGTTTCTCAAATGGCCAAGGAACAATAAAGATAAAAATTAATAATCTTGAAAGGCCAACAATATCTAGCAAATGATTTTCACACAAAATTGTATCTAAACAGCTTGTCTGCTAAGAGCAGCACTGGAAGGATAGTGTAGTAATATGCCAGTTATATTCTCTGACCATGGGCAAACCATTAAAAGCATTCAGTAAATGAAAAAAAAAAAAAAAAAAGAAAAAGGAAGAAAAAGAAAAGAGTGAACACAGCTGATAGAAAAGGAGAAAGAAGACTACAGGGGTGATATCGTTTCAGAGTGGATTTGTTAAACACATTAAAAATTATCATGCNAAAAAAAAAAAAAAAACGAAAAAGAAAAGAGTGAACACAGCTGACAGAAAAGACGACGACTAAAGAGGTGATATCGTTTCAGAGCAGATTTGTTAAGCACATTAAAAATTATCATGTTAAAGAAAGACAAATCTTAGAGGATAGTATACTCAAAGGGTTATATGATAAACAAGCAGCCACAAAAGGGAAATGTTCAAGCAGTGTTCAGACTGAACCTGGATACAGAAGCAATCTGTACCCCTGCATTTACCCTCTCCATTTTTTTAAAAAAGCTCTCTCTGCTTACAGCAAGGGAAAAGAACAAATACTTAACATTTCAGACATCTGTGAAATTGAAAACTGCAAGGCCCTACTATAGTGCTATAGATATGCTGAACAAGATACAATGAACTAAATGGATTTACTCAGACCTCTGTGTTACTGACCTCTATAAGAATGAAAATATAAAGATTAATGATTGCTTCATAACAGTTACATCACTGGATTGATCCGGGAGGCCCTTAAACAGATATGAAAGAGGTGAGCAGCTCTAATTTGCTCTTATGCTACTTAGGACACATGAAGCAAGGACACATGAAGCAGGAGGTCAGACTGTGCACTAACAAGAGATTTAGAAAGTACGTATCACGGCTGATGCCAGCTCCTCACCAGTTTGGGCATCTTGAGAGCACTTACAACTCCACGGTCAAATTTATAATTGAAATGCATGGATCCCTGTTTCACTTCACTTACGGAGCTGCAGAGAATTTTTGAGGAAGTCAGAAATACAAGTGAATGTGTTTCATTCGGAAACACAGCAGAGGTAGGAAGGAGAGTCTCTTTGCCCTCTTTCTACATTTCCTGGCCAAGCAGATCTCCTCATTCCTTTCAGTTCTGTAAGGAAGATCGACCATAACTGCTAATTATATAAAAAAGCATCAAAGATTCACCTTATCTTTCTGCTTTAAATTCAGGGCAGATTCATGGCACTCAGAGGTTCTTACAAAGTGTTCTCAAGCTGAGTTATAAAATGACAGAGAAACTCCAAATCATAAATGATTTCTTAAAATTTAGACCAAATAACAAATAATAAACATGTAATACTTTCATTAACTTAGGGGGTATTTTATTACATTCTATTTCATAGAGGATTGTTGCATACATGTATTAAATTTCATGAGTTGTAGAGGAAACATTTTTGCATCTTGCTTCTTGTGAAGCTACATGTCTCTCTTCCCCCCGGTCCATTTTTTTTTTTTTTTTCTGCATTAGCCATTTATCATTTCAGATTTGTCTTGCTTGCATAAACAAACTGTATTCCAGAGATCTGTTAAACAACAAAATTGCACCCATTTGCAAAATAGTAGTGCACAGCTGTTTTGTTATATATACTCTATCTTAAAATTGACTGGTTGGAAAATGAAGTTAGTTTGAAGGCAATCGCTTCTGATCTCATTTAAGTTTACAGACCTTCTATGAAAGTCTCTCTTCCATGAGCTGAAAATGTGATTCACCAGCAAAATGAAGGCTGCCCTGAAACTGCAGTCCAGAAAGAGAGGGTTGTAATTTTGTGCTTTTTTGTTATCAACCAAAGCCTATAAATGTAATTAAGGGCAGAAGCCCCAAAGAGAGCTGACTCTCTAGATTGCTGTAAAGCTGGAAAACATGTGCATGAATAGCTTTCATTGACCAAATTTTGTACCTCAGAAAATAAACAATTATCTGAGATACAGGTCAAACTAGTTCTGCAAATAGCCTTTTCAATGAATGCTGTTCTAAAGATGTGTAAGCGTAAAAATTTATGTGTATAGCCAAACAGTAAGGATAGTTCACAAACAGAGATCTGGAATGACCTAATTTGACACCGAGCTAGGTAAATAACAGCATCATCTTATCTCAGGTAGATTAGTGTCACATCTTACAGTAATTTCAAAGACAGCAATCTTGAAGCGAAAGCGTAAAGACGATTTTTGTGCAATAAATCAGGAATTCTGTCCACTAATTGTACAAAGAAATGTGAAATCCCTCAAAAATATGGATTAGGTGTTTGCGTAAACAGAGAAAGCAGAACTAAAGATTTGCCTTTCTCTCTGCCTCATTCTTGAGCTTACTACACTGGGTATCAGGCAACAAAATTAGCTACTATGAAATGGGCAGCTGTAGATGATGACCAAAAGCCCCATGAATCCACTTCCATTTCAAAGGAGACAAAAGGCACCTTGTGTTACTATACTTGGTAGCATTTAATAACTTTTTACCCCATGAGACAGTCACATGGTACTACAGAAATAAGCAGCAACTTTTCTTTGAAAAGAGTCCAAACTTAAAGAGACCTAGTAACTAATTCAGGAGAACAATTATACTTTGAAAGTAGGGTACCAAACATGAACGGAGGGAAGCAAATTTCCCATTAAATGCAGGAAAATTTCCCTTTCTGTAACACAGCATGGACACTTATCAGGTACCAGAGAACTACTCTATGTAAAGTAAGTGAAAACCAGAAAGATCACTGGTGGATGCTAGGAGATGAAAATACAATGAGGTAGTTACAAGGAGTACTATCAACAGTTAACTTTTCACAGTACTTATCTTTCAACTTCTATAATACACTGAAAGTTTTTTTGTTTTTTTTTTTTTTTTTTGTTTTGTTTTTTTTCTCTGAGCGGTAAACACAAATATATAACTCCCAATAAAACTGGAAAAAAAATCACTACTGATTTCATGCAGAAAATAGTGATCAGTATAATTACATAATTCAGAAAATAGAAGAAAACAGGTTCTGCAGGTTTTGAAGTGCAGTCTTAAGGACAAAGTTTTATGCTTCTGCATTGTAATTGCTTATTTTCCTCTAAATTTTATGATTTTATGCCATTCCAAGGGGCTGTCTCAGGATAACTAGATTTATAATCAGCATATAAATATATTGCTCTAATTTACTCCTGTACAAATAACAACTTTCCCACTATTTCAAGATGATCTTATATATCCCATATTCACCCAATTCTCACAACAGCCTTTCCTTTATACAGGAAAAAAAAATGCAATAGGAAAAGATGAAGCTTGTGTTGCAAATTTGCATTTTAATGCCTTTGAAGTACTTGGATAAGTAGGTATCTCATTTTTTTTAAGCATATATATATTAATATGTGAGTATATGACCATATATGTAAAAAACTAATTTGAACTTTTACAAAGCTTTAACAAAAGAGCTAAATAATGCAGTATTTAAAATAAAATGACAAAAAAACCCTTTATTTTCTCTGCTAGACAAGTGTTTAGTTATAAACTTAATACCACTTTTTTTTTTTAATAATACTGAGCATAAAGGGCCATTTTAGACGTAAACAAACTGGTATGGTTCTATAAAGCTACTAACAGTATACTAAATTATACTCCATTTCATTTTAGTGGTGATGGCCCAGTAATTACTACCAATTGTTTCTGATTCCTCACAAATGAAAAAGCAAAGCTTATAAATTAGTGAGGATAACCAATCATGAGAAGCAAGGGCATTTTTGCTCTTTCCATTTAACTGTAAAAAAAAAAAAAAAAATTATAAACGCCATTATACTCTCTATTTTGCTCCTTTAGGCAGCTCCAACCCATTAAATACCTCTTTAATTTTCTTTCCCTTTTTTTAACAAAGATCACAAGTTATTATCACATTACCTTTTCTCTCTCACTGCACTGCCAGTCTCTAGCCAACCAATTCTGAATTTTCTTTCATTTTGAGACATTTATCTGCATACAGTTAGGTGAAAGGTATTATTAATCATATCCTGTTGCTAGGCTACCTAGAGATGTTCATTTAAGCTTAATGTTCCTCTTTGTTAAAAAGTGCCATGAGGAATGCACAGATTCGAGACAAGAAAACTAGCTTGCAGAAGCTGCATTTTAAAAATCAGGACCCTGTGAGAAAAGAGTATGCATTAACAAGAAAAAAAAAATAATAGAGGAAAAAAAATAAAGGCACAGCCTACCACTTGCATAGCGTAGCAGCATAGCATCGTTTGGAATGCTCCTGGATAATTGAGAGACGTGCAATAAAAATTAAAAACAAGCTGAAATGTTCAGTATTGTAGTTACTGGCAAAGTTTTAAACACGCCACGATGTCTTTACTAGAAATAGTTCAGTAATGAGAACTTTATCTAATACCCAGTGGAACGATCAGAAACATATTTATCATAAAACATTTGAAACACAAATTTTACTGTATGTGTTGAAGTAAATTAGCATATCATTTGCAAGTTTGTTATAAGCATATGCAAAGTCTTAGGCTTCCACATCTGAATTCATACTCATTCCGTGCCTTTACTACATCGTAACACAAAATACTCATTTCACAAGTACACTTCATCAAGTGTTTACTACTCCCTTGTAGCTGCTTGTTCACATTTATCCACTGACTGGTATCATCAAGCATAGCCACTCATTTCTACATACACCCTACTTTTGTGTATGCACTCATAAATCTGTCTCATCTATGAAGACTTTCCAATGGCTCAAACCATATATAACTTACATAGTACAAAGTTCAGCATAACAAAAGAGGTGAAGGAGTACAACTGTAGGATGCCACTTAATGCCCCTTTTTACCTAGCGGGTTACCATCAGCTTAACTGAATTAGAAAACAAGAAGAAAAATCCTAGCACGGATAAGGCAATGCAATTTTTTTTTCTCCAGGTTATCGGGATGAAATTCTCTGGCACCCTCCAGGTCTTTAATACAACCTGGAAATGCCTTGTCTGTGTAACAATTTAAATTGTGTTAGCAGACACAAAGCAAGATGGAACAAGACACTCCACGTGTCTCCTGTCCATCCCTGTCCCAGCTTGGCTCACACAAATTGAAAGGCAAATCAACTTACTCTGTTAGGTTGGTGTGTGTAGCTGAATTATACTACTGCTACTGAGTCAACTGGATTAAAAAGGCAGCCTACAGGATATCTGTTGGATCCCTTCCCATCACTGAAGATTTGGCATATATGTATCAGTTATATCCTTATATGGGAAATTTTACTTGCAGTTCTTAAAACCATGTAGAGAACTCAGGAAAACAATATGCACTGAATGCTGCGAGCTCTTGTATCCTCTTAATTTGTGCATTCTGTGTGAATTTTGAGTATCAGTACAAGCCCACAAATCTTTTCTGCCTCTGGGGAACGTGAGCCTTTGTGAATTCCTGCCCTGAAAGTGGACAAGGAACTGTAACAAAGAGACAGTAACCAAAGATACAGTTTTCAATACAGATTTCTGCCTTGGATGGTAGTGTTATGATTATTATAGGGAACATACACAGGTGCAAAAACTGCTATCAACACATTAATGAGAATAGCTTTCACCTTTTACAGACTATAGAAACCGAAAATGCCCTTCAGAGACTAGCAGTTGCAGTCTTTCTTTTTTCTTCTCTCTTTTTTTTTTTTTCCTCCTTCTTAATACATAATGTTCTGGTGCTTTCCAAATAACAACTGCAAATTGTTCTTTTTTTTAAAAAAAAAAAAAAAAAAAAAGGTGAAACGTGGATGTCGAATACTTCTGAAAGATACTACTGTGGTGCAACCATATCACTTTTCAAATACACAAACTTTCTCTAATGCGGAAGAGCATGTGATTCTTCAGAGATTATTATTTTCTAAGAAACCCTCTCCAACTTAGTTTCATTTCTTCTCTGTCATCACAGGGTTACAGAACACTGCATTTGCCATTTTCAGCCATAAAAAATATTAGACTCTTGGCTGCTCAAGAAGCAATTTTTTAAAAATGGGTCTTGTGTTGTTTAGGGGTTTTGAAAAGTCCATCCATGAGTTTGAAATGTAACTAGAGTTTGTATCCCTCATATTCAGTACCTCCCTCACACTCAGTACTTAATGTGGAAGGTTTGCACAAAGCTTAGCCTAAGTGCCTGACACAAACAGTGAGAAACTGCTTACCTTCTGAGTCACAGAAGTGCTTGAAAGAAACCTTATCTGTGCAGAGAAGCATAGTTCCCTTTATGTTTTTCAGGAAGAGATGAGGATTCAATATAGCACCTGTAGTCTATGACACATTAACTGCCTTAAACAGGAAATAACACTCTAGCTGTTAAAAAACATCCTTGTGCTTGGTAAAAAGAATGAATTTCAAAGGACTGAAAGACTATGGAGAGTTGAACTATGTCTGCAACACAGTGAGAGAAATAGGAATAATTGTGAGCCCTGAATTATTTCATGCAATAGCAAGACTGCTACTCATAGCAAAGCATCTAGCCAGATGCCAGCCCAGGGTATCTCCAACACACTGAGGAAAACACTATTGAGGATGCAATTACGAGCACAGACACCAAAGTAGCCAAGTGTCTATATTTAAATAATCTTGTTTTTGCTTCACCCCCTTCATATGTATTTAAATAAGTTTTGCAGCCTGAAGACACATAAGTATAGAAAAATCATACAAATAAAACTATTTTGCATGCAATTGTATAAAGGTATCACTACTTATATTTTAAAAGAATTACAAGCCAGATAAGGTTTTAAACTAGGACTTACCAAACCCCAAATGTTTTACCAATCAGACATTTATATATACATCATTATCACTGACACTGCAGTAAAAGTCATATTTGATGAAGACATGTAATTGCCAGGTTTGGCTGCCCTCGGTTTTTATGGTAACTTAAGTGTACCAGATAGCTATTACATCAGCAAAAATCTACTCGGTTTGAAATCCTGCAAGTAAATTGCACTGACACGGCATATTTATTTATTTATTTATTTAATTCATTCACAGAAGAAGTGGTTGAGTTCCATTTATAAGATTAAACATTTCTGCAGAAAGCAAAACACTTAGATCAAAACTGACACTGCTTTAAATTCACAGGACTACACTTTCTGGCTTGATAGTTCTGTTTGATTAATGCTGTGTAGTAGCAGTAATCCCACATTGTTGCTCAAGATACTTTACTCTCATATTTTAGATTTACAGTCATTGGATGAAGAGAAAACTTTCTTCATATGAGATAGATGAAGGTAAATGCTTTCAGCTTTAACTCATGACAGGCAGTTTTCACAGAGGAAAGGTAGAACAAAACACCCACTCCTAAGAGTTAAAAATGATAGGTGTATATTTAAAACCTAGTTTTAGTTCTATAGCTGGTGACAAACACATGGGGGTAACTAGACTCCACCAGAAAAGAAATCTTGTCTTGTATGGTGGTGTGGCAGCCTTGGCTGCCACCCGCCAGTCTCTTCATGTGAAACAGCTCTTCAGAGCGCCTTAAACCTCAATCAAAAGTAAGAGCAAATACTACAGGAAAGTGTGGCAAAAGCAGCATTATGGTTTTCCACCAAGAAAGGCATGTAATCACTAAGTACTGTATCTAACATTGTCTGACACCACTAACATGGCTCCTGAAAAAGAGAAAACAAACATTTTTCATGAGAACATGGCATTGCTAAATCACCCATGTTAGTGGTATTTAACAGAAGTACAGCATGTTTCTGCAGAACTGAGGGAAACCCTTGTAGTACAGGTAAGGAAAACTGGATGCAATGATACCCAAACTGTTTTCACAAGAAACATCAGTCTGTCAAGAGGCAGCATTGCCAAATGAGAAAGACATCAGTGTAGAGAAGAAGCCTGCATTCAAATCTCCCAATATGCTCCTGTGACTTATGGAAACCAGCTTCACTATTCTATGAAGAGAACAGATTCCTGGAAGAAAGAATAATAACACAATTCACTTCGGAAGGATTGCTTCATCTTCCTCCAGTACGTTTTCACAGTCCTGGGGAAAGCTGTTCTGAACTGAAAGTCTCATGGATCACCACCTTCATTCATTTACCCTTCATATTATTTCGTAAGATGAAAAGCATCACACACACACAAAACAATGCACATTTTGCTACCACCCACTAAAGAAATTTTAATAAGACTAAATCACTTTCAAATTCAAATAACTTTTATTCAGAGGCTTAATATTACTTTATATATCATCTTGTTTTCATATTTCATCTTCCAAACACAAATCTTAGCACGTCTTTAGTAACAGAAACCAAACACTATACTCAACTCTGCCATAACAGATTTTTTTTTTTATAATTAAGATCACTTCTAAACTTACTGAACCTTTCTGCTTGTAGCCTATCTTTTGTTTCTTTTCTTTCCTGGTCAGTCAGCAACACCACTGATTCTTTAGATTTCTTTTTCCAATACTCAAACTTCTTCTAGCAGTTTTTATACTTTGGGCCAATTCTGAAAAAGACTACCTTGCATTATCTAAAAGTTATAGATTCTTTGCTGTCTTACCACGGAATAAGCTTGTTTACTTCTGAATGTCCAAATATCTTAAATAAAATAAAAATCTTTAAAAAAATCTTTAGAAATCAAATCCAAACTCACAAAATCTTTTCATGTGATTTTTTTGTTTGTTTGACAGCATATGTAGTATTTTAAATAAGTAGCATTCTCTTGCAAAGAGCCAAAACTGAAGTTAGCAGGAAAAATTCAGTAAAAGACTCACAGTTGCTCCAGTACTGACATCCCAGTTACGATGGAGACACAAAGCAGTGACGGTTTGATACCATTTCCACCAGAAGAAATCTTGTCTCAGACTGCAGCCCCTGAGGCTGGGACCACAGCAAAGGGCTGCTGTAGGCAGCGTCACAGGGATTTTTCTGCAACATTTCAGTGTCCTGTAAAGCCCCCCAACCTGCTCAACCTGTGGCCAGGAGCTCCTCACAACCTGCAATTGGAGGGCTGTGCAAGCAATTCAGAATTAACTGGAATTATTTTCTCTCCTCATGAGCAGCTAATTCACCCACCATTTCACCTAATGAGATGATTCACTAATGGGATTAGCAAGTAATAGTAATACTGCTGGTATTTTATCTGACCTGTATTTGAATATCTACAGACACAGCTATGCAGTATAAACCTGCTTATACTACTATGCTGAATACGCAGGTTTAGTCCTCAACTGCACAATTTAATGCCCTACCTGCAAGAACTCAATTTTGTGGCGATCCTAATGCACTGAGGTTGCCCACATAAGCAACAATCTCTTGTTTTTATGACACACACTTTTCATCTTACAACTTATATTCAATTTTCTACCGTTCATCTGAAAGCGCTGACTTAACATTTTGCAAGGGCCAGAGAACAGTTTTTGTTTCACAGGCACCACCGATAGATGCCTTTGAGTTTGAGAAGTGATTCTCAAGGAAATTGGAGAAGTGATTCTTTTCCCTTAACTGAAAATGACTTCTCTCAAATAGTTTGTCCTTCTCTGTCTTTATCTTCATCTCTCATGAAATATATCTCATCTGGAAAAGTTTTTCTAGTTGAATTCCTCTCTGGTTCCCCCTGAGAGCATCCCTCTGTGAAATACTGTAAAAAGTACCTTCACACAATGGAACAATCTCCGTTCCACCAGCTCCAGAGATGTGGCCTTAAGACACTGTATTTGGGCTTTGGTCATAGACTGGTTCTACAAGACTAACAACAATCTGAACTGACAATATAATTCAATGAGCTGCAAATGTATTTGTCATTGCAGGGCAGAGGACTAACAGATTCCTTCCACATAGGGCAAAAAGAAGTAGATTTTTATCTCTAGAGTACAGTTCAAACACACAAGTTTTAGGGCACCCTTTGAATCCTGCTTTAGATATCCGCTATTGTTGATTGCAAAACATGAAGGTCATGGCATGGACTGTACATCTTCAAAATCCTTACTTAAGTAGCACAGATCATATCTGCAATGCTATTTCACTCCTGCTATTTCTGTCTCTGACTTTTCAGATTCACAGCAGATTTTTTTTCAGTATTCCTCTCTAGCAATTTTATAATTAAGAGAAATGAGAAGGAAGAAAGCACAAAGAGCTTCAACTTTCCTCAGCAATACCACACAACAGTAACATCCAAACATCACTGACACTATTAAGTGAAATACTCATCAATACTCATTGGCTTCATAAAACAAGCACTATTATAAAACTTGAAGGATCTATATCCATGTTACTAGCTTTAAGGTAATGCCTGAAAGTCCATTGAAACTGGAGATACCAGCTGTAGGTAGATGATGTCAAATTCCGTATTTCATCTTGCAGTTTTTTCCAAGCCAACAGTTTTTATGGTTACCATTAAAAAAAAATCTAAAAGAGCAAACAACTCCAAAGAATAAAGTACTGCAGAAGGACAGCTATAAAAATGAAACAACTAAATCAGAAGCAAAACTGCCAGCGTAGACAGTACCCTTGAGTCAAAGCCATGACAATGAATGAGACAACCTAACTGAACATCAAGAAAACCACCTCTTATGCCACGGTTTATATGAGACCCACAAAGGGGAAAGGGTTGCACCACCGTTTTATCTCTAACTAAAGGGTAAGGAGAGGCATAAAACCCCATTTGTGATCCATTCAGTTGCTGAAATAATTCAAGTTTAGCAAGCTGTCGGGGCAGCTCCAACATCCAATGAAGATTTTTGTGATCTAACAATTTTATCTTCCATTGATCCAAAGTTGGCTCAATTCAGCCTCTTGGTTTTCTTTTGAAGAAAAGATGAAGGGAGAAAAAAAAAAAAAAAAAGGATGATTTAGACAGATCTCATATTTTATCCAAATTGCATAGTTTTAAGATCCCCAAATCCTGAATGAGCAAAATATTTATGTTTGGAGCCTCAGGAACAAAAGAATAGCACTTTAATCGCTGTTTCTAAATACCCTCACAGTCATGTTCTTATCAAGTTAAGGCAGATTTTCAGACTCCATAAAGAATATAAAGGTACTTCCCTTCCTGGTTTTTTTTCCTGTTTGGTTTTCTAAGGAGTCAAAAAGATAATATAATCACTATTCTCATGTCACCTATAAGCAAAGTATACCCTTTTAAAAATTTTTTTCTTTCCTCCTTCTCTTTTCTAATGTTAACCAGGCAGCCCCTAAACTGTCAGCTTTTTAATCTTCCCTTCTTTCCCACGTCTTATCCTGATAGCTCCACCTATCAAATGATAGCATGGAGGGACAGACCCTGCAATTACTAGCCAGGCAAAACCACACTTTCTGTTGTAGTTTTTACAAAATATTCTAAATGATGTAAGTTATGGGTTTTATAAAAAGATAAAAGCAACACTGAAACTAACTAGCGCTTGATAAGGAATCACATTTTATTTCACTAAGCCTGTTAACATAATGAACTATAGCCACACGAACACAGAAGTAAAAATCAAAGAGGAGAAAAAATAAACTACAAACATTTTGTGCTAACCTCATGCTGATCTGGAAAGAAACATCAAAAAAGAATATTATCTGTTTACAGAAAGATACTCCCTTCTCAATACCCCAAATCCTACTGCATATTCAGGTTAACGGAGCAAGAAATTGTGTATAAGATATTAAGATGATATTTATGTTAATATATAAGATAATATATATTTAATATATAAGATAATATATATTTTTAAAAGATACTAAATATATGGGAGGAGGCAGCAAAATACACCCAGAGATTTTCCTTTTTCTTCTTCTTACCTGCAACCTCCCACTCCAAACAGCTAATGATATTATGCCTGTATCCAAAATAACTGTTCTTATCCTTTCCAAAATAACTGTTCTTATCCTTTCCAAAATAACTGTTCTTATCCTTTTCCGACTTTTTTTTTTTTTTTTTTGTGCGCAATCAGAGGGCTCGTTCCCTTTCTAGTACCTTATAGTACAGACTTCCACCTTACTACAGTGCAGACTCAATACTTTTAATACTGAAGAAGGGGCGAAGGGACGAAGGGACATGTTGTTCCACAGTGTCAGATTCTGCGTGTCTCTCACCACCTCTCTTTCTGCAATGAGAAGTGCAGGCATTAACTGAAGAAAATGCTGAGCTGTTGGGCCCTACCTGAATAACCCAAGTAATTGGGTTTGTAGGAACATCTTCACTGAGTCCTCATCAGATGGAGCCAACTGATCAACTTGCTGTACTGCTTCCCTTTTTGTGTGGCAACAAAGACCTCCAACATGATACAAGATTATCACAAGCCAGGCATTAAATATCTGATATTAGAAAGAAAGTGGTACAACATCCTAAAACACACCCCATGCCTAATTAATATACATTTTCCCACACCTAATTAGTGTACATTTGTCTATGTAAATCCTGAATGTTACTTTGGATTTCATGTTCTGTAACTTGACATGTAAATTTATCCTGGTGATAAATTTACACCCAATACAGACTTGAGAACTTCAATATCCCTAGTTAGTGAGATACCACCTAGATTGTGGGTTTCAGATGAATGGATAGTGCAGGTCTGGCAACAATAAACTAGAAGTCTTGAAGAGCTTCCACCTTGCATCACAGCTAACCAGACACTGGAGCGAGCATCCAAAGCATCAATAACTAGGGAATGGACATGAGAAGCCAAATACCAACATTTTTAGTTATGGTCAGAGTTACTAGCCTGTTCAAATAAGTTTCCTGTTACAATAAATAGAACCTTTATAAATAAAGTACATTAAAATGACAGCCAAGGAACACATTTATAAATAGACAAGATTCAGGTTTTTATCAGTAATAAGAACATAGTTTCCACCCTGCTCTAATTGTTGCTTTAATCAAACTCCTTTACCATTTTAGCTTGTACTGAAAACATTTTTATTTTCAAGTATTTTGCAGTACAAAAGGACACCCTAGTAATAAAATATTACAATGTTTGTGTAAAAGGAGGAGATACTTTGAGGCTCCTGAGTGCAGATGAGAAGAGCAAAGCAAAAAAAGTTAATGTTAACTTGCTCCTCTTTACTTATCAGTGTCTGTTGGTTCCGAATATTTTTCTTCTCCTTGCAAAAACAATGCATAATTTTTTATATATTTTTCTATATTAATCCTAAAAAAAAAAAGTACATTCCTTTTTTATAATTGCAGCCAATAAAAAGGCAAGAGAAATAAGAGAAACAGGGGAAAACATGCAGAAGTCTTTATTCAAACATTATTATGACATAATTTACCAGTTACAAAATATGCAATATTAGCATTACTAGAAAAACACTAATTATGCAATACAAATCTGTAACTCTTAAGAAAAATAGATTAAGTTTATGAGAAAATTCTGTTTCAACTAGTGTGATCAATAGATTTTTCAGTACATTTAATATAAACAGCACTGAATCACCTCCCACCATCACATCTTTGGAGGGATTACTATAATATTATAATATATACATGCATATTTATATATATTATATTATTATACAACATAATACCATAAGCTGTGGGTGTGTCCTACCAGCTAATTTGTTAGTGAAGTACACAGTTCATTTTCCACCGTCTTTGGGGCCTTAAATATATGAATACTCAAATTATAAATATCTATCTTGCAGACATTAGAATAATATTTTAATATTTCTCTGATCTATCTGTGCCTTTATTACATTTTAGATTTTTTTTGTGCATGTTTATTATTTTAATCAAGCAATGTACTTTTTTTTAATTTGACCATATTGGGGCAAATATGCAAAAAAAGTGAAATTTGAGATGGTGAACTGAGCTGCCTTCTAAATGCAGTAAATTCATGCTGACATATGAAAGATTGACAGCTCTTAAACTAGGATAAATAAAAAAGGATTTGCAAAGTAGAAAAGTGGTGCATTAAATACGATTCACACAACTCTTGCTACTCAGCCTACATACAGTGAATTTTATCATCTACAAAAATCTAACTCATCTACTAAAATAATTTATCTGACTAGATAACATTTTGATAAGAACATTTTGACTGGTTGCGAGAACAACAAAAGCAGAGGATGAATCTTAAGGAACAGCAAAATTGTATCTCAATTTCATTCATTTCATTCACACATACTAAGAAGAAACAGAATAAACAGAATTTCACTTGTCTGTAAGAAAGCTCTTTTGCCTTTGTAAGCAAGGGTCAATAAGGCATGCTGAATATTAAGAGTCTTCCTTTAACATAAGCTGGTATGTCTCTATTTCTACAAGAGCTGAATACCAAAGGAAACCCAGGAACAGAAACTGGTATCCCCTCACTTTGCTGTAAAGGAATTCGTGCAGAGGAGCCATCTCTACTGTTGAACATTTCATAGGAAATTTATGGCAAGCGCAGGTAGAAAACAAATTTTGCATCCTAAGTCAATTAGGAATCTAACGTTCCTTCACAAAAAAAAGGGAGGTGAAAGGAGTTGATGCAAGAAATCTGTTAATTTGCTGCTTATCGGTAAGTGCAATACACGTAAGAGGCAGCCACATATCTTTACAAAGCAGAAAGGAATTTTCTGCATGTGTAATGGCTAAAAGAGGGTACTTCACAGTAATTCATGTTGCAGAAACTATTTTGTCTTTTTTATTTTTTTGGCAATTATTACTTTATGCAGTCTTTCAAAACTATCCTAAAATATTAACTTTAACTGTAGAACATACAAAGGGTTAAGTAAGCTGGATAAACCACATAAAAACCTGGCAAACCTTTGCAGTTTTATATAACCTAGCAACATGAAACCTGCTTTCTATTCTTGGCTAGATTTCCTTTGCGCACCCTCTTTAAAATGTTTATATAGAGCACACACAAACCGTAGTACCTCCAGGGGGTATTCACAAGGCTAATTTTAGGCAGAGGAAATCAGTCTCTCTCTAGACGCTCTCTGCAGCCATTGGAAAGACAGTGGCTCCATGGGAGGCGTTCGGAAAAGCATAATTAAATTGGATTTGTAATTACAACCAGCAATCCAACAGGAAAAAAAAAAAAAAAAAAAAAAAAAAAAGAAGAAAAGAGACTATTGTTGCTTTGAAACCTTAAACCAGTAACTTGTTTGTATCTGTATCTTTGCCTGCTTCCAATTAGTTTTCGGCCTCACCTGGGCATAAATAGGCTCTTCTTCCTCCCCATCTGCCCATGCCTCGCCCTACAAATACTAGCAGCTCTCTGGTCCAGCCTTACTCCAAAACCCATGAGTCTGGGACCCAAGAGCTCCTCAGGAGCGAAGGAAGAGTCTCTCCACCACCTAGAGCACTCAGGAGGGCTGGGCTACTGAGCCCAGCATTTCTTTTAAAACCGCACTTCTCCTCTTCTGCTTTCTGCTACGTGCCTGCCTGTTGTGCCTATGTTTAAGATGTAGGCCTGGATTTCAAATCTCTTTACTACCTTCTTGATAAGTCTCCATCCACAAACAAAAAAGCTCTCCGTAAGTCCCCTTAGCCTACTTAGAAACATTGGCGGTAATTATGTGTCCCCACTCTGGTTTGCTTTACAGAATATTACAAATCATATTTTTTTCTCACCTTCTGGGACTACTGATGTCCAGGTCAAAAAATCCTACATAAAACACACCTTTTTAAATTTTATTTTTCAGTTTAGGAATGGTAAGAAGAATAGCATGTGTTTGAGCAGGTGCAGGAGAGCAGCACCATCCATTACAGCCCTATTTATGCCCAAAGGCTCTCAAACGTACTTAGGCTGAGATTTCTCAACTGATGGCTGATAGCATCCAAGTGTCTTGGTGACAACAGTCACATCTTGTTCAGTACAAAGGGGGAAACTTGTTACAATGCTTTATCGTTCAGATCTAAAATACCTCAAACTTTTCAGACCACAAGCAGTCTTGCTTGCTTGAAGCATGAAAAAGCGTAACACTGAAGGAAGCTGACACTACCCTCATTTCCATAAACCACTGCAACTACTGACTGACATTTTGCAATTCAGGCAACAGAGGAGTCAAATTTACACTGGCACTTCTTCTGTCAGGCAAAACCGTATGAAACACACACAAACCTTCAAAGTCTTATCTACTGCTTGTCATTACAGCTATGAAAAGCAAGCGCATATGTCACTTTCTCCTATCTCATTTTGCATTATACATAAGAGAAGGCACGATGCTCTGTATCTTCTGAAATATTGTTCCATATTTGACAGTGAACCTTTTTTTTTAGGGATAGTAACCTATAGATAGGCTACTTGATGGAAAATACCGGTTTAGAGGCAATCCTCACCACAGTGACCACATGATATAAAGAAGGCCAGATTTATTTTTATTTAAAATACTTGAGCTTCTTCATCGGAGATTCACAATCTGAAATACTCATATATGTTAATCAAACAGTTATTAAAAATAGACTTCTTGGGTACTTTTCCCCCCAATAAGTATACTTTGAAGAAGAATATGTCTGTTTTTACAAATTTTCTCCAAACTATAACTGGAGAGAAGAAAAGTTAGAAGAAAATAGTGATATGGTTGAAAATATTTTCTGAAAGCTTTAAAAATGTTTCATCAACTCTGCTTCAGAGAGTAGTTCATTTGTGACTGAAGATTGACTTTTTCTTACTTTCAAGAATTGAAAATGAGTGACCCTTAGCTAATAGTTCCAACAAAACACAGCTCTAAGTTTCTATCAGAAAGTATAATTTAGCAAACTAAATAAAATCTCACAAGTTTAATGAAAGATAGACAAAGCATCTGTATCAAACTCTCTCAAGTTTCATTAAACTATACAGATAGATTTTACTCACAAAATTCTGAGTTTTCTGCATCTTAAAATTTAATAAATTTTCATTGCAAGATATAGCAAGAAATCATTTTAAATGACATATCACAAAACATTTTCTAATAGTTTACAAAGTACTACAACAACTAATTAAACAAAACACATTTGTCAAATAAATTAAGCAATATATTATCACTTGCCTTCTAACTCTTAAATTCTCACAAAGTAATTTGTAATGCATCTCCAGCATAATAACATGAAAGTAATGGATAGAAATCTGAAAAGCTGGTAGAAATCTCAATTATTCCTCTGAAAGAAATTTTGACATTCTCATTTTTTTCATCTTTAATAGAACATTGATGTGTAAGCTACACATCATATCTTGCTTTGAATCGAAAGGTTCCTTTAGAAAGCAAAACCATTAATTAAATATTTTTATCTCATTTTTCCTTGAAATAGACAAGAACCTGTGTGGTTTTAGTTTCTATTCTTTATCTGTTTTTACTAAACAATATTTTGCAGAAAAATTACTCTGAAAGATTTACAGGTATCTTAACTTTAATTTACCTATTGTTAATCTTCTGGGAGGAAAACAGAAACACACCTTTCCAAATTTCCAAAAAAAAGTCTCTACAATTTCATTTTCCATTTTTTTTCCCAAAATATATAAATACCTATCAAGAAAATGAGTGCAAACTGTTATTAAAGTTAACATGGTACCTTGCATCTATATAGTGTTAAGCATAGCCTCTTACAGGTTTTCTTTCTTCCACCCAGGCCTGGTTTTTTTTTGGTGGTGGTAGCTTTGTCTGTTTTTCCAAAACATATGTGGTTAGCAAAATAGCTCCAAATTAGTAACTTTACTTATTTTCCATTCACTCATCTCTCACATCTTTGCATAAAGTCTCAAAACTTCATGCAGTAGTGACAAAGCTGTCATCTTCCTCACTAATTTTCACATAACCCAAGAATATTAACCTGGTCATTATTATGCTTCCAGAGGTGCTGCGACTGATTGGTATACTAAAACTTCTCTCTAGATGGTTATTGGAAAAAAAAAAAAAAATTCTATCCTACTATCCTAGCAAATGTTTTGCCCAACTCAGACTATCATCGGTATTTCTAAACACTGTAAAGGCAACATGGAATACACGTGGCATTCAGAACACTATACATTTCACATAAAAACACTGAAATCCTAACATATTTCTCTCCTGCTCTATATTAGACACTAGAAGATGCACGTTTTACTAAAATCATGAAAAGGACATCCAACTAATCAAGAATTGATCATTATTTCAGTCATGTTATTGACCTCACCGGCAGAGAAGCACAGTTTTACCCGTGATTCATGTTTAAAAAGTGATAATCTCTACTTACAGGAAAAAAAAAAAAGTTCTTTACACTAAAAACTTCTGCAAGTCTAACACATATAGAAATCTCCCTCTTTGAAAGACTATTTACATGTCAGAACTTAATCTCAAAACAGCCATGAGTTAAATGGATTCCACCTCTTTTTACATAATTAGGAAAAAACAAGCAAGCAAACAAAAACATTCTCAAAATCCCTCATGATTCTTTGAGAGGTACAAAATAAAGGTGATGCAATGAGTCATTCCTGAGCTACTACCTCTGCTGGATCAAAGCACAGAAAGGTAATAAGGAAGTAAATATCAGAGTAGCTAGTGCACTCTGCTGAGCCAGTCACGCATGGGTCACTTGATAAAATACTGGGACAGAAGTTATTTTCATGAACCAATGTTACCATGCTTTCTAGTAAAAATAGTAAAGCTAAAAAACATGATAGAAGATCATTATTACACATCCCTAATACACTTAAGCTGGGCACTCCTCAACACAGGGTTTTGCAGGGAAAAAGATGTCAGTCTGCAAGAGAAATTCAGCAGAAAAGAAATAATCCAGGGCTACTTAACATATCTCTGATCCTAATTTATAAATCACAAAGTGCAAGGAAAATTCACAGACTTACTCGTATATACTTGCTTTACTGGTATGGTTTCTTCTAGGCACTGCTTCTGGCTAGTCAGCAGCAGCACACTAACCTAGCTAGACCTTTGGACCTGACCTGGTTTGGTTTTATTTCTTATCTGCAGCCAGCTTTATCAAGTCTCTGCTTGAGGTATCCAAAGCGAGCAGGGAACTCCTACGTCTCCCTCGGCAGAGCGCAATCCTCCCGCTGCCAGACTACCCCCTGCTTAGTGCACACAGCATTTCTCCCCAAAACCACTGCTTTTGGGGCTTGGAGCAGCCTGAATGCCGCCTTTCAGCAGCACTGCATATTTGATCCACCTAATACTTTAAAGCTCTATTATGATGTCCCATATATCCCCCTTTAAAAGGATTGTTTTGAACCACTCTATTATTTTTTTCTCATTAGAAAATGGCACACCACCCATATAATATACCTATTTTACCGTCTTCCAGGCTCTGTCTCCTTTCCTCCCTACCTTCCAGACTCCTTTCCCAATGTAGCTCACAGGATCACAATAAAATCCAACGCCGCTAGGTACAAACGCTTCCTGTTACTTCCCATCAGGTGTTTAGATTTAAGATGAGAGCTCATTCCCCACACTGAATGCTTTATTTGGAACTGGAAAACATTCCTACATAGGGCAGTTTCAAACGAATGTTTCTTATGACCAGGCATTGGGTATTATATGCAAAACAAATATACTAAATATTTATCTGCTCTGTTCTATTGTTACATATCTAAGAATATAATGTTACCTAGAGCAATATAATTACCAGAAAAGATCACCTTTATGCTGCAAACACTTGTTGCACAAGTGTTTCAATATCAGGTCTTAGAAGAACAACAAAAGTTAAGGAAAAAAAATATTTAGGGGATGACTTTGTAGAAATATATACAAAAGCATTTATTGTTGGTTTAATGTTGCTTTCCTTTAAAAATGATCTTTTGGTAGTTTTATTGATTTTTGTAACCTCATCATGCCCTGCAGCACAGACTTCCTTATTTAGTTCTTACTATAAAAAAAAGTGATTCACCTACACATCATTTCTGTAAGCTACAAATTTCAGTTGCTTTAGTTTCTTCCACATTTTTGGAAGGCAGGAGAGGAAATAATGGCAGGACCTTGAGTTCTGGAAAAACATGAAATATCAGAAGGATTCAAAAGCCAAAACCAACATTTTGGCCAGGTTAGCCATAATGGACCTGTACCATCTATTCTACATTTCCCACTGGCTAATTGTGCAATGATGCTCTTCTCTTACCAGAGCCACAGAAATATGGCTTAATGATAGAGAATTTATCTAATGATTGATGTCTGAGAAATGACATAGTCAATGCCCAAAATATTCAGTGATAGCAGCTGCCAAGAAGTAGAGTTGGACTCAAGCAGTGTGTAGTCATGAAAAATACTAATGAGTACAATAAATAAGATATGTAAAAGTATAAAATAAGCTTAGCAATTTCTTTTCTCAGAATAGAAGCTAAAATTAAGTGACTGTAATTGCCTGGCTTCCTTGCCTTTCCTGTCATTGAAGAGTAAGAAACCATTCTCTTTTCCCTGCCGCTTTTGGAAATTTTCCCATTTTTCTATGGCTTACCACAGAAAGTAAACAGTAATAAAACAAATTTCTTAGACAACATATCAATTTTAAGCAGCTCATTACTGAACAGGCTGAACTAGCCTCTTCTTGATCCTTCTTGGAGATTTTTATTCTTACCTGTGGCGCTGAATGACAGCAATGGACTGCAAGTTGACATATGCCCTTGAAAAAAGCTCTGTGCTACCAGTTCTAATTATATAGTTATATTCAGACAGTCCTCTAATCCAGAGAAAATATATGGTCTTCAGGAACAAAACAAAACAAAAAAGTCCTTAAAAAAAAAAAAAAAAAAGTTTTTTCTCATTAAAGTGTGCAAAATGTACCATAGCAAAAATTTAGCTTTATAATTTGACCCAAACTCCTTTTTCAGATCTAAAGAATATTGGAAAAGTTTAGCTTACACTTTAGAGGTAATCAGACAACTTAACAAGCTGTTAATGTGAATACCCTAAGTTCGCACTCATCCTCATGAATTAGTCCATTTAAAACATCAAGATCAACCTCTAACTTTCAAGATAGTTGATTATTTATTTGTATTATGGCATCTGCCATTACAGAAGAGTCTTTGTTTAAATTTACTCCCAACTATGATCTGAACTGTACTTTATTTACAGCGTATTAATCCCAGCTGTCCAGTACGTGTGTTTCGGTAGCTGGTGAGGCAAGACTGGCTCTGCTTGCCTAGAATACCTTGAACTCACCTATCAGTCATAGCATATGGCAGCTTCATCGAGGTTATATTTATATGTACATCAGTCTTAAACCTGATGCCAATAGAGTTTCATTATACTGCATAATCAATCATAGTTTAAGAGGCAGCATACCTCAGCTATTTGCAGATTAATTTTACCAGAAAGGAATTTCTGCTCACAGGTTAAATAAATCATTAAGTATTTATACTTCACTGTCAGTTACTACCTCAGCCTACATAAGGTCAGTCTTATCTGCCTGTTCCTCTTCAAAATATATGCACTGAAGTGCAAAACTGCAACAAAAAAAAACAGTAGAGTGAAATTAATTTTACCATCTGTAATATGTCAAAGCAAATTTAAAAAAAAAATAGAATAATCATCTCCATATTATTCCTTATCCTTCACATATGCTTTGCCCCCCTCTTTTTTTCTTCTTCCTCTCTTCCTCCTAGGGTCAAACCCACAAGTGAGGGGCAACAACAGTTTATTGAGAGACATTTATCATTTTCTTCCTTCTGCTCACCAACTCTCAAGACTGCATTAGCAAAACTCTTTGACATGAGATCAAATGAAGGAAGAAAAATCACCAGATAATTCTTCTACAAATATGTTTGTTTTACATTCTGCTGCTTCACTGCATATCAGTTAATCAGGAGCCAGTCATCCAGCTCTCATCCTAATGATTTCACTCCTACAAGTAATTTCTTTGGTGATTAGGGACTATTCAGATCACATGGACATTAATAATTCAACACCTCCCATATCAAAGAAGTAAAATAGAAAATAAAAATACAGGGAATATCCAGTTCTTTTATCAACTTTCCTGCCCTCTTTTTTAACTCTCCTACCACACAACATGGCATAGATTTTTTTTCCTAACTTTGGTATTTTACATACTTGATGATCTCTTAGATGACTATTAGTAGGTGGGAAAGGTTAGACAGCTTGAGGATAACACAGGTGGTTTCTTATGTTCCTAGGGAAACTACAGTTCCTAAGGAAAACAAGTTTCCATTGCCTTTATCAATAATTGTTCTTGGCATCTTAGTTTAAGTATTCTTAAATGGCTTAAATTAAGTAGACGTTCAAGAAGACTCTGTTTCTTTGCCCTACATCAAGAACAGAGCTGCAGAGCTTTCTGGAAAAGCAATTACCATTTCTGACCATAATTAGAGAAACATCAGAAAGCAATAAGATGTACTGAACTATGTAAATAGTGTTTAAAGTAACAGGCTGCATTTTACATAAAATTTAATTGCAATGTCCTATGTCAACAGTTAATAGTCCTTGAGGGCCTAGGAGGGGGCAAGACCTACTGTGCAGTAACAAACTTTTTAGGCTATCAAGGAAGAGCCAGAAGCAAAAGGAACCATAAACAAAACCAATACATCAATGTGCATCTCCCTCATTCACCTGACTGTGCTTCGTGTGAAAACCATATAGTAATGCTTTAGTATAGCGTAGTGTATCTTGTGGATATAATATTATCTCAGCACAGATTTCACTGAATTGCTTTGTTACTGAACTTTTTTTTTTCCAGAAAGCATTATACATTGATTCACATTAATAAAAAATATTTCAAATAAACAAATTTGTATAAATTAGTGAAGAAAAGAGAATTAAATCCTTTTGTCTCAACTTAAATAAGCTTTTTTCTTCTGTAACACCTCTCCTTCAACTGTCATTGCTGTAATGTCAAAGTTAGAATAAATTTGAGAAGAAAGACTAACACACAACAGCCCTGGAACCTTTCAATTTCTTCCAAGTAGCCATTCTTTAACAAAAGGATAACCACATTTCTTATTCTGCTATGCTCCCCAAAGCCCTCTTCAATGGGCAAAATCAGTAGTGTTTCCCCTCCCCATGTCCACCAATAATAGCTGCTTTGCTCTTCACTGATCACTGCTGTCCTAAGAGACCCCAACTTGACATTGAGCCACCTCCAGTGAAGTCACTGGGCCTCACATGAAGTTTGTGCAGTCTGCATTACCACCACATTTCCATTCCTATCTAAATGCTGCCAGCAGCAGTCACCACAGCTGGCCTCCCACATGAAGAAGAACTGTGGGAGTCCTGAAGCACCTCGCGCCTATGCCCAGAAACACTGCTGACCCACCAGAGAGCAGGTCTCTTGGGAGGAGATCCCTGCCCCCTATTCTACCCCTTCCTTTTTCCCCTCCCCCCCCAAAAAGGAGACCCTTGTTTGACTTAAAAAGCGATAGCTCAAAACCAAGAGTATTTTGGAAATTTTTGGAGAAAACTGCTGTATGATAGCAGGGACATACCCTCATTTCTTAAACATAACCTTATGTGCAATCTATACCATTCTCTGAAAACACAGTTGTATTTATGCAAAGTCAAAGTGACCTCTTGGATTAATATGATAGAAAATTCATGAATTTTGGCAACTAAAGGAAGTATTCAGGAGCAACGACATTTCTTACTCTTTCTAAGGTCTGTCTGTTCTTTGGAAGAGTATAAGCAAGGATGCCAAATATGATCAAGAGAAATAAAACTGCCTTTGTGAAGAATGTTTATGTTCATTATTTCCTATTAAACATATATTCTTTAGCAGATGTATTTTGTGGATGGATGGCGACATATCAGGCATCAACAACTCCTTTTTCCTTTTTTTTAAACAAATGAGTGCTTCCATCTGCAGCTAACAGAGCTCATGCACCATGTCTCCCTAGATGATCATAATCCAAAACAAAACCCTTAATCCGTCTTTCCTCTTACAAATAATTTACCAAAATGGGATAAGCACATATATGGGGCACAACTGCATAACTCTAAATAATCGCAATTCAACTAAGCAGTTTCTAACTGGATGCTTGTATTTAAGACTCTGATATAATATCTCTGTGGCAGAAAGTAACACAGACTTTTAACAGCTACAAGTTTTCTTTCTCCATCTGTGCCATTACACACGTGCAGTTGGGTAAATTCTAGTACTGCTAGATTATAATTGGCACTGAAATGACCTGCTCCATTCCAAACACATTGCATAAAATCAGTTAACACCCCTCTTCTTTCACCTGGCATCTGCTCGCAGTGAAATTTAATATTGATTCTGATTATTCTTGACCTTAGGCTGCTATTCAAATAGTTTTCTGAATGTTGTCCAGTGTTCGTGACATGCACAAAGGGCCCCTCGAGGTGCATGTCAAATTTTGTGGGTATTAGGCCATCATCCATTATGTTTTAGGCTAGTGAAATTCTTTGTCAGGAGACATTCATTTCCTTTTTATCTCTGTTTCTCAAGATGAATCCCAATTTTCCAAAACTCCAAACTTTCTTGGGCTTGTACATGTGAAAATTAAAGCAGTATTTAGTTAAAAAAATCAGGAGCCACATCCAAAAGTCAAAATATTTTAGTTACATTATCTAGCAGCCAAGGGAAGACAGGATGTTCAAAATTCCTGGAGAAAAAAAAATAAAAGAAGACTCACCGTCAGGCTGGGCGTCACCAAATGAAGACTGGACCAAGACAGAAGTAAACAAATCGCAATCCCCACAGCCTGCTGGAGTTAAAATGCTAGACCTGATGCTTGATTGCTACTTAGATTAGAGGAACAAAAAGACAAAAGAAAAAAAAAAAAAGAAAACAAGACACAATTTTCTTTGGTCTGCTATAGCAAGTTTTGAAAATTAAAAGTATAATGCTGAAGGGCTTCATCTAGCAGTTTAGGAAAGTCCAGAGGGGAGGAGGATTTATTTTGACTTGATAGACCTGTCCCTGTCACTTCTCAGATCTGACTGGTCCAAGAGAAGTCAAAGACACCAACCACACTGATTCACCTAAAGCTTCTGTGAACAATATCTGCACACAGTGGAAACAAACACAAACACAGCAGAAACAGGGCTGGTAAGTAATAAGATCTTGCTAGATAGGTGAGTCTCACCCCTGTGATTAAAGGGAACATCAACCACAGATTAGGCACTAAGTTATGACCTCCCATTGCAAAGGTGAAAATTCATTTTAAACAAGGAATAGAAGAGTGCTTTCCTTGGACAGACATAGTATAGGCAGAATAAAAATGACACTGGTCCATAAATCAAAGACTCTAGTGAGATCTGTTTCGTTCAATAGCTTCATTGGCAAAGATGATCTAGCTATAGGTTTGCCTTTGATATATCACCTATCAAAAGTACCCATTCCAAGAAGGGAAATAAAGAGGCTACCAAAACTAGATTTAATACACATACACACTCAAAACATGTATTTTAAAACAAATGTCAACATTTCTGATTTTGTTCTAGCAGGAAACGCTTTCCCTTGGAATCTGCACCGACCACATCACTTGTTCTAACAAGGCAGTCTATAATCAGCTGACAAATCAAGGTGGTTCAACATCAGACACAGAGGTAAACAGCCTTAAATGGACTCCAGCAGCAACTGGTTGCTGTTCTGAAAATGCGCAACAGACTTAAGGGAAAAGGAACAAGTCAGCATCAGAGAAACTTCTCTCAAACCTTTCCTATTATTATTTCTAAATTATGACCTGCCATGCAAAAATTACTTCTCCAGCCTTACTGCTTTGTAAAGTTACATATATGCCTCCAATGGTATTGCAATTATATGATCAGTGCACTGAAGAGACAAGACTGCCCAAATCATCAGCATTGAAAAAAGAAGGGCTGTCCAGAACTGAAGAGATGCTATGAGCTGAAGGTTAATAAAAACAACATCAATAAACTCTGGACGAAAACTGAAAGCTGATCACTCCACTGAATGACAACATATCTGTTAAAAAAAATATACAAGAGTTACATAACATATCGGTTTATCTGCACAATAGAAAGAATGATTACCAATATATAGCATATAAAGCAGCATTTACAAAGTTACTCAGACCCCTGCAGCAGAACAACTGGGAAGCAGCTTGAAGACTACATCTAGAAACTGCATATCCAACTCAGAAGAGCCCTTTGAAGACTGCGCGAGTGATGCTTGGCTTCTCAGGCTTCTCAGAAAGGAGGACAACCTACTTCCTAAGTGTTCAGATCTCAAGCCATAAAGACCCTCCAGCAGTAACTACAATAAAAAATCTGAAATCAGCTCAGTTAGGTATCTACAGCTAGAATAAAGTTGCAGGAGTTTCTTTTAAAGTCTTATTTCAAATGAATCGTGAAATAGTATGTTCAGTTGTCTTCAGTACCATCAAAACATACCTGACACCTCGTTAGAAGTAGAATTCTGTGTCCTAGATACTAAGAAGGTTGGGTGGGTTGTCAATAGCTTACATTCAACGATAAATGAAATGCCAACAACTTCTTCTTAAACATAGTATTGAATATGTAGTTGAGAGGCAGTCACAAAAGTTGATCAGAACAAGGAAGTTAAATACAGAAGAATTAAAACATACCACCAACTTAGAAATGCCACAAGACAATGCAGAAAATATCATGGCAGGAATTTCTTTCTTAAAAATATGATTTATAAAATTGAATATAATACTTAGCTGTAAGTAAGCAAAAAGTAAAATGAGATGAGGTGCCAGATTGAGGTCTAAGTAGTCCAAATAGTGAGGTTTAGGAAGATCCTCACAAGCCAATAAATATAGCCTTGTTACATGTTGCATATGAAATTTAAATCAAAAAAAAAAAAAAAAAAAAAAAAAAAAAAAAAAAAGGAAGGGAAAGAAAAACTGTTTAAAGCTATAGGGTCAAATTCATCTAGTAGTATATCTGTGACTTGTTCGAGAACACTATACCAATCTCACCAAGCAGCATTTATTGATCCTATTAAAACTTCTTTCTTTTGTGCTTCAAGCCAGTAATGAGGTAGACTCAAAACAAAAATAAAAAATACACTTCGACACACAATCTGACCAGAAGGATAAATCATGAATAAACCCAGAAAAACAGTTTCATTAATAATAGGGCATCATTTGCTTTGCTGTATTGGCAGTGCTCTCAAGCTGAGTTAGCAAGACGCTCATGAACCACCTAAGGCTTCCATAAAAGAAAGGTTTCAAGGTTACTGAAAGAACTACATTGTTCATCATTAATATCTACTATTAAGAAATAATTTTCCCCTTTGTTTACAACCCTGGTTACTACAAAAACATACTACTGTATTAGTATTTAGGGTAGGCTGGCTGGCAAACCTATGACTTCTGTGTAAACAGTTTTATTTGTGATTCATTTCAAGTGAATTGTCATTTAAGCCATACAAATATCACTCCATTTAGGAAAGATTTAATTAATATGTATATATACAAGCATGAAAGACTTTAAAAAAAAAAAAAAAAAGACACAACAACAAGAGCTGTGGCCCAAGGAAGGCTCTACAGGAAGAAGCTGCTCAAGAGCTCAACGGGCAACACATCAGGAAAGCAGATG
Source organism: Crypturellus undulatus (assembly GCA_013389825.1). Lineage (NCBI taxonomy): Eukaryota > Metazoa > Chordata > Aves > Tinamiformes > Tinamidae > Crypturellus > Crypturellus undulatus. The sequence goes on along the minus strand of VWPW01031522.1, from coordinate 117,206 downwards.
TTGTCCAGTGCTGCCCAGACCCGAAAAAGGCATTTTGGCACAGTTTTGCTCACTTGAATCTTGCCTACCTGTGCGGACAGTCTGACTGCAAAGAACTTCAGTCCATGGCAAAAAGCAAAAGCAGCCAAAGGTGAGATGTAGAGCTGCTAAGGAAGAGAACATGCATATTTTCCCATTCTTGGGAACTAGAGACCTGCTGGAAAATATAGGTAGTGCAGCCCTTTTCAAGCGAAACATTGCTTGTACTTCAGGCCATGAAGCAGTATATTCAATTATTTTGTAGTAATCAGCCAAAAAAAAAAAAAAAGTTGCATCAGCCCCCTTCCCCTCCCCCTCAAGAAAAAGGTACAAAAAAATATAAAATTTGAACGTTTAACACCCTCATAAATCAGATGATTCATAGTACAAAACACATGATGCAACAGGACATCAGCTGTGGAAGATCCATTAGTTTGCCTCCCTCATTTATGGTTAATTGTTCTGGAAATTAATAAGCAGGTAATGAACAGCCGTTGCATTTTAATCCATGTTGTAATATGGGATGCTTTCACTGAAGAATGTGAAGCAGTAGGGACAACTGTCAAAGCAAAGCTGTAAGATTTAGCTGAATAGTCATCACCTTCATTTAAAATGTTGCACTTAAAATACTCCATATACCTTATACATATACACACACACACACACATTATCAATGCTGATTTCAATGTCATTTTCAACTGCATAACATTCACAGTGTTCAGCCGAGGACAACTGAAGACCCCCAACAGACGGGCTTAATCTCTGGGAGGAAGGATTTATCATCCCATCTCTATATGCACCACCTGCAGAGCCAAACCAGGATACCTGCTTGTATGATCAGTCTGCAAACCTTTTCCACTGACAAGCCATCAGAGAGGACCATCATGAAGCTAGTGGCCATGCTTCTAACTGATTTCCCTTCTTTTTGCTATACAGAGGATAAAGGACAATGAAGATGACCAGAAATAACCCAAGTGTTCAAACACAGAGGGAGGGTGCAGAAGATGTGGCTGAGGTAAGAGATGTCCTTAGCTGCTGACTCCGTGGGTACAGAAGTAATAGAAGTAATAGAACAGGATGCAAAATTAGTGAAATTGTTCCTCGGCTAGAAAAATGTAATGAAGGAAGTCTGCAAAATTAGATCAGAAAAGCCATGTTTGGAAAAGACTTGCAAAATCATAAGAAAGAGGAGAATGCAGTCTCAGTGGAGAACTTAAAAATGTGAAGTGTCAATAGAAAGTAGTTAAAAGGGGAGAAAAAAAAATAAGAAAAAGCAGGACTAGGTCTACTGCAAGAGGAAACAAGCAGCTAGGAAGATAAGAGGTAGCAGTGAGAATGCTAAGTGCACAAGCAAATATTCTAACTTTAAAATAGTAGGATGAACATTAATAAGGAACTGCATATTACCAGTATTCCAATTTCCTGCAAAATCAACATCTTATTGGGAATGGTTCATATCTCAGCCAGGAGAGCACAAGAAATAAGCATGAACACTGCAAACAACAAGTGAAATTTTTTCTCTGTCCCAGGGATCTCACTTTAACAAGACTCCATATTCAGACAAGCCGGGTGGTAAGCAGCAGTGACCCCACGGTATAAAGCAGATACTTCCCTAAACCCAAAGGCAGACAACTTCCCATCTTTCAGGAGCCAAATGCAGTCCTGATTCATGCAGGTTTTGAGTAAGGCACCCTGAAAGATAAAAACAGTTCTGTCGACAAACACACTTGTCCCTGCAGGTTCGCGGAGCAGCGGTTCAGAAGCATGAGGCAGGATTTCCATTTCTTAATGGAACATCAAATCACATGCCCTGCCACTCGCAGACTAAAACTCTTGCTGTCTTACACCTTTGTGATTACTGATATGATTAAAGGAGCCCATAAAATCCTAGAGATGCGTGTCCATTTGGGACTCTTCAGAACTGCAACAGAGCTCATCCTCACAAAAAGCCACCAGTGCACAACAAGTGGCATGAAAAATACAGCAGCAGAGAAAAAGAAAAACATGCAAAATGCCCATAGGTAAACTACCGCATATTGTAAATATGCAAACATCCTTGTAACAGCATAAGGATGAGGGAGAGAATGATCCCTGGAGAACTGAGCTGCAGCAAGTTTAGAGGAGATACAGATACTCAGAGCAGGGGGAGGAGGGGAGGCAAAAGGCTCCTACATGTTAAATTGGAAGAGAAACAGGAAAGTGCAGACAGCAAAGAAAGATATTTCTGCTTGCTCTTTTTGATGGCAAGAGCTAGGCACTGTAGAGAAAGTCAAAATCCATTTTTGGCATAGCAGTTCTTGTCAAAGTTCTGTCACAGCAGCAGACCAATGAGAAAATGTGCCTCTCAAAACTGCAGCTGCATTTAAGCGAATTACTCTGTTATTCTCTAAATATGTTTCTATGTTGCTGTTATGGAAATATTTTCACACACAGATGATGCACATCAATCTCTTCTCCAAAAGAACTGCCAATAGGACAAGAGGAAATGGCCTCAAGCTGCATCAGGGGAGGTTCGGGTTAGGAATTCGGAATAAATTTATAAACAGAAAAAGTAGTCAAACATTGGAACAGGCTGCCCATGTAAGTGGTGGAGTCGCCATCCCTGGCAGGGTTCAGGAAATGCGTGGATGAGGCACTTAGGGACACGGTTTAGCAGGTACGGTGTTGAAGTGTTTATGGTTGGACTCAGTGATCTTGAAGGTCTTTTCCAAACATAATGATTCCATGACTATTTTGTGATTCTATACAAGCAGTAGCCTCTCTCCTGAAGAGCATCATGACAATACATTAAAGACAAAACTTCCAAGAGAGCACGTGGTTGACCCAAGGTACACTCTTTTAGCTTAATTTTCTAATCTCCCGTTTATTTCTTCCTGTTTCTTTTTACTGGTACATGAACACACACAAAAGGAAAAAGGGAGGTGGGGAAAAAAAAAAAATACACTACCACACAAGCACACACACTGAGGAAGAGAAACAAGGGGCACTGCAAGGGAAAAAAACATTAACTTCAGGACAAAAAAAGATGTAAGGAATGTGAAGAATGTTAGCAAGTAAATAAATCAATAATCTACAAGCATCATCTACATTCCTGAACTTGAAAGTGAGGATATTTGCCCTTTACATTCCTTACAACAGCGAAGATTTTCAAGGAAGACTCCATCTGCAGTTCCACGTATTTCTGTCAACACCTTCCTATCAAAGAGAACATTTCTAAAGAGAAACGATACTGCCTCTTCTAACAGTTTTTTCTTTCTTGTAAATATGTTGGAGCAACCCAGAAACATCTACAGGTTGAGAAGAATGAAGTGATCATTACACTTACTGAAAAAAATCAAGATCAGTGTCAAAGAGTTGCAGGAATAAACTACATTGCCACCCCCTTTCTCTGCCCTCTAAAATACAGCTTAGCAGAGCCTAACAGCTTCTGCAGAATAAAAGGAGAGACCAATAAAACTGAAAGGCTATGGTCACTTTTACAGATGCATTTCTTCACAATGGTGTCAGCATATTACAAAGTAAGAGTTTTACAGAGGCAAAGGAAGATGAGCAGTTGAGACAAGAGGATATAAATGTCAGTAAAATTTAACAAGTTGGTAATATTCCATGTTTTTAACAGAGGAAAAATAAAACTAAAATAATATACAACTAGAACTATGAATATGCCATCAAGTCATTTGGCTCAACAGGAGTGGATCAGTAGAGTGAAACAGTTGTTGCTGAGGTCCTGAAACCCACCCTGTGGATATTTCATGAGGCCTTATTTCAAACTAGCTCTAGACTGGTCCTGTGAGCTGAGCATCCATTAGAGGCTGAAGCACACCCCCCTGTTTTAATTTCATCTAAAAAGGAATCCACATCACCCCATGGTTCATAGCAAAGCATGGTAAATGCTGATAACAGAGATTCAACTCAGGAGCCCAATGCTGAGCCATTTGTGTACTAGCACAAATTAGACCTGAATTTTACATATGCCTTTGATGGTATGCATAAAACAGGCTTGTGAAGACCAGCATCTAACGCTGTCTCAAAAACAAACAAAAAATAACAAGCAAGTAAATAGCAAAAAAGGTATAGGATGATTCCACATGAATATTGATGACAATAAGCCCACTTCTGCCTATGAGACATTGCAGAAACTAACAAAATTCCTTTGGCCACAACACAGGATGCAAGAAAAGTGCACCCAAAAATGCAGAACTATTTCAAAACTGGCCTTGCTTGGCTTCATGCATACTGAGTACATTTGTACACAAATGAAGCTGATAGCATAAGATTAGGTATCTGGCACATCTTATATGACAGAAGAAATTTCTTAGTAGTTATATGAAGTACAGAAATTGAAACAAATATCTTGCTAATCCTATTTTTAACATGGGAGATACCTCCCAACTATTCACGTATATTCAACAAAGCATTAAAAAAAAAACAAAACAAAAATCATCTTTAAAGTAATAGATGCAATTTCTAAGAAAAGGAAAAGCTACTGTACCTGTATGCTGCTCTTCAATCCAAACTTGCAGATATATGAAGAGGAGTAGACCAGCTACCCCAAACACCAGTACAGACACAAAGACCTGTCTTAGGTTCATGACCCAACCAGAGGGCTGCTTTTCAGCTTTCAGAAGGACGCATGGTTCACTGTTCACAAGTCTTCAGTATGCCTTCATCTTCCTTAGTACCTTTTCCCAAGACACCGACCTGGAATAAAGAAAGATGCATCTAGTTACCTACGCTCCTTGATTCGCCGCATCAGAGGCGGTTTAAACAATGTACAATATACAGGGTGCAGTTCTTCAAGCTATTACTTATACCATTATATTATTATATACCATTATATTATTATCCCATTTCACCTGCAGGTGACACCAAGATAATGGAGGGTGCCAGCACTCCAGACATTGCACCAGCACACCACTGCCCACGAACTGCCACGGTTGGGAGCTGCAGCAAAAGCCAGAGCCCTCCCTGGCAGCCCGGGTGCATGCCAGTGCCCCCAAACCCACGCAAGCAGCAACCAGGCATCTCTGCCGCTGCCAGGTGCTGCTGCAAACAGCCCTTTGCACATGGAGCAAAGCTGAGCAGTCGCTGCTGTACAATGGCATTTCTTGCGATGCCAGCGCACTGGGGAGTTGCAGCTAATGTTTACCTGCAAACACAAATCAAAGGAAAAAAAAAGAGCTATATATGTCAACCTCCCCTGCTTCCTTGAGCCTGTGAAACTCAACATCAGGTAGTATCAGTAAGTCAGCCTGCAGAAAGGGAATTAATGGATTATCTTTTATACCTAGCCAGTTTGCAACAGGGAAAAGACTCATCAAGAACCTGTTTCTTGCCACTAACAGCAGTGGGAATGAGATCAAACATCCAACCTTACCAAAAATATTACTTTATGGTACAGCAGAGGGCCTCAGAAGAAGGAAGTAAATTGCTTAATGTGCTGCACCTGCCACTAAGGAGTCATTAAAATTCCATTTATAACAACAGAATACATTGCAGAATACATGTAGTATGCATGCATGCTATATATAGTGTCTTGTCTCTCTATATAACTATTACATATACAAAAATTTCTTAACCCCAAAACAGAAAGTGTGCACCCTGAAAGCAGGTTATTAGGAGCTGAAGAGCAGCTGTTAAACTTGACTGCACAGAAATGGGAGGGAAAAACAAACAAACAAACAGCACAGTGCCCATCCTTTTAAGTATCTGATAGAAGTTGCTAATAAACTACAACAAAGAATATAATGAAAAACTTAAGCTTTTAAAGGACAAGAGCACATTAAAAGATATTTGAAAGAGAAATCTACTGAGAGAAAAGAACTAAACTACCTGTGCATTCAAATAAACACACAAAGAAAATATAGGCATTTAACAGTTATCTCAAAGCATAAGAGAACTTTACATTCCCAGGAAAAGCTTGTATTTTAAATAACTTGACACTGTCACATGCTTGATTGCTGAGTTTCTAAAAAGTACACATACTGTTTAATATCTATTAAAAATAGCTGCTGAAAAGAATAACTACACTTACTAAGAGACAAAAGATTCCAAGAGGAACAAAATGGCATTCAAAACTTTGCAGAATTTCTGCTGTACTGTGCCATTAAAAAGATATATATCATTCCCTATGAAGTGCAAACTTGCCTGCAAATCTGTTGTTAAGAATGTAAACCAAACAATACTTAATAAGTATTTATCATTTTATATACTTTTCTGTAGTTGCATAGATAGCTAAACATTAACAGAACATACACAGAAGTCTCTCTCCTTTTTTCTCCTTTTTTTTTTTTTTTTTTTTTTTTTTGCAATAGGTCACAAAGTAACTAGTTCAAAAATGAAAATGGGAAGGAAGATTAAGTAGGTGCTTTATTCCCTTCCTGCCTCAATTCTACAAAGATGGCACTCCCTACCGAAGGCAAACCCGTTCCCTACATCTCTGTGTTCCCTACATAGCCTCTTCACAGCTCTTCTCACCCCGCATTTCATTGGAAGGAAGCAATGAAAACTGGAGGACAGAAAGTAAAGTGCCTGGAGTGCTCCTTGTGAAACGCTTTTTGCCTGGGCTGGGGTAGCGCCGTCTCCTTCCCCACAGCTCTTGAGTAGCTGTTATCGCTTGCACCTCTTCCTCCCGCGCTCTCGGCAGTCTCAGGCTTCCTTATCTATGCTAAGAGGTTTCCTTGGGCCAGGCTGCACGGAGCGCAGTCCTGCGGCAGACAGGCAGCTTGTGGGTCCAGCGCTCTGCTCGCCAGATAGCAGCTCCCGGTGCTATCAGCGCTTCAGGAGCACTTGTAGTTAACCGCACAGAGGAATACAAACCTCTTCTGTTTCTCTCTTTTTTTTTTTTTTTTTTTTCCCCCAAAACAAAAGTTATGTTGTACNCAGCGCTTCAGGAGCACTTGTAGTTAACTGCACTGAGGAATACAAACCTCTTCTGTTTGTATTTTTTTTTTTTCCCTCCAAAACAAAAGTTATGCTGTACACGTAACAGGACACTGACAGCATCTATATTAAAAAAAAAAAAAAATAAAAAAAAGTCATTTGAATACTCTGCAGTTTTGAATGAACACTTTGAAAGAAACCACCATACCAGAAACTGGAAANCCAAAACAAAAGTTATGCTGTACACGTAACAGGACACTGACAGCATCTATATTAAAAAAAAAAAATTAAAAAGTCACTTGAATACTCTGCAGTTTTGAATGAACTCTTTGAAAGAAACAAACTGCCATACCAGAAACTGGAAATCACCTTCTTTTGGAAAAAGCTACTGGGGATTCATCACTTTCCTCTTATAAAGGGCAAGGAAGACAGACCCTTGTGGCGAGCACTGGTGGGCTTCCAGATGAGTCCACTCTGTCATTTTGTCACTTCTGCCCTCATCCCTGACTCCCTTCAGCTCTCCCCTCCAGAACAGGGCCCTTGGGTGGGCAAGAAAGGCTTCCTCAAGCCACACAGGTGATGCTTGGCTTTGGGTGTCTCAGACCATAGCTCCACAAACACACCAAGCAACAGGCGGGCAAGCATATAGTCTCATGCATATAGTCACATCCCCAAACAATGACGCCACCATCATGGTCACTACAGTTATCTTTGTATGAGGAGATAACATGCTACTTAAAAGTCAGTTTAACCTGTTTAAATGTAGGCAAAAGCGTATTCTTTATGTCCAGGCCAACTTTAAATTAAGATGTATTTCAACTAAAACTAGCTGTTTTAGCACAGTTAAGATAATAAATACATTAAAATACCCTGAAATTTGAAGATGCTCTGCTACCTTATAATGTTTTAGTGGCTTTTCAATTTGAATAACTAGTGAAACTTATTGTCACTCACATATGAAAAAAAAATCATAGAGGCATTAAAAGAAGGTCTAGATCTGAAAGTCTTCTAGGACTTTAAAAAAAAAAAAAAAGGCCATGCAGCACTGACACATTGGCTTTTGTAACACTGAAGATGAAGATTGTGCATAACACTTCCCAGTGTCCTGGGAGAGAGGAAATACCTGCAAATATTTAATCAAGATGAATACTCCCTTATAGCTGTGAAGGATGAGCAAAAGGGCAATTACTTTGAACCTAAATATATCTAACAGATAAATCCAAATGGGGGGCTCACTAGACGTAAATCTTTTTTCTGCCTCTGTCCTGGGCAACACGATTCCCCCTGGGCCAGAGCTAGGCAGCACCTTTGCTGTATGGAAACTAAAATCACCCTAAGAAACTGATGTGTCCCGCTCAGCTCCACTGAGCTCAATTCTTTCTTTAGTCCAACCTCACCCACCTCATTTTTTAAGCATGGACCCCAGTGTCCAATCTGTTTGAACCTGAGCTTGCACAGAGAATTGACTGAAAGATATTGAAACATATCATTCTACATTTCCATCATGTGCCATAGAGAATGAGTTATTGTGGCAGCTACAACATAACACACCTTTCTGGACAACACAAAGCTTCTTACAACAAGAATTTAAAAACCTGACAAGTTTATAATCATTCATTTTTGAGGCCAGATTCTTTAATCCCATTGTCAGAGTTTCAGGAAACCACTTTCCATTAACGTGCAATTGCTGTGTTTTCCTCTTTATATTTTGGGCCCTGTTCAAAGAGGAACATTTCTGCACAAAGCCAACAGAAGCAAATGAAATAGCACAGCCATCAAAAATGAGCAAGAGAGCACCTCCTTCTTCTGGCATGATTCTTCATTTCACTAGATCACCTACCTGTCTCTTCTTGACAAGCAAATACACCTACAGCTGAGAAGAGACAATTCCTAGGGTCATACCATGACATGGAAATCCAATATCTAAGCACGGTCCTGACTATTCAGTATTTCACACCACACTTGAAACTCATGGCATCTGGTTGCAATGTCTAGCTCACTGAAAACTTCCTTGTCACTCCCCGCCATCAACTATTTCCAAAATACAACCAAAAATACATGAAAGCAAAGTATTAGTTTGTATCGGGAACTATTTAGAAACGCTTCTTGTTAATTCCCTTCCATCTTCTCTGCTTTATTTGCAAAAAAAAAAAAAAAAAAAAAAAGAGCAGGAATAGTGGTTAGTCAGCAAACTACTGATGGAAAAAAGAAATCTCCTTATAATGGTCAAAGTATTCAAGTTACTACACGTTACCACAAATACTTACGAGATCAGCATCTCCTTAAACACAGCTGAATTTAAAAAAGCAAAACAGAAAAAAAGTACACAGAAAGGTATTGCAACCTTTTGCAGCCCACACCCCTTTTCCCTTCCTTTGTTACCCCATGAAGCAATGCATCTTCTGATGCCTCCACTGGAGTATCACTCCAAGGAAATTTTGCACTGAGGAATGTCCTCCTGGAGAGTGGCCCAGGCTACGTTCAGCACGGGCAGGAAGACACTAGTATATCTTCTCAGGACAAGTCACTCCTCCTCCCTAACTGCTCATCTGTTAGCACGTCCTACACGTATCCTCCAGGATCACCTTTCCACCTTCCACACATCAACTTTCAGGCTTCATATTAAAAGTGCAAGGGCAGAGCCCCAGCTTTTAAGACGACTCACACAGCAGTTTATTCCACTGGTGGTTATGAATTAGCATTCACTATTGGCAATTTTCTCATTCCAGCAAGCTAAGTGGAGTACTATAGGTGAGTGAAGTCAAAGTGCTTCAGAAATTTATATTAAGTGCACAACCAGATCAAGATAACGAAACTCAGTTCTGCTGAGGGAATGAACCTGGCCAATATAAACCCTGGCAACAAAGGAGTAATAATAATGAAAAAGGTATCATAACGTAGGCCTTTCCATCCACAGGACATTTGGCCTGTGGTTGAGGAATGTTACGTTAAATGTATAGTTAGCTATAAGACAAGCCTCACTGCAGCAGCTGAGAAGAGGGCAGCAGAGTGATGAATTTCTCTGCCACCCCTTGATGGACAGGACTTCAGTAGCTCGTGCCAAAGAGGGAGAAAAACAGCCTGTCCCGGCCGGCTGCCAACATCTCAGCAACTTCATACCCTGAAGAACCACTTCAGGATGAGAAAGTTGCATCCAAGGGTAACTGAAGACACTACCTGGCCTGCGCAACTTTTATCACTGGCAATAACATAAGGTTACTACCTACTGACTTTGCAAATCCCATTAAGAAAATTTTGTCCACAAGACAAAAATAATGAAATCTTCTGTGCGAACTAGGTAAGGACTTGCTTTCAAATGAAAGACCTGCTTTAAAAAGTGGACAGCCACAGAAAACCCTAAAACAATACGGTCCCTTCAAAAACATCAAGTTAGAATTAAAGTTTCATGAACAATCAGGAAATTCCAAACATCAACATCACCAGAGCAACTTCCACCCAGCCAAGTCACACATATTTAACATTTTTGTATTTCACTTTCCCTTACTATATTGCAGACTTCAATGTTGTTACAGCAATTACATTTTGTTGCTAATGCTCTTTATAGCATACATGTTATACAAAATAAATTATATGACAAAGTAAATATGTTTTTCATTGGATTTGGCCTTTTTACTATATTAAAACCACTAGTTTCTCATTAGTCCTTAAATATTTTTTTCCAAAGAACGAACTCCCCTTAATGAAACAATAGACATAAACATGACTCATTTTAGTAAGAAGGCACGTATTGGTTTCTGATGCCATTAAATCTTCCCAGGAAAGACAGGAATTGCACAAGACTGAAAGCAGCCTATAGTACCTGCACTGCTCCTGGGCACATTCAGCAATATAGCAACTTCCATGGTCCTCCTCCTCCAGCACAAATCCTTCTGAACTGCAGATCATACTAATTTAATTAAATCTGTAGAGCAACTGTAAGCCACATGCAGGTTAACTTAAAGCTGCAATTCTAGTTAGTTTGCATTGCAAAAAAACAAACAAACAAACAAAAGCTGTGCTCATATTAAGAGAAATGTGCAGAGTGGCCACACATGTAAGTAGCTGCATATCAACTTCTTGAAAAGTTTTGCATGTTTAAACAAAAAGGATATTCCAGAAGTACGGAATACCCCAATTTACCCCCAAATTCAGTATCAAGGGTGTCATTCTGTGGTGGCAGAAGACCCTCTCATGCTGCAAATAAAAAGCTTTATTATTATTATTATCTTCTCACAGTAACTCCCTGTCAGAGGTAGGTGACCCATGCAGTGAGCACCAAGACAGGGCTGGCGGGCTTCGCTCTTACCTGTCTGGCACGCAGCAAGCGAGCAATCCCAGCAAAGTCACCTGGATTAGGGAAAGTTAAGCAGCAGCAGGGCTCACGGGAGGGCAACTTGTCGGCTCTGAATCTGCCAGCAGGGCTGGCGGGGGGTTTTTCCTCCCCACCCTTAGCATGGAGCAGGCTAGTGCCAAAAGCAGGATCTTCTTATAATTTCTCTAAATTCAAATTAAGGCACCCTATTTATCGACTGCAGTGGATCGAGGCGTTATTAGTATGCCAGGTAGACTGCGCTCTGCTCCAATCATTCATTCCACTGCTTTAAAATGTACAGGCAATACTACCTGATTTTTCACTTTGCAGACAAGCCCTGAATCGCAGATTGCAGCGGGGCGCGCACTTGGGTTCGGCAGAAAAGTTGTTGCAGCCGCGCAGCGCTGCCCTGCGCGGTGCCTCGCCGAGGGCGCTGAAGGATCCCCTCAAACTTTCCAGGTTTCTCCCCAGCCGCCCCAACGCGCGGGGCTCCCGCGCCGCGCAAGCCCCTGCGGCAACGCGCAGCCGCCCGCGGAGAGGGCGAGAAGCGGCGCAAACCCCGCGCGGGCGCCCCTTACCTGCCGCCGCCGCGCTGCTCCGCGCTCCTGCCGCGCGCCCGGCCGCGCAGAGGTCAGCGAAGGGCGGCCCCGCGGAAGCTGCGCCGCCCGCGCCTCCGCGGAGGAGGAGGAGGAGGAGGAAGCGCTCAGGGAGGCGGAGAGCTCCGCCGCGGCGCGGAGGCGCAAACTTCGGCCGCAAAAGTTTCGCCTGGACGGGGCTTCCCTCCGCCGTATCGCGCCCGAGGCCGGTAAATAAAACGTTTCCTCCTCCACCCGCCCCTCTGCAAAGCCCCTGTAATTATAGGTAGAGTCCTTCCCGCCTCAAAACTCCCCTGATGTTACACGCTTTGCTACGAGTGTTGTTTGCATTTACACATCCGTAGGTCATCTCTGCCTGGCTTAGTCACTTGAGCACATCTGAGCTGCCAGGTAAGGGCTCTGGCAAGTCATAACTGGAGCTAGCTGCTAAAAAAGCAGTATTCCTACAGAAAACTCTCTTCTTGCCTCTAGGAAATGGGGAGAGGTGACAGAGAAAACTATTTAGGTAGTGGTTATTAGCCCTTTGAATTTGTTTTGCCAATGTTATCGGGTAACTGCTGCAATAGTCCAGCTGTGTAGGCAAACAGCACTCTCTGTATTTAACAGGCGTGTTGCTTTGCTTATGTTTCTTCAAGGATTTGCTCCAGTTCCACCAGGAATGGAGTGAGCACAGAGGAGCTCCAGCTCTATGGAGCTGGGCTCAAGTGGCTGTTCTCCGCCTCTCTCCCACCAAGGGTTTTACTGCAGTGCTATGTCTCTAGAATCACTCTGAGATTTGGTGCTGAAATACTCCCTGGCTGGTGGTCCCATCCCTCACACATGGCATAAGCCACTTCCTTGGAATAACAGCAATGTAACACTCCACATTTTTACAGCTTCTTTTATCCTGGCAGATCCCAAATTATCTCATACGCTGTCACAGGCACCACGCAGGGATCACTCCTCCAGCCAGCAAATCACAAACACCTTTGGCGTGAAGCTTAAAATTGCCGATCGGCCCAAGACAATGCAGCAGAGAGCAAAGCGCTGGGTGTTACTCCAATATCCAGAAGGACTTAGCTAAGCCAGATGCAATTATCCCAACCAGAACCTAGAGCCTGGGGATAACTCATGTTCACAGCAAAACGCTGTAGGCTCTGAAGCAGCTACAGGCAGTCAGGACCTATGCCTACGTCCCACGCCTACTTAGTATGGGTTGTGTGAGCACATATAACCTCATCCAGGGTGCTATAAAATTCCAGCTTCCAGGATCACTCCCTCTTTTACCTCATTTAAGGATCTTCCTAGTCTGAAGTTCACCACAGACGTGATGGGGACTAGCAGTTCACAGCAAATCCAAAGAAAAATAGTTTCCCTCTTTTCCCTTAAAGCTAACCAATTTTAAAGTTCTGGTGAGGAAAGACAATCCCTCATGCTGTCACACCTGCAGCTTGTTTGACTCAATAGCACAACTAAAGGGAGGAAGAGGAGGAGGGAAATGATTTAACATCAGAATACGTTATTTTCTAGCTATTTTGCAAGAGTTGAGCACGTTTCCCCTTTTAGACAGGCTGGCAGGCATGTGGTGCTAGGATAACCATATGCCCTAACAAAAAATACAAGCACAGATTTAAATTGTATACCTATTAGTCCCAGATGGCCAGGGACAATTCTAAGAAAAACAACATCCTTTCTGAATTTTAGTTTCCTCAGGTAATGCACTCAAAAGATTACAATGAAGGTCACTGAAGTTTCTAATAAAGATATACAGAATGATCTTCTGAGTGTTGTAGATTTAATTTCACTCAATAAGTACATGCTGTAAACATATTTCTTCAGGTTGATCTACTCACAGGCTGTACCCATCAACTGATTAAAGTTATATATAACATAGAAAAGATCAGATTTTGTTTTTAAGTTAAGAAAGAAATTAACTTATTTGACATAAAGCCAATTCTTATTTCATAACATAAAGGAGAAAAATATCATTTAGCTTATAAAATGCTTGTTCAACTACAGGTTCTTCCAGTACAGAGGGCATATTTCAGCTGTGGATTTAAGGATCTTTACAAGATTAAAAATTCAAGATGCAGGTGAAATTAGACACTGGATTAGGAAGCTCATCAACTACATAAATGTAATCGGCACCTCCTGAAGCTTAGCACATAGGGAAAAAGAAACAAATTACAAAAGGATGGCGGCAGTCTGTCTGAGTCAGCTGGATTGGTCCAGAGCCAGCTCCTGCGTCGGAGAACCTATTCTTGTTGGGTTTCTGCACTTTCCCCATGTCTTTTGGAAGAGAGCAGCTCAATAGTTAAAATAGCACTGTCACCTTCGGCAGGCAGTGGAAAGAGCAGTTAGATAGTGATGCCTGCTCACAGTAACATGAGTAGTCACAGCGCAGTTACAAAGAAAGGTAACAGGTCATGAACTGAAACCAGAACCTGCCAAAAGGCTACAGGTCACATTACTGTAATAAAAACTGCATTGCTCCACAACAAGACCAATTCTGGCTTTTTAAGAATGTTCCCTGTGTAGTTTATCAGCTCCACTGAGCAGCAACAACCGTGGAGGAAAGTTTAGCACCAAGGAAGGTCACAGTTGGGCTCACTGCTTCTCCATGGCCTGCAGGTGCACACAGCAAAGCCCCTAAATCACCTGTGAATGTCTGGACCATGACCCACGAGGAGGGAACGAGACCACGTGCTCCATTGCCCTGAGCTTTGTTAAGAAACACTACCCTGTGAGCGAACTTTCCATGCCAAGTTTCCATCTGATATTTTGCAAAGTTTTCAGCAAAGCTAGCTCAGCCACCTACACACATATATAACTTTCAAGAAGTCATATGTCATGAGCTCTTATTTTAAAATCCACAATTGGGTAGCAGCCGTGACAAAACTGCCTGTTCGGCCTGGTCCTTTTCCCAGGGAGGAGTATTAACCCTTCAGAACTTCCCTAGATTAGGCAAAGTCATGCCAAATGCAAATACCATTTATCCCAGTGAATTTGAAGACAGGCCACCCTGGCAGAGCCTCCATTTCAGTGGGGCGTGCTGTATATCAACGCTGAGCCGACTGGATAAACCCTTGGTGATTAAAAGCATGTTATCATTATGATAGTGCCTTTCGCTCCAGGACATAAACCATCTAGCAAGTAGTTCTGTTTTAATTCCTTGAGCTCTTTTAATTTTCAGCTAATTAGTTGGAAACACCCCACCTACAATAAACTCCTTTACTCAGTTAGGAGGCTAAAATCTGCCTCAGCTCAAGATTGCTATAGGGGATTTGCTTATTTAAAAAAAAAAAAATGCTTGCTAGGAGCTTAGCATAAAAATCATTTGCTCACTAACTCCCATACTTAGGTAATTATCAAAGTCTTTCCAAGCAAGTTTGCATGCTTTTTGAAAAATACTGGGCAATTCAAATTGTTTATTGTTCTTCAGCTATTATAATGTTTTGTATTTAAGAAGTCTCTGGAACTTGACTTAACTGCTAAAATAACTGGAAAGCTATTTTAGTCGAATGGGCTCCTGTTTCAAAGGAAATTCAAAAGAAGATGGTAGTTGCAACTCCCCTCTGCCCCTTCCCCGTCCCTTTTTTTCCCTACGGGGTGGTGCATTATCTTAACCTAAATCTAGAAAGTTATTCGAATGACAGATACTGCCCCGTTAGGTATTTATTTCAGGGCTGGAAAATGGCTCAAAATGTTCTGAAGATTGATTTTCTGCAAAAGAGAAGGCATTCTGCATTTAGAGAGCTGGTGAGGACTTCCAGGAACTGAGATATCTAGGAAGGTGAAGATTACTTCTACTACATCTTCTGTAGCGTGGGGGAGCAGGATGATGTTCTACTATATAGTACATTAACAACTTATATCAAAGTGTATCGGGTTGTGCAGTCTCCATCCTTGGAGGTTTTCAAGACAAGAGTGGATAAACCTCCCAGCAACTTGGCTGACCCAACCCTGGACTGGAGGTTGGACAACAAGCCTCTGAGGTCCTGAGTTATCCTGTATTCCTACAGTCTCTTCCTAAATAGCATATCTAAAAACCAGGAGGCCGCAGCTTCACTAAAAGCAGCAGCTGTCACTTCAAAAACAAGATCTGAAGATTTCTACCCTATCACGTGAAGTCCACAGGATCACAGACCACAAATGAATGCATGAGGTCCTTACCTAGAATGAGGAGGATTTCTGTTCGTATGAGGTTTGTAAAATACGAGGAGGTTTCACTGAAAGCCTTTATCACTTTCATGAGAAAATTCTAAATGAGAACTAATTTTCTGGGCTTTTTGAGCCTAGCTTTCTGTAAAAGCTGTATGGAATCGTAATTTCTGCTCTGCCTACTTCTAGAGAAAGGAGAATATCTATCTTTGTTCTCCAAAATAATGGTTGATTATGGTACCTCCTAGACACAGTCTTACAAAGAATAGACTATTATTTCAAAATGTCTAGCTGAGAAACAGTTCCTTTGGTGGTTCAGTTGTTGCTATTTGGTATTAAAAAAAAAAGTGAATTTCTACACTGTTCAGTTTAAATGCTTTAAAGGCATTTCTGAAGATCTTGAAGGATGTGTTCCTCACTATTGTCTTTCCATTTTGACTGAGGGGACACTAACATCTCACCTCCATCCTCCCTCTAGAATCTCAGCAGTAAATGACTGCACTTGGGCATTGTGCACACTTAAAAATATATAGACTCATTTTATTATCTTCTACATAACTACTGAAGTCAGAGGAGTAAAATCTGAATAACACACTTTGATCACTACACAGTCCTGACTGGGAGAAGACAAAATTCTACTCCCAACAGCTCTCTTAATAGCAGATTAAGTTCTGCACTGAGTTCTGCACACTCCGCGTCTACTGACAAGCTGTCTACACAGATCAGCAGAGAAACAAACTGATACGTGAGGCCAACTGTGCCTCTACAGTGATTCATGATTGGGTGAAACAAGACACCCAACATTAAATATTTACCTCCAGTGTTACACTTCCTCTTCCATCCTAAACAGCCTAAATACCTGGAATAAAATAGTGACATGCCAGACCAGCGCCTGCCCTGAAGCACAGATAGGATTGAATGAAATAAGACAATGTATTGTTCTCTTAGTCAATGTCAGCATCTTACTACATGTTGAATATTTGCATTGCTTATTAGGACCAATGGGCGTATTCTGAACTCAGTCTGGCAGCCCAGATTCAAACATCTAGCAAGTCATAACATTATTGCTGTGTGCCAGAAAATAAAGCTGCTGAGACAATCCAGGGCTAAAATAGGGTGGAAAGTGGAATAAAGACTAGGCAGAGTGACAGCCAGACATTGTAAAAAAGAAGAGAGGCAGAAAAAGAACTGCACATTTAAAAAAAAAAATCTGTTGGCATAATCCTCAAGTGCTCGGCCAAGTACAGTGGCCAAGTGTCAGTGCAGTTCTGTGTCTTCACACCTTGGTGAGGTGCTATCCCAGGGCTGGTCCAAGGAAAACTAGGGCACATAGGCTGCAGTGGATGTGGGGTGCATGCTGGCTCACCTAAATTTTAGGAGTAGTTTCACTACTAATTGCAAACTTCTCTTTTTAGCTTGAAGTTGAGATACATACAAGCAGAAAGTAGCCTTGAAGGGGGCAAAAGCCAGAGGGACCTATTACTGCCTGATCTCTGCCAGTTCCCTAAATATTCTCACAGCTGGGTTTTCAGATGAAGATAATACACTGAGACAATGTGCATTGCTCTGGTGGGTCATCTTCTTTTAGCTATAAACTTTAGACTAATTGCTCTGCTAATGAAGCTAGATCTCTTGGCAATATTTGATGGAGTTGACTGTCATGTGATGCTGGTTTTCATGAGATCTAACAGGGCAGATAAAACTGTGTGTGTCTCTTACTGCTTCTTTTACATGGATCACTGGAATTACATGTACTCCTGGTTCTGTCATCACCTCCATGTATTAAAAACTCCCAGTTAATTCTGTGAGTTTAAATGGAGTTTGGGATCAGCAGCATACACTGAAAAGGACTTTATGGGTTGAAGTCCATATTTTGATGATACTATAATCAAACATTCCACACACTAAAGTGAACACTAGAAGGAAGAGTAGCTTGGGGAAACTCAATTTGCTTCTAACTTTGGACTGTTCCAAGAGGAGGAGATTCAGACTGGGATTCAGACTGAGAGCTCAGACTGGGGACTAGGCTTGAAGCTATGTGGAAATGGGGTTGATGGCAGAAAATTCTCTATCATCTTGGGGATTTCCTTCCTGTCAGATACACCTAATTCTGCATTTCCTGCCTTCAGGCTCCATTACTGCAGAGTGGTGCAGAAAGAAGTGCAAGCGAACACTGAGTTGAAGCTATAGGATTATAAATCTTAACAAATTTTACAGGTTTCCTAGTAAATTCTCTTGGCTCAGCTCAAAAACTCAGGCTCAAATACCCATAAATAATTTTCTCCAGAATTTGGCTAACTTTCCCTTCAGTAATTAGAATTCCCAGGAAGGTTCTTCTTTGTTTTTAGGAAGTTATTCCTCATAACTAAGCTAATTCTCCCTCACAATTTAATGACCATTTCTTCCTCTTCTGTCTCCAAAGGATACTGAAGAGCTCCCTTCTGCCTTTGTGGTAAACCACTACATGGTGAGACATGGACCAGACTGTTTCCTCGGTAGGAAGCAATTGCCCAGACCGGGTTGTTTCCTGATTCAGAAGCAATCACCCTTCACACCCTCTCTTTGAACTCTGCAATTAATTTCTCTCATTCATAAATTTGGTGGAAGACACTTTCTCTGTTTCCTTCTCATCATAATCTACCCAACAGAGGTGGGTTTCTCAAGAATGCTGGAAATGACCCTTTTTCCTGCCCTGGGTTTTCTTCAGACTTGTGATTATCGAATTCACCTCTTTCAGGCAATATCTTCATTTTCCATCTCTCCATCTTTGGAAAGAAGCTTAAGAACACTTAATAATTAGCTTAAGACATGGAGGATTATGACCTTCCACAAGTGCACTCAGCCAATGTTTTCTTTGCTATAGGTTGTTACTGCACATCTAGAGAGAAGCTATAATCCCATTCATGAGAGAACTTAAATAATTTTAGGGTTCACCTTGATGTAGGAAAAAAAAAAAAACTATGTACCTGATTAAATGTTTGGTAACAACCAAAGGAACTGCAGCATATTCTTAAGCTACTTTCCTGCTACATAGTTGGTTTGGGCTTTGCAGTTGTAATTACTGCTTTTATTTATTTTAATTATTATCAAAACATATGTGCTTGGGAATTTCACCAGATTTTGGCAATAGAAAAGCTTAAGTATGTTTGTTGCTTTGTAATTTTCAGGATTATCTTAACTACTGTGGGAAAATAGCTAAAGAATAAACAAAGCAGGATGCTATTCTTTTGTTCATTTTACAAATAATTGCTCTACTTCATTAATTATCCCTCTAAAGAAATGCTTAGGTACAAAATATAGTATTTAGGAAATGTTATAGTCATAGAAAATATTTACTGAGTATTTGGTAGAACTAAATGCAACTACAATTATTTATTGTATTGTTTGTAAACTGTGAATTTCTTTGTCAGTAGAGATTGAAGATTTTTGATTTGAATATTAGACTAGGGAAAAATGGCAAGAAATATGGACCCTGTACACACTTAATAGCCTTAACCTAAACATTAGTAGATCATCAGTGACCACATTTTTCAGATACAGCTCTCTTAAATCTCTTTTTTAATCACATACATTAAGATCAATACAAGTTTAAGACTACATACATCCATGATGTCAATTTTACTAATATACTTGTTTGTTCATTTGTTTCAGATTTTCAGGTTCAAAAAGAATTGAGCTTATGGAAGCAATTGAAACTTCCAGCAGTGCATTAAAGTAGCAGCAATTTTTGTCTCCTTTTCTTACTGTCTTTTGTTGACATTAGCTTATTGATAGGTTCATTCCTGGCACCAGTCTGCAGTCACTTGCTGCTTGTGTCAGTAGAGTAAGACTGACTGCCAAGCTCTGTTTGCCACAAGCTCCTTTCGCTTTCAGTGTTGAAAGGTGGTAAAAGTGGTGTACCAACGCAAACAAATGGTTATAGTATATATATATAAAACAACAGTATGTTACATAGGTAGTTCACAGGGAAATCATTATTAGCAAAGCCCATTATGCAACTTGCCATCAGTGCACAAAACCAAGTTGATTCTCATTTCACAGTTTACTTTTATTAACCTAGACCTCCAGAGCTCTGCACCATGAAATTCAGCTCCAGTTGCACCTGCAGCCTTAGTCACTCCAGGGTTTTCACCTCTGATTGCTTATCTCACACCCTAGGACTCGTATAAAATTTCTGCCACATCCAGCAGCATGCTGGCCGCCTTCCAGGTGCAGCAAAAAATCTACTGCTGTGAAACAACAGATTTTACAGACGACTCTCACCAAACCTACAGCAGCTACAAACAAGCTGGGACATTTCAGGCTACCGCTGAACAGTCTTACAATCACCAGCTACCAATTAACTTGCAAGGCAACGGGATGTTTTAGTAAAGGAATTAAACAGTATTTTGCAAAAAAGATAGGGGGTGGTTTGTCTCCAAATTAGCTTGCTTTTTTTTTCTCCTGGTACTTGTGAACATACTTTATGGTTATAACACAGGGCTAAGCTTAATGAGGTGTTCTCTATAGCAGTTTGAGGCAAAAGTGACAAAAGGTTTAGCAATGTTTGCTCAGATCTCCCTGTCCACAACAAGCACCTGGACAGTGCTAAGATGCTGTTCTGGTGCTGAAGGCTCCAGGATATGATTTCCATGCCAGCAAAACAGGGTGTCTCATTTAGCTACATCAGATCAGATTTCTGAACTGATGAATCAACTTCAAAAAATATGTATGAAATTCATGTTATGATATAACCGTATCTTGTATTCAGAACCTGCATTCATTATACCATGTTCTCTGGCAGCTGCCTGTAAAGATTACATTATACAGAAAAAGAGACCTCTAAGCAGCCAAAGCAGCCTGAATGTATTCCTTTACAAAGATGATAGTAGTATGAAACCTGGTCATTTTCAATAAATGAGTTACAATTCCTTGCAGGTATTACATTTGCCCCTGAGCATCCCTTCTCATTTATGCATAGTTACAATCAGTTTTTCTCTTTCAGTGAGGACTTTTGTTTTGGTTTTGTTTCTGTTTTTGTTTTGCTACCTTATCCTAGCCTTGGAAAGTCCGAACTGCTACTGTTACTTTTTCTGCTACCACAGTCACTACCAAAAGATAGGATCTCTTTTTTTTTTTTCCCCAGGAAAAGCTGCAATTTCAATTGCATGCAATTTAATATCTGTAAGTGTACAGATAAAATGAACTCTTCCTTCTTTTCATGTACTGTAGGTATAGGGGTAGACTGAAAATTCAGACAGAATTCCTTTCTTCTAGTCAACAGGCCCACAAAGACTCATCCTGCATAATATGATTTTTTCCTCTAATAAGAAAACCAGCATGCACACTTTGGCATTTGAGATGTCACTTATCACTGATCAGAACAGGTCAGTAAAGTTCACATTTGTGATTTCCACTGCATACAACAATCTGCAAATACGTACTCACGGCTGTGGCAAAGCGTATGCAGAATGCGTATCGCTGCAGGAGTAGTTTGCAGTGCCGGGGAGAGAGATCTTGGTGTTAACTAACAGGTTTTGTGACACATTTTGTCCTAGCATGTCTCCAGCTCTCCAGCATGAGCAACACAAGTTAATCCTGCCAAACCCCTTGGGTTGAGAGTCCTGAAGGCAGTGATGGCTGTGGCTCCCTCTTGCACCCAAGCCAGCACCTCCTCCAGGTTCACAGAGGCTGAGTCACGGTATTGCCACAGCGGGCTTGATGGCAACAGCAAGTCCTTGCTTCCCTCTTTGAGCACATCTAGATCTTTTCCTCTTTCTTCCAGTGCTGTTTATCAAAGGGAGGGGATGTGATGCTACGATTCCTCAGAAATTTCCTCTGTCTCTTGTCAGTCCCCAGCTCAAGCAGCAAAAGAACAGCTCCTCGGGCTCCCTCAGAAGAAAGAGTAGTTGGACAGAAGGGAATAACGGACAGATTCTGCGTTTAGCCCTTCCTCTAGAAGGAATGGTGTGAGCTTTCAGCCACATTGTTTCTTGCTTCGATGCCATTGTAATCACTGTGGTTATTTGGAAAAAAGAAATGCAACTTTATGTGTTCCAGCTGCGTTCTGTATTTTTAGTTTGACTTTGGAGCAAAACTTCTAGAATTTCCCAGTATTGTGATAGCAGACCCCAATCAGATAGTGTAAAAAAGTACTTTGCTATACATTTACATATACATAGTTCTGATATAGCTATTAGCTATGGGGCCAATACCTCTTTTAGACGTAACAGTACACATCTACAGGGACCCTTGTGAAATTACGGGACACTATATAGTTACTTGTTTTAGCACAGTCCCAAGCAAGAAACTAGTGTTTGCTTGGAAGAATAGCAGTTCTATCTGAAGGTTAAGGTATACAAAGACATTTCAGGAGCTTGAGGAAGAAAATTAGTGTGTGAACGTGAAAACCTGAGGAAGGAATGGAGGAATTAATTGTCAGACCAAGAGAAAAACAAAGCAGCATGCAGAAAAACAATTAGCAGCTGAAAATGCTCTGAGTCTAGTAATGTTGGAGAATGCATTGAGCTCATAATGGTGGTTGTTGTCACTTAAGGTAGTTATTGGATATTATATAAACCTTTTTTTTTCCCAAACCAAGATGGAATTGTTCATGTTTCAGGAAGCAGCCATCAATAATGAAATGAAATATCTGAATGAATGCAGGAACATGCTCTAACAAAATATGAGGGAAGTAAGTAATCAGGAAAGATTGTCTGTCTTGTCAGTTTGATATTTAACATTGATGAAAAAAAGGGTCTGATACAAATATTTTTTGCAAGTTGAGCCTATCTAGCATAATATTAAATGGCAGAGACTGATAAATGTAAACAGTTTAAGAGCTTCTCTGTAGACTGGAGCTGAAGAGAGGCACAAAACTGAGATTTGTACTAGATTATTAAAATGATTTATTCTTAATAACAAATCGAGATATCCTGGGATCAATAATAACTTCCTGTGATTCCAGTGACCAGCATCCTGACATGCCATTGACCTGAGTGGAAGACTGATGCGTTGCAAAGAAGTGAGCTTTATTCTCTGACTAAATGGAAGCAAGAGTTGGACCAACCCAGGAAAAAAAGCACAAACCCACTTGATCCTTTTTTGCCCCTGTCTAGGAAGAATAGGAATGATTGCAGCTTACAGCTACAGAATATTGTCTCATTCTGAAGGTACAAATCCCTCAAAAGGAGGGATTTGTACTTGTAATGACGACCTTACATTAAACCCAGCACACATCTAACACTCAGCAGTAGTGAGGCCTCTGCTTGCTACTGTAGCTCAACAGATGGAGAAACTGCTAAGCCTAGCTTGTAGGATTGAGAAGTGGATTTTGTGCTTGATAAGCAAAACCATGTGCAGCTGAATTGAGGATTGTCCACAGAGCACAGAAATAAAATCTATTATTTACCCTTTTTTAGGTCAAACAAACTGCATATACACAAACTGCATATTCTCTTTTCTCATCTCTTTCCTGCCTATTTTTTTTCCTAGAAAATGGTTTGCTTGTTTGTCATTTTCTTTCATGCTTCAGAGGTGAAATTCGGGGACAGAAATTGGTACAACTTGTTAGAAAAGCCTCCTAAAATTGTTAATGCTTATTTTTGATGAGATGACTTAAGACAGGTAGTGCAATTGCACTTGCACAGAATTTATTTTTTCTGTGTTTTTTAATTATAAATATGGCTTATATAAAACAAGCAAACATACAAAAGAAGACATAATTTTTTCTTTTAAGGCTTCACTGTGACATTAGATTCTCAACACATTCTCCCTGAAATCTGAAAAAGCCCTTTTAACAATTTTGCAGACTGTGCAATTTCTGCTTGTTATTTCTTCCAAAGCACCCAAGCTTATACCATGAGATATTAGCCATTTTACCTACTCTGGGTAAAATGGCTCTCCCCACATCTCTGGGTCCATTATACAATCTAAATCAGTCTTCAAGTTCCTGAAATAGCAACAGAATAACTTTTGTGAATTGACATCTTCAGTCTAAAACTTATTTAACTCAATGATTAGTGTAAGTATTAAAGCAATTTGCCTGAATGAATTTATAGTTTGCATAAAGAAATCTGACTCTCTTTTTTTTTATTTGACATTTTTTGCCAAGTTCATCAGAACATTAAAATTGCTTGCTGTGTGCCAAATTTCAGCAATTAAAGAAAAAATCCTAAGTTCAGCTATATAGAGGTCTGTCTGTGTGTACTGGGTAGAGGCCCACAGAGGGAGTATAAACGAAAGATGTAATTAATTGGTAATTTTAAAACAATATAAAACACGTTGCCTTCTAATTTTACAGAATGTAGCCATTAAAATTTATGATTTCTGCCAAAATATATATTGATTTTGCTGTCTTAAGACTCAGCAACCTTCCATGCTGATTGAATTCTAATTACTCACTCCATAGTTACATTGATTTTAACAGACTTCTGGACAATTTTGTACCAGGCTAGTTTCAAATTACACTTAATGAATTCATCATGACCATCGATACAAAAACTTCCATTCCACAGCATCTTGAAATAGAAAGAAACTGCTTTTCCTTCATACTGCATAGCTCAGACTTTTACTTGACTTATACCTCACTCAGATTGAACTCACCAAGTTGGTTAGCTGGTCTTAGATTAAAATTTATGATATCTCTGAGGATAAAAGGCAGAAAAATGCAGTTGGCTTTGTTTCTTTAAACCCATTAATGAATATTTATGTCTATAGTGAACTGTGGTTAAAGGCATTAAAGGTATTATCCAATTTAGCATTTTCAAGCAAACATTTGATCACTTTCCATATATTATGCCAAAGTCAAGAGAAATCTTCCATCTGCACCTCCAAAATGCAAACAATACATGCTGAGGATACTAGTCATACTAATTCTGGCTATATCCTTGTGTAAGGGACCCCTTACTTTTTGTAAGGGGGAAAAATTCCTCCGCCACCAAGCAGCTAATTAATTTCTAGCGAAACTCCATATAGCAGTGTGGAGTCTTGTGTGAAGTGTATTGAGACTAACATCTAAAACATGCAAGAATGCCCCGTTTGTGTTTTGAACACTTAAGGAATATTTGGCCAAAGCCCATTTGTATGAGTACATGGGGGAGAGAAATGGGTTGTAGGCTCAGGTGCTGCTCAGGTCTAGGTCTGTTTTTGCACTCAGTTCCCTTTCCCCAAAGCCCTGAGGAACAAGCACTCAGAAGGAGGCCTTGTTCAGAAGTCAGGATCTGTCACTATGTTTCTCTGCTTATTCCTAGGGTCACAGTCAGTAATATTTGTATTCTTTTCTTCCTCATGCATGTATGGACAAAGGAGTTTGCATAAATCAATATCACAGCCCTACTGTTTTATAATTAGCTTTAAGGAATCCTTTTTGGTTGATTTCATTTAGCTTGGGTGAAGGCTCCCTACCCTTTTGAGTTATTACTATATAAAGGAACATTCAATATTCAGTCAGGCTGAAAGCTGCTGATTACATTCATCAACTGTAATAAGATATGTTATTAGATCTTATTTTCTTGAATTATCTATAGATCAAAGATATGATCAATGGCAGCCATTAAATATTTCCAAGTCAATATTTCCAGAGTGTTTTCATTCAGAAGAACTTAGAAGTGTTGTAGAACCAGAGGCCCAAATTCTACTTACAGGCCTTCCTTGGGCTTCATTTTCCTCTTGCAAAAATTCATTATTTTTGGTGTAAGAGTACTAGTACTAAATGTGGTTGAAGTAGTAGGGTATCCAGAGCTGAAGATCATCTCTGGCATTTTTACTATGACTTTATGACTGTCTGGATTACTGGATTCAATAGGGGGTCTGTAATCCTGGTAGACCAGGCATTTTCCATGCATTTTGAGGCCGCATTGAAGTGAAACATGAGCATGGCCCAATCTACTCCCACCACCAACCTGTCTTTAGCAGGAAAGCAAGGAAGCTGAGTACTACATGACATGCTCTGGCTGCTCTGCCCTGGATCTTTGCCACCAAGGACCAGGCTCCTGGCTTGCATCTGCTGCACAAGCAAGGCAGAGCTTTCCCACACTCAGTGGAGAGTCAGTAACTTCAAAATATGATTTTCAGCATATTTGCTAGAATTGTTGGGTTTTGTTAGAACAAAAAGAGAAAAATTGAGGAAAAAATTACTTAAAACTGAGCAATGATTTCACAGCATATGCCTACCCTGTGTTCAGTATGACCCACATATACCCATTGTGGAAGTGGTCTGTGTACAACAAGATTTTTTGCTAATGAAGAAATGAGCAATAACTGATGAGTTATCTTTATCTTTACAAATAGACAACAATTCCAGTAGACAGGAGATTTAGATGATTTTCATAGAATCACAGAATGCCTAAGGTTGGAAGGGACCTCTAGAGGTCATCTAGTCCAAGCCCCCTGCACACGCAGGGCCACCTAGAGCACGTGGCACAGGACTGCGTCCAAGCGGGTCTTGAAGATCTCCAGAGAAGGAGACTCCACAACCTCTCTGGGCAGCCTGTTCCAGTGCTCTGTCACCCTCACTGTCAAAAAGTTCTTCCTTAAGTTCCCATGGAACTTTTGATGCTTCAGTTTGTGGCCATTTCCTCTGGTTCTGTCAGTGACCACCAGTGAAAAGAGGCCAGCCCCATCCTCCTCACTGCCTCCCTTGAGGTACTTATAGTCACTGGTCAGATCCCCTCTCAGCCTCCTCCTCCCCATGCTGAACAGGCCCAGCTCCCTCAGCCTCTCCTCACAGGGCAGATGTTCCAGGCCCCTGATCATCCTAGTCGCTCTGCGCTGGATTCTCTCCAGCAGCTCCACATCCCTCTTGTACTGTGGGGCCCAGAACTGGACACAGTGCTCCAGATGTGGCCTCACCAGGGCTGAGTAGAGGGGCAGGATCACCTCCCTCGAGCCGCTGGAGATGCTTCTCTTAATGCACCCCAGGATCCCAGGATCCCACCTAAAATCCCAGGGTTTTAGAGATTATTTTCCAAATTATAAAGCCTTCTATGAAATATTAAAATTTCTGATGAACTATCTGATGATTACTCTGGTGAGAGAAATAAATTATCTAAAAATAGGTTCCTCACCTTTTGAAGGAGGAAGCAAAGAGCTCTTTAAACGTGGAGGTTGATCGGTCTGCTCTCAGTTAAAAAAAACGCATCATGTTGTGGTTGACTTTGGACAGCTTGAAAAAAATGAATCTGCATAAATAGATGAAATTTTATTAGATAATGAATAGAAAGATTCAAGCAGAAATGCTTCACTTTCTTGAGGAATAAAAATAATAATAATAAAAAAGGGTATGTATTTCTCTTCAAAACCTCCTTTTTTTTTTACATAATGGTGAACAGATGATTCCTTCAAACTTCACTTGCAGTTAACTCAAGACAAGATAATATCATCATCCATCTTTTTGATGAACCTCATCATAATACCTTTGGTTTAAATCTAGGAGAAAAACTGAACAAGCCATGCATCTACCCATCTCTTCATTTAAAAATTACAGCTGAAGGTTAGGAAATGTTTAAGGTCAAACTTCTAAACTACCATGTGGAGCTCATTTAACAATTGCCAAGAACATCTGCCACTGCCACACATGCCTAAGACAAAACTCACTAAGCAAACATCACTTTTTATTTTAAGGACAAAATCTTAGTGTCACACTGAGATGCTTTGCTACTAGCCTTCAGAATTAAGTACAGATTTCATGCTTGGAAATCAGTAAAGCTATTATTAATAATAATAATAAAAAAAAAGTTAGTTCTCAACACATGTAATTCTCACAGTCTAAAATTCAAGCCACACAATTGCAGTGTCGTTATTAGCCTTGCAAGACAAATCTAAAACATTAAGAGAGTATCTCCTAATTGCTAAGAACTGAAATGCAATTGCTGAGTAGTCAAACTTTCATAGTCACGATTGTAACTGCACCTCTGCTGTGGCTCAAGAGGCTGACTGCAGCACTCAGAATGATGAAGGCAATATTTTTTGAAAGCACTGAAGGTGAAATGGGAATGTAGACACTTAAGAGCTAAACAAAACCCATCCTCCAAAATGGGCATAATACTCTTTGAACTTTTATGACAGAACTGAAAGAAATAAAAATCTGAGGAACAGATGGCTTACAAGATCTAATTTCTCAGAAGCCTGGATTGCTCATATGTTTAGATGTATGAATCCCTTTGGCTATTATTTCCTTACGTTGGGGAAGAAATTTAGATTAAAAAAACAAAACAAAACCCCCCAAACTTGAATATTGATATATTGATCCCTTTTCCCTCAAATGTACTAATTTCTGATAGGAAGGAATAGGACAAATAGATTATGTGTATTGAAGACCTGTGCTAATAAAGAGAGGTTTTTTTTTTTTTCTTTTATGGCCTGTATGCAAATTCTATCCCCCGAAATGATGAACAGGGCATATAAAATGTCTATTAAGATATGATGAAAATTTGAATTAGAAGGAGAAATTCTGCAGTGTAGGATCATTAATTTAGTGATTTGACAAGACAGGGCAGATGCTTTCAGGGTTGCTTAGTGTGTCAGTTTTCTGTAGTCTAGTAAAATGTCATGCATTGAATTAGTTTCCATAGATGAAAAAGTAATACAATATATTAAGTGATTCATCTACTCTACATAATCGCTAATATGTGTAATTCAATAAAATTTGAATCTATATTAATAGGCATAATAAATAATTTGACTCCATTTACAGAACACTGAAACTGTGTTTTTAAGTGGCTAGAAAACAGAACATTGAAATTGTTGCTTTCATTCAATTGACTAGTTATGGATTTGACTAAAATCCCCATATTGATTATAGGCCAACTTACCTGTAAAACAAAAATACCTCAAGTTATGCTCTCTGT
Organism: Crypturellus undulatus; assembly: GCA_013389825.1. Taxonomy (NCBI): domain Eukaryota; kingdom Metazoa; phylum Chordata; class Aves; order Tinamiformes; family Tinamidae; genus Crypturellus; species Crypturellus undulatus. Next base: position 88,431 of record VWPW01031522.1, on the reverse strand, counting down.
CTTGCTCTTGAAGAAGCTCTAAACCATATTACATTTTTCCTCTTGACAGATGAAAGAATTCAGCCCTTTTCAATGGGACAGGAGTTAAACAGAAAAGTTGCTCGTTTTCTTGTGGGGTGGAGAAGAATCTTGAAAAGTATTGTATTTTTGTCGTTGTTGTTATCATCAAATCATTCTTTTTACAGGATCTGCTGGTCTGTATGAAAATGAAGAGAAAGAGACTTGTATCCAAACTTCCAATTGAGCAACTATTTCTGTTTCTCAAAATTCAGCACATCATTATCAAATCCTTTGCATGAAAGACACTGAATGCCACCTCCATCCCAGCTTATCTTTCCAGTTTGGTTCACAACTTTAACCAATATAGATATCTATTACTTTGATGGTGTTTTTATATGTTTTCTTGAAGACTAGAAGCTACTTATCTTCAGTAGAATCTCAATATTTTCTTCTCGTTTGAAATGCTTCCACTCTGAAGAGTCTTGCTATGAGCTGAAACAGAATTTATAAGCAGGCTGGCTATCATGGTGTGATTCTGAAAACACCTCATCACCTAGTCCAAATTAATTTAGGCGGTCACTAAGTCCTCAGTCTGCTGATTTTTCAGGGAGTAACTTTTCTGATTATGGAAATTTAAAAAGATCTTCTGCTTTTGAGAATTGATTGACAAGTGAAAAAGCAGTAAGTCTTCATAGAATACCTGCAGATGTAAAGCAAATGTCTCCAAAGCTTTAATTACAGCAAAAGGACAGAGAATGCTGAGATTAATGGTAAACTAGATTTATGAGATCAAACATTTAAAAGCTTAAACAGACTAGACGTTAAGGCTGGCAAGCAAAGTTAACAAGGTTTTGTTGCGCATCTTGTTTATTTTAAAATAATGAAGGAAAAAAAAGTTGTATGTTTAGTAAAGATCAGGAAAAACACCATTTCGAACTGAGACATGCTTGGGAGTTGTATAAAAGAATTTGGCCGCATATTTTTAAATAGAACGGGAGTTTTTTAATGGGTGTTTATTTGAATTATTGTTTTTTTTATTCTTCAGATTATACCAGAACTCTAACAAAGCTATAGGAATAGCTAAAACTATGCCTTGTTTATTTGTTTGCAATTTAATAAACCTTTGTATTTTCTGTCCATGCTTGCTAACATTTGCTTCTTTTTATCTTTGAATATATGTACAAAATAGTCACAATTTAACATGTCAATGCATGTCTAATATCAGTCAGTGTCACCAGTTACTGCACAATACTCACTTTGTCCCTCTGCAAAATAGGGATGATAATACTGTTAAATTTACTTTATCTCAATGCAGTTTTGTGCTCCTTAATCATGTCCTACTGAGCAAGTGCACTTAAGCATTGGAAGTCCTTGAGGATGAGGGGGAGAAAAAAGAAAAAGGAAAGGAAAAATAACATCAGATTATTTTGGAGGATGGGGGCACTTTAAACCTGGGGCAAATCAGAATCAATAGGGTGCTTCTGCAAGAAAAACATTCACTCCATGACCAGTATTTCCCCTTTGCTTTTATTGAAGATATTTATAGTTTTTAATAACCGCAAAGACTCACACTCAGCATCTAATGTTGCATGCTCTGTTGCAGATATAATGCTCGTTGTACCATAAACAGAGTGTTATGATGTCTCAGTGGGAACAGATTTTTGTATGCCTCATGACACTCATGTGGTGTCACTTCCTATTGCTGTCGCTCTGGCCTTGTGTCACGTACTGTCCTCCCTTGCAGCTCTTCCTTGGGATCTCTGGCAGGTTAAAATTCCTTCAAAAGCAGTAAAACCTGCTCTCTCTTCCATTCTGCCTCTTGCCAATCTAGCTACGTCTTTCATTTCTGCCAAAGGGAGACAGACTTTGGGGGAAACCAAACTCTTCTTCAGGAGCACAATGATGGGAGGAGATGAAGAGCTGTGCGTCCTTCATATATGCCCTTCTTCCCAAAGCTGGCATTTTGGGGCACTCCTTGCCATCACTAGGGAGATGCTATTAGGGTGATAAGTGCATTTGTGGGTGAGGTTGAAGAGGTTGAACTGGGCTGAGGAATGAAAGAGTGGAGGGAAAAAAAAGCACAGAAAAAGGACCAGGGAGAAGTGGGCAAGGAGGGAAAGGTTAGCAAGAAAGCAGACTTTGCAAGAAACAGGGACAAAACAGAGAGTGGAAAGACTAAGTAAGTAGGCTAAAATGGCTGAGAAAAGGAGATGAGAGGGAGGAAAGAGAAAGGAAAGGAAATACTGAAGATTAGTCTGAAAAGCTTGCTGATGAGGGCAGAAAAATGTGTAGTATCAGGAATTCCTTAGAACTCTCCACCTCTACAAACAGGAGAAGATAGGCCATAGCTAAAAGAGCTGGTCTCAGTTTAATTAAATGTTGATTTAAGTCTAGCATACTTGAAAATTATAATTGGTTTCCCCCAGCAATGCCCTTAACCAAGCCCCTTTCACAGAGATCTTTGAAAAGCAGACAAATTATGGAAAATCCCAGTTGGCAACCTTCTTTTTTTTTTTTTCCTAAGAAGTTTACTGATATCTTCAAAGGCCAGAATCTAGCATCTTTTTTTTTCTTTCTGAATAAAGTTTTCCCTGCAAGTTAAAGCCCTGGCAGGCAGGATGACATACTTACGCTAGTTGTAAGTTCAGCTGCCTTGTGCTCAGCCGCATGCATGAGGATGGCTGACCCCTCTGCCCATCTGTCTGCCTGACCATCGTAACTCAGTTCATGCAGCCTGCCCATGTTGATGCAGCTGTTCAGCAGTTTCCACAGCTTCCCAAGCAGCTGAACTATCTCTTCACCATGGCTGGGATGGACACATTGCAGGTAGTAGCCAATACAGCTGACCCAGTGTAATCTGTCCCAACCCATAGACCACCAGGTGCCTTGCCATGGTAGGACAAAGTGCAGTGAATATGCAGCAGCAGATTACTGAGACCCACAGTAAGAACAAAATAAAATGAGTTCACCCCAGCTTCCATTCTAGCAAAGGCTAATCTGCTGCTGTTGCTCTCCAGTGTTGATGCAGAACCCTTGTTCTAGCAATAATCATCTACTTGAGTAGACTGTTTGTTCAAAGACCGCATAGCAAAGGCCTGGCTTAAATGATTATTTCTTGGACAAAGTTTCCGCTGAATGTGATCAATTTTAATGCGCAGGGAAGAGCAAATCTCTTAGAAAAATGAATATCACATTCCTGCTATTGTGGAATTAAAATTCACAGGCATATTTAGAGAAATTAAAAATTCATGCATTTGCTGTAACACTTTTAAAAATATATGGAGTGGTTAGCAGTTCAAAAGCTCAAAAGGATTGCAAAAACTCTAAATATACCTGGATATTGGCAAACCATGGACCAAAAGTTCTGAAAGTCAGGCTCTTATTAACGTGTTCTAGGTGGAACGCTTTTTAGTACTCAGACCACATAGTCTGAGTGTGCCTCTGTAATTCTGATATTAGAACAGAAACAGGATAAAGGTCAGCAGAAGAAAAAAATAATGGTACTGAAGCAAGAATATCTATGCATTCAAGTCTTTAGCAAATATACTATGGAGCTGCCTAGGAATGTTTAGATGAAGCTATTTTTCATACATAAAAATCAGTTTGTCAAAGAAAGCTCATAACAGTAATACATATACAGTTTTAATAGGGAGAGAATTTCTGGGCCAAGTAAATGCACAGCCAATTATTCACTGTCTGTATAACCTGCTGGGGATGTGGAATAGAAACACATCCTTGCTATTCCTCATTTCATCAGGGAACCTGAACCTCGTCTCTGAGGGCGCTGCTCAGACTAGAGAGTGTAAAACACATTGTGGGTATTTCACGTGGGACATTGCCTTCCTTCAGCCCCCTTGTTCCTCCAGCCCACCACAAACAAAGCCCACAGATTACGGCATTTTTCTGACATATAAATGCGAATCTAAATGAGATGTCTGCAACTGCAGAAGAACTACAAGATCCCCCATCAGGCGGTCTCTTGGTTAGAAGAGACCTTTCTCCATCACGCTTTGTGGTTGTTAGCAGCTCAGAAGAATATGAGCTTTCCATCTCTGAAGAAAAGTAAAATGATTTGCTTTTGAGTACTGGCCACAGCAGGCACAAATATAGCAAGCATCATTTTGTGGTACCAATTTCATTGCATATTTCTTTCAAATTATACGACCACCTGGATGCAGTCATAACATTAACAACAGCAAATCAATGTTTATGAGGAAACACAGTTAAGTATTAAGATCTAATAACACACTCTCTTGGAAACAGCTGTAAAATTCTTTGTTTCCATTTGCAAACAGAGTATTCAGAATGCCAGAAACAAGAAGTGTCTAATATTATTCTTCCCAAGATGAAATGAAAAGATATTGATTTCTGCCAGATAGATTTCCTAATATGTAAACACATTATTCTAAGGTTATATGACTCTAAGAATAATATACTTTTATTTCTGTTGTATTCTGAAAGAAATGTTATAGCAAAAGAAAAAAAAGATAAAATGTTGTGTGTGTTTCTGCAAAAAGCTACCATGAAGCACCATCTCATATAGTAGACATAAGTGTTCCTACCTTTACCTTATATTTACTTGATGATAAGGCAACACCTCACTTGAACACTGAAAGACACAAATTTGGAAGGTTTCTTCAGTGTGATTACATCCTGTCTGGTCATGAGGTTGGTTTTCAAAATTAAAGACAAGGATCTCCTTCTTATCTCTTGTAAAGACCACTTATGTGCTACCTATTCAAAATAATCGTTCTTCACTTGCTTTACATCAGCACAAATGAGCACAGAATAAATGAGGAATAAGGATGAATCAGGTACAAAGCAACTACATTTTTGGAGTATTTTTATAACTGAGACTTACAGATTTCTGTTAATCACTCCTTTCATTTCCTTGAAAAGGAAAACCTTTATGAAGATTTCAGAATTTTATTTCCAGCCCTTCACTTGTCCCACTTAGCAAGGCGATAAGCAGGAATGCCCCCCAATAACACAGAAGTATGATTTCCATTTTATTTGGGTGGAGAAATGGTCAAAAAAAAAATGAGATAACATTCTGAAATATTTTTCCAAGTGTAATCAATCATTTGAACCATTAGACTCCTTCTAACAATAACTTGTCTGTATGATAAACATAATATGACTGTATCTAGCTATTTCTGTATACAAAGACTGAGAAAAACTACTCACATTTACAAGTTTTAAATTTTAGAAACATCATTTACACTATTTTTTTTCTTCTACCTTTTGCTCAATATGGACTCCTATCCTTTGCATTTAAGTAAAGTAATTTCCTAATGTTTTCACTTAGCTTCCCCGCTAAACTACCCTTGTTCCAGAGGCTTGGCCATGTGGTCTACCATTTCACAAACACCTTTCCATCAGCCAGATGCTTTGTCTTGAGCATGTTTGTGTTGAGAAATAGATGGCCTGGAAGTTACCAACTCCTCAATGAAGGTCAAAGAACTTTTCTGTATCTATTGAGGAACTATACAAAAAAGAGCCAAGAAGTAAGTGTTTTAGTTACAATCAACCAGGACAGCATAAAAGAGGCAGCTATAAGACTAACATAAAAAAAAAGAGAGAGAAAAAGTACTTTGGAGGATTTGTCTATGAGCACATCAATCTTAAAACATTCTTGTAATACTCCAAATTTAGAAAGAATTTATTTAGCATATCATTACTGCAGTTAGCCCCAGGGAAAGTTCAGCTTGAATACCCAACTGCTATGACTTAAGTTTCTATTTGCCAACAAAGTTTCCTTTTTACCCCCTGCTTCCTATAAACTTTCCTGTTTTCCTCCTATGAAGTTTTCAATTTTAGCTCCTTTCTAAGCACCCGATGTGTCAGAGCAGCACCCCAGAAAGCAATGTTTCACTATTTCTACCTATATACATTTTTCCAAGTCTACATAGGGATAGTAATAATATTTTTTCCTACCTTGCTTTTTCAGTCTATAGTAGATGAACTACCATCTGCAATGTTTATTTACAGCACATACCACAGCTAAGGGCCAGTCCTATTTGAAGCCCCCAGATACAACTGTTCTTTAAAAAGCTCTCTGAACCTTATGACTTGGATCAGGTCCTCAGGACAGGATAAGAATGAAACTCTGCCTGGCAGAGGAAGAAAAGCTCTGGTAGCTGACAAAATCTGGTTCTAAGTTTGCTGCAGATAGTATTAGAAAAAAAATGAAATTATGTTTGTTTATTCCCCACACTTTATTTTTATTCTTCATTTTTTGGCTGCATGTTAAAAGAATAATGAAAGACATAAATGTTCCAGGTTTATACTACTGCTGATGCAGCAGTTGGCACTATTCAAGGAATCTACTACAGTACCCGTACCTTGAGTTCCTCATCTTCTCAATCCAGCACATGGCTTCTATTGTCATTATGCCTCTCTGGGGAGTGAGGAGCAGCATTTTTGTCCTTCATCATAAACAAACCTGGCCCTTTTGGCTTTATTTATATATTTTCCTTCCACAACCTCATGGCAGCAGTTTTCTAGATTCCTGCAGGAAAAGTAAAGGAAAAGCTTTCTTATATGTTTCATCTGAATTTCTGTAACCAACATCCCTTCACAACAATGGCTTCTATCCACCACCAGTTCGTCCACATTTTACAGTGCAGATCATAGGAGCTTGCACTGTGTGCCCTAGACCCCCTCTCCAACACGGAGCGGGACAGGTTCTGCTGCCTTTTCCACAGGATCTGCCACCACATTCACTGCAGAGAACAGACTCTCAAGGAAGCAGAATTAAGGTTGTCTGGGTAACTGCCAATCTGCCAATTTTTAGCTCTGCAACTGAAAATGGGTTCTTCTAACAAAGCTTGGAAAGTATGTATTTTATAGTCATAATGAATTGTGAGTGTTGCAAAAGAAAAATAGTGTTTCAAAGCCTCTGCCTGCTGTATATACTAGCAGTGGGAGGCTTACTGACTGTCAGCGCCTGAGTTAAAAGAGTAATACTGCCTCAGCTCTTGCAATATACATGAAAAATCAACCCTTTTTTATTGTGCAGACTCTTTCTGCATCCCATGCTGAACATGGATTCATTATAGCTCAGCTCTGGAACAAAGCATGGCAAAGTCCAAAGTCACTATGCAGTGATACTGGTGAAACTTTTCTCTCAAGCCGCAACATGATGGGTCAAATTCTGATTTGTTAGAAGTGAAAAAGCATCTATTTCTTTTTTTTTTCCCTTTATGCTCCCCGCATCACAGAAAGGAAGGAAAATGCATTCATTCATGAGAAAGTGGATGACTCTATTTATAAAGTCATGATTCCTTGACAATTTCAACAACTAGACTTCCTCTTTTGACAGTATTTTGATTATTTCACAATCTATTTCCCAGCATTATTTCATTAGTATTAGACCAAGATATTTCAGGTTGAATGGCTACTGCTCAAAAAAGGTAAGAGTATTTCCAAGATCTCCATTTTCAAGAGCTAAAATACTGCTGCAGTTTAAAATTAACCAACATCAGTTTGACCCATTACCTGACTAAAAGAAAATGGTCGGATAGCATTTGGTTAACTTTATGAGATGACAATTCACATTGTGGTGAATGCAAGTCTTTACTTTGCTGTAATTTATGCCTGGAAGGCTCCTCAGCTGAACCACTCTGTTGCAAAAGTGATAGCGAATAAAAGTTTAAACCAGTGGGTTTTTTTTTTGTTTTTTTTGTTTTTCTCTACTTTTCCCCAGTATCGTTTGGAATGAAAGGAATGCGATACAGAGAGAATAGAGCAAGTGTGATGAACTGTCTGGATGGTGCAATCATGAATAAGATAGAAATGAGTTACATCATAAGCACTTGGAAAGAAAATATATGCAACTGGTCAGCACTATGAGACAGATAAGTGAACAGAGCTTAGTGGGAAACATTCTAATTTCATTTTAAAATTATTTTAAATTCTATTAATTTTTAAAGATGAATATTTCTATAAAACAAAATCTGGAAGAACCAAAATTTGCTGTCTGAACATGAATATTAAGGCCTATGCCACATCTGGAACACTTGTTTTAACAAATGTAATGCATCCATGTAACAAGAATGAAGTTATACTGGAAAAATAAATGAATGCAGGGTTTTGAACCTCAACCAACTTTGATCAACAGCAAACTTTTGTGCTGTATTAGGAAACCACTCCTATATGTTAGCAGGAAAAACTGTCTGGTTATAAAGAAAAACAATATCACATCTGTTTTGGTTTCACTGAATTCCTGAAACTAATAGGGAATGGCATTCTGGCTGTGAGCACTTCATAGTTTCTGGGGTAGATAAGCAGGGGATATTTCTCGCTGATTTCTACTGACCCCCTGTGGTAAGCTAACATGAATAGCATTGCTGAAGAACCTTCAGCCCTCTTCATAGAAGGGACTCTGTCCAACATGGACAGGAAAATTCAATGATCTCCAAAGCGGGTAATATCTTAGGCTGTAAGGTGTTCAGAAGATGGTTAATATTCAAAAGTTGCCCTTAGTCTGTAGGGACAAGATTAAGTTTCCACCAAAATATAAGTAACTGTATGCACGGCTATAAATTAACCAGACATGTTATAGCGACTTCTTAAACGAAAAGGCTGAAATTCAAGTAATTTACTCAAGTCACCAAAAATGTGGGATGAAAGTAAAGAGTGATTTATGTACTGTTAAGATTGCATTAATAGGGAATAAAACTCCCTAAATAACTGGTTTTCCAAAATAAGGGCAATGCTGAGGCAGGCAATTATTCTAACAAGGGCATCATAAAAGTGTTGGGCATTTAGTTTAGGTTTTAGACAAAGAAAAACAAGATGAGCTAAGTGAGAGATGGGTTCAGATACTGGAACTATCAGCTTTTGTAAACCAATAAATCCATCTATAAGATGAGAAGTTAAAAGAAAAGGTCTACTGGAGAGAGATTTTATTTTAATTTATGCTTACTCTCAAATATTTTATAAATTGCATATACACTATCCAAACATTCCTTCAACTGGAACAAGACAAGTTTCTCACTGCTTTCATCTGCCCTAGCAACAGAGCCACTCAGACAAAATGGGAGGGAATGTGAATATTAAAGCTTATATAACAATTTATAAAGTGTAAAAGTTGATTTTCACATAGAGAAAGAACATCTGCAACTCACACAATCCATATGCCTTTGTATTTTACAGATTTTGTCAGATGTCAAACCACATATTTATCGTCTGAAAAACGATAAGTTGTCGTCAATTGCTGAAGCAAAAAACCCTATATGCAGCTCCAAATTTCAGGTGATATTTCTCAAGTGTTCACAAAAAAGTAGATATTTTTGTTCATTACCTGACATACCTTCACCAAATTTGGTGGTTAGTTGTACTAGATGGGAATCTGGGTTAGTTTTACTAGCTGGAATTCCAGACAACTTAGCACACATGGAATCAATTCAACAGACTTGGTTGGTATTGCTGTCATTCTTCCCTTTCTAAAGAAAAACAAAAAAGAAATAAATAGTTGAATCTAGGAGAAAAAACGTTATGTATGTTGGCTAGGCAAACAATGTACGATATACACAAAAATTCTTGCTACATGTGTTTTTACTTGTTTTTTCACTCCCTGTAAAATTGTTTTAGACTGTTCTTGAAAAGTGAAGAGGGAAAATCTTTGTGAATATTTTGCGTTTCTTAAAACTGAGTAAAAAAGGAAGCAAAACAAAATTAGATCAAAACATTAGTTTTAAAATTTATTTGAGAGCAGGGAGATTGAATTTTTAAGCTTTAAAGTATATAACTGTAATGAAAACTGGGCAAAACCACGTAGGGAAATATACAACCTTCGAACCAAGTGAATCTGGCCAAAGCCAAATATCCCTGTTTTACTATATTAAAGAATGTATTCTTAAGAAGCCTCCTTCAGCTTAACTCTTAGACCTGAGTACAATACATACGATAATCATGCTTAATGCACCCACAGCACTCAGCATAGAACTTTGACACTAAAATAAATGGGAAAATTAGCCAAACCATTGGATTATTTTCCCTTACTTGCAGAAGAAATACAATTACAAGACTGAGAAAATATTTATTGGAAAATTAAGTTTTTCCTTTTTCACTTTAAAATGAAAAAAAGAAAAATTCCAAAGGAAAAGTCCCAATAGTTCCATGTATTTGATAGACAAAGCAAGCTATTCAATGGTAGTTGGACTCAAAGCTTGGGATTTAATACATTCACATTTAAGCCAGGTTTCAAAAACTGTCAATAAATATATTTTTGAAACAATAAAAAAAATACAAACACATTTTCATAAGTTTATCTTTAAAATATTGTTCTAATGTCTAAGATCAAATTCTTCATATACCCTCCTTGTAATATGCTTCATGTACTAGTGTCATTTTTACATGCTTCCGGGTGTTTCTGTGGGTGGAGTGAGTTTTCTTTTGAAAACAGTTTAAGTATCTGAGCAGATGTAGTATTAGCCAAAACAACAAGCTGCAAAAAGTTGTATTGTCTGTATACTGCAGACACACTGTTTGGAAAATTCTGATGATATTTTCCAGCTTTTAAATGAGAGCATCATTATCAACTTAAATTCAATCTAGCATAATGTAATATTTACAGCTGAAGAATGACTGAATGCTCACACTTACAAAGGTGTCTGTTTTTAATGGCCACATCTTCTAGTCCCATGGTACAACAAAATCTTTCTTTCTCTCATATATGCCAAATTATAACAACAATTATTACAATTTTTATATACATACAGTGCTGCCTACAAAATATTTAAAACCTAAGCAGCTGTTGTGCTGTGACTGATGCTTACTAAAAGAATGAACATTTTGTGTGGTGTTTCCCCCGTGTACTTGCATCTATCCATGTTGTGTCCTTTTTGACTGAGGCCTAGAGGCACTACCATGAAACAAATAATGTCAATTTTGGTTTCCTTACTGTAGGACCAAGAACCTTTCTTACAGGCTGAGAACTCTTTGGTGGTTCATGCTGCACAAACACAACACGAAAACATGATTTTTAGCACAGATGCAATAAAATGCCACGCAGTAGCATGTTTACTATGCAAAAATTTGAATGAGAAGTTTAATTTGGTATTTGTTGCAGGACAATTTTTTTTTTTGAGCTTCTGCGTGAAGGCAGGTTTACTGGGCTGGCAAAGGCAACTGTCATTCCCCTAATGAGCCCTGTAGAGTGAAGCATGTTCTCTGGGTCAAACGACAGACGAGCATCTGTTTCACTTGCCGGCCTCGCTGACTCCGCTGCGCCTGGCCCCTGCCCTCCTTGGAGGCAGGAGCTCCTGAACTCCAGCCCGGGGACCAGGCAGACTTGTGCTGAGCCTCAGGTATGCTGCCTTGACTGCTCTTCCTCACTACTGGGGGCAATCACTCTGTGTCACTCTAACACAGCTAATCCCCATATATTTGTTTTTTTCTTTTAGTCGAGATAAGGTAACAGAAAAGGATAGTTCTCTTCTGCAGAACTATTGTAAACATTTTTGCTAGAGGTGTGACTGACTGGCTTTCCATATTTACCAGTTGCATTGGGAGACCGCCTAGCTATCTCAGCTGGTTTATTCAGGTGCTTGAAGTTGGCACCCTTAAATTCTTAAAATATTTCAAGACCACTACTGCATTAGAATTAAATCTGTGAATCTTGAAGGCTTGCTTGCTCAGCTCCATGATACATGAGCACCCGGATTTGGGTGGTACATGTATACATCTCTACAGCTCATATAGTTATTTGTAATCATCTATGCACTCATTCTATTCTTGGAAAAGTCATGGTAATATTTCAGTGGGGATTTACATAGTAGAGTATTTGCTTTTGGGAAGAGAGAGTTTCTATAGATTGTGTAATATCCAGAAGAATTCAACAGCCTTGAAGTGAGCTTCTCCAAATCTGACCTGTATGAAAGCAAACACTCTGCTCTTCCTTTGAGAGAATGTCCCAGAGGAAAGAGAGTTGCACAAAATCAGAGAAGGAAAATGACAGAAAAGCTAGACTGGTGAATACAAATACAAAGGAGCTTCTGCTCTGATGTGCTTAGATGGCACATTGTCTGCTTGAGGAGCTCAGCACGGGCTCTCTGCCTGGGCTGTGCCTTCTAGGTCTTGCTCGCATCACCTATTTAAGTCAAAAGAAGGATTCTAGTAAAGGCAAGCAGGGTTTCATCCCAAATGTGAGTATTCTAGGACAGGTCTGTTGCCAATCTCATAATCTGCGAGTTCAGTTTTCTCAAGAAACATCTTGGAGTTGTCTGTCTATGCCAAGCAAAGAGCTTCAGGGACAGAGAGCTGAATTCTGAATTTAGTGAAGTATATTGACCCTGACACCTCTGTCAGGATTAGTTTTTCTCAAGAGAAGGACACAATCTCTTTCTCTTGAAACCTCATAAGAAATCTTTCAACATGGCCACATTTGACAACTTAAACAAATACAGCTGTATTCAAGAACTTCAGTTAAGTAAGTCAGTATCCAGGAATTTTTTGAGTATGCAGTGGGAGCTGATGACCCCTTTTCCATTTTTCTTAAATTCGAAAGAAGGCATATTAAATATTCATTTTCTATCTGCTTGAGAGTGTATTTCTGAACTTTGAAGGCCACTGTTTTAAGAGGAAGGGAGAGCAGGGAGAAAGAAAAAAAAGAAAAGGAAATTCCCATCTATATTCAGAAAATTTATTCTGTTTTTTAGGATTACTGGTAGAGGAACAAACTTTCTCCACAGGAATGGCTGTATGTCTTATGTAGCCAAGTGGTCTAAAATGCTAAATGTAATCGAGCAACATTGACTGGGAATTATGTGGGAAAAATTAATGAAACATCTACTTGGTCACCTCTGTCTCCTTCCTTATTATGTAGCATGAAGCTGTGTAACAGATTTCACGTTAGACTAACTCAATCATTGGGCTGAAATAACCCCTGTGCAGAGCTTTTGCTTCTCCCTGGTTCTTTTCTCACTGAGGTGTTGGTATAAACATTGATTTCCAATCAATATTTTGTTACTAATTTAATATATGGCAAGATTGCCTAGATTCATGGACCGTTCTTCCCTTTTTTTTTTTTTTTTTGGTGCGGGTAGATTAATAAATAAATGCTTAATTAGCCAGTGTAGCTGAGGTGCTCCTCTGAGCTTTTCCTGCATCACTTGATTGAGCCAAAGCTTGACGTTAGGCCAAAAAAACCTCCCTGAGATTATTATTATTACTGGAATAGCATCTACCCCAATTAGGATCAGAGCCCCAGTGTTTCAGCCCCTGCACAGCACACAGTAAGAGATATTCCCTATCCCCTAGAGGTTTCAACCTAATATGAATAACAAATGCAGCCAAAAGCTGTCTGCCATTCATCAGGGAAACAGGCTGAGCGTTTGTGCTCTGTGGATTTTGTGCAAGGAGAGTATCCGTCTATCTATATCACCAGCCTTTGTCTGATCCCCAGAGCATGACTAGGAAAAGAGGAAAAAAAAAAGAGATAGCAAGATGAAGGTAAAGTCAGTTACAAAGTAAGTTGTACATTTGATAGAAAGCTACATGGGGAGTAAAAACAAATCATAAAATGACAGGACACAAATGCAGTGGGAGTAAGGAAAAGATGAAAGAAGGAAGGAAATTGGATAACAATAGTGATCAGAAAGAATAAAGGCAAAGACAAATAATGACAAGCAAAAAGAAAGAGGATCAGAGGTGAATGATGAAAGCTATGGAAATGAGGATAGTAGCTGCTATCAGAATTACAGCAAGTTTTTCTTTTATTTAAGATGTCATTGTTAGGAGTCAGAGATTCTTTAAAAAAAAAAAAAAAAACAATCCTAAGAAGAGGAAGATTTCAAGGCAAAAAGGACTTTGGGGAAATGTACAAAAGCAGCCAGGAATTTGTTTATGTGGCACTAGCTAGCTTCCAGAGGTAGCTCAGAATGGACTAGGTTGCTACACTGGATATAGTACTGCTTGTATAAGCATAAACTTTCACGCAGGCTAAACAGACCTGTTAAGACATAGGGGATTTTGAAGTTCTGCTTGGAAATAGTCTTCAGTACTTTAAAAATTTCATCTGAACAGGACTCACTATCATCAGCTGATGTTTGTTTCTTTATTTTTAATTGTTTATGGCAGTTCCTGCATGGAAAAATCACAATAACAATCAAAAAACATATTCAGTCTTCATTGTTCATAGCTGATACATACAGTATACTATTGTCTATTCATTGTTTTCGGATTTCCTCTAATAGGCACAACTTTGGCTGACTCTAAGGGACCCCAAGGATAAATGCCTTCAAGGATCTATCGCCTCGGCTAGAGTGCAAAGCGCCCAACTTAAGAAATTTATTTCTCCCTCTCTCTTGCTTCTTTATATCCAGACCATATCACCAATGGATGTTTGTGTCCATAGGGTAATGGGTGTTTGAGATACCAGCTTGAGCTGTTTTTTTTCTGGGTCTGCTTCCAGCTGAGTGTGTGTAGCAATATGAGTTTTGGAGCACCTGAGTTCATCTGCTGTCAAAGAGAATTTCCAAACCCAGTATTTAACTCAACATATATATATATATATATGCATATATATATAAAGAATTAAGTAGGCATAAATTATGCTAGATGCACCAACCATACTAAATCAGAGAAGTCTTACCCAAATGTTATTTTCAGATCCACTGCTAAATTTTCCGTTATGGATAACTTCAGGTGCAACCAGATTTCTGTCTTATTTTTTCTAGTAGGGCTTTTCTCTGGTAGTCCCTAGAGAAAGATATTCCTTTACTTAATAGCAGTATATGTGTAATTAAAGGCTAGAGTTTGTAAAACTTGTAAGACCTTTCTGTTTTTCCACAGATGGCAAGGTACATTGAGTTTCTACCTTTTATTCAGGCTGGTTAAAGCAAAGTGAATTTTTCTGGGGCTTATATTCCTTTGGATTCCTTGCCATTCAGGCTATTAGAGTGTCATCAATTTATGACAAGGATCAAATTCTGAAGATCTGACTCATCCAAAAGTGGTGTTGGGGATTATGTAATTCATAGGGACTTCTGATGCAGGATGGCCATACATTTTTCTGACTAAAATAACACAATAACAAAGAGAAAATATCTGCAGATTTTCTTTTTCAGTCAAAGCTGTTGCCTAGATCAGCTCACTGAATGAGGGGCTGGCTACAAAGAGTGGCTATTGGAGCTGGGTGGAAAAATATAATTCCGTCTTGGGGAGTATTTTAATATCTGTTAACTGCTTTTACTTAATTTAGAGCAAAAGCCTAAAATGTCCAAGTTCTCCTTAGCCAGACTCCAAGCTCAGTGTGAAATCCTGGGCAGATGCAAACTGTTCCTGAAAGCACCCAAACCTCTGAAATGCGATTCTTTCTGCTGATTAATTAATCATTTGTGCGAAAGGTTTAACCACCAGGAAGAAGAGGATTTCTGAGGCAAGGCTCTTTGAAGCACAGAACTGGCAGCCTGGCACAGGCAGCTGGTGGCCAGCAGTGAAGACTTTAACAACGGTTTCTGCTAGAGGACTTCAAACTTTCTTAAACTGGTTTGAGGATGAAGGCAAGAAACCTGCATAAGACATCATTATTCAGAAGGAGCTGTCTAGAAAATGTGTTCCTTTCCATTTAGAATCCTGAAAGGGTACAGAGAGTGCCATGTTTCATCAGCATAAATAATTAACTGCAGAAGGACATGTAATATTCATAGCTGAAAATCATTAAACAAAATAGGCTGGAAAAAAATTTTAAACATGAAGTGATATTAATCATTTAGCCACAGATTCAGCTTAGAGCTTCTCTTTTGTTTAATTTAATTATTATTTTTAAAATCTATTCACAGGCAGATGTTGCTCTGCAAACCCACACAACTAATTCCCACATGTGAGACAGTCAGCCTGAGGTTTAGCCTCTTGCAGTATTAATTAATATCATGAGGCTTTGTTAATGATAGTGGACAAAGTTAAAATGAAAAATGATTTCTGCTTGGTAAAATGGGAATGAAAATGGGTCAAAAGAACAATGTGTTTCAAATAGAATTGTTTTCTCAGCTGCATTGTGTTCTCTCAGATGTTTCAGTTTAAGCAAGGTGAAGAAAAACTCTCTAAATTTCTGTATCTTCAAGCATGCACAATACGAGGACTGGGTTGTTTAAAAGCAAAAAGGATCACTCACAGGTCCCAAAAGCTTCACCAAGATTTTCTAGCTGGAAGATAAGAAAGTGCTTCCATCTTAGAGCTGAATTCATCCTGGCAATCAGAGACACATAGAGCTGCACTGAGTAGGTGGCGGCAGGAGAAGCTCTACAAGCTGGCCCTGCTCAGCTCGTGGCCTGAAGAACCATCAGACACAAATTAACTGTGTCACATCTCACGAAAGGTTCTCACTGTCTTTCTGCCTCTCTGACATCCCTTCTCTCTTTCCCCTCCCTTTCCTGGAAAACAGGACAGGCTCAGCTTGAAACAAGACTCATTGTGAGAAGGCTACATTTTTGACAGGTGGTAAAATAATCTCAAAAATAAGAATAAAAAGTGCAGAGACAGTCTAGTCAGAAAAATCTCCTGTCTGTCTGGAGATTAGGCTACCTGAATATTCACTTCTATGTAGTCTGTGAGCCATCAGGGAGTAACCTATGCTTTTAGAAGAAGATATTTCTCTTCTGTTTCTGGGGGTAACTTTCAATTGCAAGAGCAAGTCCAGCAAATCTTAACTTTTGACCCACCATGTCTTTGCTGTTGTAATATGTTCTGAGCCAGCTCTGCAATTCTTTATTTCAGAAATAAATAGACACTGTGATGCCAGGGAGGCTGTGCAGAAGGAAAAGAGCCACTAGAAGTTACTTATTTATTTTCTTAAAATACAATGCGAATGCTGCAACAATTTTAAATACAAAAATCTAGTGTTCCTGACTTATATTTTTAGTAGTATACCTCAAAAACAAAGGCTGGAGCTACAGATTTTGGTCCTTGCAGAAAATGCTGTGGGAAAAAAGCACAAAAAGTGACTTAAAGCCACTGTATTGGAATAGGAGATCATTTTAAAGCCCCAGAATGTGGCCAGCCGTTTGTGAAACATGTCATGAACTCAGGGCATCTTTCAGCCACTCATATTTTATCACCTGAAAGCTTTGGAAAACAGGTGTAAAATCTACACAGTGAGCATTCTGCATTCACGCCCACTTCATGCCTATGTTTGTTATGTTTATTTACAGACACCTCAAAAGGGCACCGTACCAGAGCAAAATAGAGTAAGGCTTATGCATTTCAAGGTCATATATAGTTCTTTCATGAAAGGTGCAATCATATAGAGTGCTCACAGTTCATGTTTCTTCTACAAAATATCTGTGACAGTGAAGCAAAATATTTTTTTTTCATTAGCTAGCCAAACACCATACTCTGGTATGAAATATTTTATATTTCTATAAGGTAGTTACAGACACATATATATTTTATCATTTGTAATGTTACTCAATCTTTAAAAACAAACAAGAAAAAAATGATTATCCTATGGTGGTTTACTGCACTAAGTTGGGACACAATCACTAAACTGTACTGAAAAGGATTTTTTTATTCTGCTTTAAATGAAAATCATAACAGAATCTTAATTACATAGAGACTACTGGTGTCTCAATGGCAATTCTCAGATGTGCAAGCAGGTAGTCAATGAAAAACTTTGGTAAAAGAATTTTGCTCTAAGTTTATTATTTTCTTTTCCTCCTGCCTCATTCATTTATTCAATCACCTACTCTGTTGGGCTCCCTGAACTCTAGGAAATCTGTAGGGGAGATTATGTGTTTGCACAGTGCCTTGTGTGATGTGTAACTGTATTCTTAACTCTTATTTTGAATATAAGGTTGCTTAGTATGCTATGTGCATATCAAGACAGTGACCAGTAAAATCATGATATTCATTTACTGCCATAGTATGATTTTAATGCAATATTGCTACTATTAAGTGATATTCATGTCACTGAAAAACACTTTTCTTCACTGAGAAAGAAAAGCAACAAAGGGAGAAAGGGGTAGAAACTCTGGGTGCCACTATGTTTTGTAGACACTGAAGAAGGTGGCAGAAATGAACGCATCAAATCTACTTTGTGCTAAAACTGATCAATTAATCCAGCCTGAAATGGGAGTCTCTGTTTTTCTACTATCAAGATCTGAGGGCATAATTACATGAGCTACAGCAATTGTAAGCATGCTCAGCCCAATCATGAATTTATTAGAAAACTGGGCACAGTTGCATATTGAGTTCATATTTCTGCAGAAGAAATCCATACACTGTGCCAAAATAAGAATTTAAATGATCTAATATAAAATTGTGAAATTCGATGAATGATTTAATAGCATCATCTGCATTAGCGCGGATGGAACACCACGTTGGTGCCTCACTCTGGCTTGTGTAATGGGAATGGCTGAGAAATGCCACACGTCTCCAGTGCTCAGCACTGTCTGTGAAGCAGAGTGTACCACTCCAGAGCCAGAGCATGAAAGTTAACACTTACTTTACAACTGGAGAGGAAGGGCCCTGTTGATTTATAACCACCACTGAGTGGTTCAGAATAGCACAGGAACAGTTTCTGTGATCTGCTGCAGGAATCACACATTCTATAAAATGAAATAAAGCAGAGATTCCTGCTGAGTGTTACTGCTAAAGCAGTTTTTTTTCCTTAAAAAAGGGGGAAATGTAATCATTAAAATCCCCTGAAGCTACTAGATTACGAAGCAACCTAATCCCCAAAACCTCAGTATTGCTCGAGTGCATTGCTGTTTCAGTCTGACTTCATGCACCTCTGAAGGAAGTAAGTTTTTCAAATTATGACAGCACATTTTTTGAAGTTTCTGAAATTTGCAGTTGTTAGTAACTGATGAGAACAGATGTGTATTAAAAAAGCCCCCAAATGCCATGTTTAAATGCCCTAATTTGGTCAACTGTGCACTGTAACAAATCAGTGCAACTTGTGCTTTGGGGAACAGAAGGAGGAATAGAGATTAGCTACAGGTGCTAAGACATGAAGACTGCTTGACACAGCACTATCACCCAAAAATATTAAACTAGGCCCTTCAATAATATGGATAACAGTCTAGGTAAACCATAGGACTGGTTTAAAAAACAGTCATGGTATTACAAGAAGAGTGGAAACAAAAATTTGGCTGCCTGATGTTGAGTACTAATATGCCTCAGCAGTAAGCAGTAATGTCTTAGTAAATTGAAACATGTCGTGCTTGGCTGGAATATGGCAGTAGTTCAGAAAATCACTCTGCAAAACTTGGGAGTGTGTGGATGACTCTTCTGTTTCAACCTGCATTCCAGATAGTCCAAACAAGCAGATAATTACTCTTATGTTAATATTTTATTCAATGCTGCCTCTTCTGGTTTCATTAAAATGAATTATCACAAAAAGCAATAGAACAAGAAACAAACTCTCATTCCCTTCAAGTTCCTTACAAAACTGTCAAGAGGAAATAGATTTGGTCTTTTTCTGAACTGCTGATCTAAATCCTTGCAAAACACAAGCTTTATAATTTTGTGCTAGGACACCTCTAACACATGGAAAGAAATGGTAGTGTTTCAGGCACTGTTACTTGAGCAAGGGCTCCGGGGTTTGGTTCTGACATCTGTATATCCTTTAAGGCTGAATTGAATTGTATCCTGATCAAGCACTCTTCATGGCGAGAGGGTTATCTTGCATACTATAGTTACCACAGCCGCTTTGACCCCCTGAGAGTGTCCCCCTTGATGGTTGTCTGCAGAACACGTTATCTCGACATCTTTCCATGCAGATGGTACAGTGAACACCAAAGCAGTGAAACTAGATGGTAAGCTTGCTTCCTGTAGGAATTTCTTTCTGTTTCAGCATGGTAGGAAAAATCTTAGTACCTCAGAGGTCACTTCCATCTTGAAAGTGCTGTTGCTTAAAAGGAGCTTATGACTAGTTTGATAAGGATAAGGAAGGCATTCAGTATTGTACATTGTTGTTTTTAATAAATTAATTGTTCAAAGATGTACTTTGACTTGGTTTAAAACCAGTATTTGAACTACTTTCAAAGATAATAAGTGTTGTCTTTTATTACGCTAGGCTTTTGGAGTTTGGACAACTTTTATCTTGTCATGGACGTCAGGGAATGAGTGGTCTCCATCTGACCAATATAAAAAGCAGCAACAGTCTTGTGAATAATTCTCTTTGAAGTCTAATGATCTGTTATTTATTAGTATTTGTAAGTGCCCATGCTGTATATTTGCTATGCTGTCATGGAAACAGCCACTCAGCTAGCCAGTTAAGTGTAAATTAAAGTGACACTGTCAAGACAAGCATATGCTAGAGATTAATTTCTTACCTGTTTCTCAAAAAAACCTGCCCCCAAATATTTTAATTGTTAAGAACACTGTTTTCATCTTCACAAAAAAGAAAAGAGATGATAGAAGCTTTCTAATATTATTTTGTAAATATATGAAACTAGAAAAACCTATATGCAATCTGTGCCTTCCTACAAACTGTATACAATGGCTCATGAGTGATTTTGCATGCACATTTAATATAATTACTCTATTATACTTTACTTTGATTGCTTTCCAGCTCTCACATATGATTAGCAGACTCCACCTGCGTGCTAAATTCTTTATGTGGAAAAAAAGTAGTGTCTGCTTTAATCCATACTTGCTCTACACGTAGAAAAATAGCCAGGGGACTGGTCAGCAGATTCTCCAAGGGTGTAGGTTCATGGCAGAGTTGGAGTGCTATGGCCCAGTGTCCAGCTGCATCCCAGCTCTCTCCCTTGCACTGGAAGAGGTGCTACTCCGATCTCTCAGCTACGCAAGGGACTGATCACACATCTGGGTGAATTTTTTTTTCCTGGACTTGCTCATCTCAAGGTTAGAAAAATAACAACAAATGGGGAGAGTATGATACATGAGCAGCATCCTCTTTAGGATGTGGCTCCACAACATAAATGCAAGGAAAAGTCCTCCAAGATCATTTTTGATAGTTTACGATCTCAGCTATACAACACCTAAAAGATGCACAATTCCCTGCATCAGAAATTTGTTCTGTTCTGCAGTCCTCAGTAGAGTTCTTTGAGAGAAGTCTCTCTGCACGGCTCCAGTGTGCCCTCTTTTTTTACAAAAAGCATGTCCTTTCTCCCACTCGTGTGGAGGTGGAGCCAGGCAGAGATGCAGTGGTAAAGTCGAGCTCTGCAGTTTTCTGTCATAAAGGGGTTCTCTGCTAGCAAAGGTTGTCCCTATTAAAGCGTCTTGCTGCTGCATTAGCAGTGCAGAAATCTATGTTGCACAGGGGAACCTATCCAACCAATCCTCACGGAAATGTAACATTTCAAATGAAAATGACACAGAAACTATCTCCAAAGTCTGCAGAGTCAAGCTCTAAAATTATACAAAAAATAAAAGGAAAACAAAACCTGGAAGGATAACTCTTCCTGTATTATTCTTATATCAGACAAAGAAGGTGAAACAATAAATCAGGGCTAATATGTGTGGAGACCTGGAATGCACTGCATCTCTACAGTGATATATGGGTGAGAAAACTGCTGACGAAAGTAATTATTTATAACAAGCATAAAAAAAGTGCCACCTGGAACTCAATAGGTGTCACCAACATTTTAATAAAAGCTGATGAGGGCTATACCAGTTTCCTGTGTCTTAAAGAGAGAATTGTAGAGAACTGTAGATTTGCTACAAATAGCAAGAAAATTATAATCAGAGTAAAAGTGGTAATCAAAAAAATGAATGAACCATACAGAAATATAATGTTTACAGGTCTCCTGGATCTTTTTTTTTTTTTTTTCCTCCTGACAATGTTGTTCCTAAAAAGAGGGCACTGAGTAAGAATCACAGAATCACAGAATGGTTGAGGTTGGAAGGGACCTCTAGACATCATCTAGTCCAACCCTCCTGCTTCAGCAGAGACACCTAGAGCACGTGGCACAGGGTGGCATCCAGGCGGGTTTGGAAGATCTCCAGAGAAGGAGACTCCACAGCCTCTCTGGGCAGCCTGTGCCAGGGCTCTGTCACCCTCACAGGAAAGAAGTTCTTCCTCACATGGAGGTGGAACTTCCTGTGTTTCAACGTACACCTGTTACCCCTTGTCCTGTCACTGGCCACCGCTGAGAAGACCCTGGCCCCATCCTCCCTACAATCACCTCTCAGGTACTTGAACATGTTTATCAAATCTCTCAGCCTCTTTCCTCCAGACTAAACAGGCCCAGCTCACTTAGCCTTTCCTCATATGACAAATGCTCCAGTCCCTTAATCATCTTTGTCACTCTACACTGGACCCTCTCTAGAAGCTACACGTCCCTCTTACACTGGGGAGCCCAGAGCTGCACCCAGTACTTTAGGTGCGGCCTCCCCAGGGCTGAGCAGAGGGGCAGGATCCCCTCCCTCGACCTGCTGGCAACGCGCCTCCTGATGCAGCCAGGATCCCACTGGCGTTCTTGGCCACAAGGGCACACTGCTGACTCATGGTCAACCTGTTGTCAACCAGGACTCTCAAAGCCCTCTCTGTGGAACTGCTTTCCAGCAGGTCAACCCCTAGTCTGTACTGGTGCCTGGGGTTATTCTCTCCCGGGTGTCCTTGTTGAACCTCATGAGGTTCCTCTTTGGCCACCATTCCAACGTGTATACGTCCCTCTGAATGGCAGCACAGCCCTCGGGAGTGTTGGCCACTCCACACAGTTTGGTATCATCTGCAAATGGTACAGTCCAGAGAATTTTTATTTATTATTTTACTCTCCCAAAAGTACCTAATCTTAACCACATGTTGTATTTGGAAATACAAAGTCATTACAAAATTAGGATTAAAAAAAAAAAAGTGACTATATGTCCTAGACTTATAGACAAGTTTTGGTTTTGCTTATGCTCTTGCCCATGTTAAACATTCATGCTGCTCAGCCACAGCAAGTGCCCTCACCCATTCAGAACAGGCAATGTTAATTGTGTCTATATATGTCTTAATTATGTCTATACACCATATGTGAGTTGCTGCAATGAGTTGCTCTTCCCTCCATCTGAATGAACAAATATTCCTGCATAGTAATGCTGGAATACATGATTTACGTAGGCCTTCTTTCAGTTTCAAGTACACTCTTGAATTAAACTTGCCTTAACTAATGCCAATTTTCCAGCAGATCTCTAAACTAATCATGTTACACTGATGTGCAGCAGCATCAGTTTACTTTAGGGACAGGACAGTGCAAGTTATGTCCCTGCAACAGTTTTCCTCAGTTCCTGGCAGAACCTGTCAGAGTCACCTCATTCGCTGCCTGTTGTGTCCCATGATCTTTTCCAAATGACCTCCACTGAGTGCTCCTGCCTTCAGAAGCATCAGACATCTGTGTCACTCTTTTATCAAACAACGCAGATGCTGAATTTATTTCAAAAGGTAATTCAAGAAGTCTCTAGTGACTTTATACGACTTTCAAAGCACTAAACATATTAGGCTCATCTAATGTACGACGCCAGACCTACAGCTTTCCTCTGGTTCAGAAATGCTTTGCATCTTTGAAGCCTTGAAGTAATCTAATCATGTATGGATGTGTGCAAGTCTGCAGGAGCAGCAAAAATCTTAAACTTTTGTCTGGATTCTTGATAATGAATAAGCCTGTGAGTTTGTCCATTTCAATACTTTTGTAGTAACTTTTTCATTTGATCAAATTCTCCTTATATTTTTTTCTTAGATATGGTAAATCTCAAAAAGGATAAAATTGTCATCCACATAGTTTAAGCTTATATTCTAGTTCTACTAGCAACATCAAAATATTTCTGCATTAATCATGTTCTTGAGGTATTTGCAAAGACTATTAGTTATTCATACAGGGACTCTTTTAATTCTGTCCTACAACAGTAAGCATACATCTCCTTCTTATACAATATATATTTTCACAAACCAGTTTATCCTTATTTTTAGAAATAGGAATTTAGCAAACTAGACATTTAAAAAGCTGCAAGAGCAGCTTGACTGTGTGTGTCACTTGTAGGAATACTGAATTCAGCAGCTTGTAGCTGTTGCTGTACCATTTCTAATGTCCTTGGAATAATCTTCTCCCTTCGAATCAGGGCAGAGTGTCACTAGCTTCAAGCTCCTTAACATGCTGCAGTTTTATTTCAGAATGTCCTGCAATGCTGCTTTGAGACACCGTCTTTTCTTCACTGCTAAAATAAGAATATAGAACATTGTCTCTCCCCTTCTGCTTTTAATGATAATAGTTTCTTAAACATATATGTACACTGAAAGTATAACTGTGATCGGATTATATTTCAGGATATACAAATAGCACAAAGTTAAAACGTTCTGCCATTTTATTTTGCAGCATTGTATGTGTTATATATATATACACATATATATATATATATATAATATTGCAACATGGCTTGTTTGCTGTTCTCAGACAATGCAGGGCACTGCTGGCTGTGGCACTTGACTCCACTTCTCAGGGCCTGAGCCACAGCGGCGGTCATGGTGCCCATCTGCAGGGAGGACTTCAGCAGCACCATCTTGCTAGATTATTGAGGCATCTTTAAAAAACAGATACACCAGTTTTTATGGTATATTTGTATGCCTTATTTTTAACACTAGGTGTCACTAGCATACCCTTAACTCGATGTGTTGAAATCAGCTCTCCTCTGCTTGCTCGAGCCTAGGAATCAAATAGGGAAGACTTTCTTCACTGCTTCCACCTTCCTGTCCGATTTTTGCAATATATGAGGCAAGGAGGAATCACACAGAAGATGATGTTTTGGCTTTAATCACAATCAAATACTGCCAGAGGTCTACAAAAATGACCTTATCATGAAATAATGTTTGAATAAATGATTTTGGTTATTTTTCTCTCCTTTGGGCACATTATAACAAACTCTTTGTACCAAGATTTATATAACACACTGTGTGTCATGGTACAAGTTCACCTTCTGAGCAGGCTTTTGCCCACTCTACAGCAAGTCTGTGACTGGTAACTGGAGTATTTGCAGCAAGGAGTTCTAGCGTGGGCAAGGTAAACACAAGCAATGCCAGATGGCACACTAAAATGCGAAGGGTAGCTCTTTTACATTTGTCTTTGGAAAATACAGAGATGTCCCCTTCTCAGGACACTGAGAAATATGCAGGGTGAAATGCAGACTGGCAACACAGGGATAGCACAGCAGCTATCCCATAGCCTGATAGTCAGAGAGAGCTGAATGTATCCTGGTCCAAATGAGAGGTATTTACCAAAGAACCTCAGAGCACAAGATTTCCCCTTGTCTTTTCTATCCTTTGTGACAAGGCAGCTGGAGATTTGCCCCCAGTTCCTCAAGGTGTACAAAACAGTACGCAAATGGCTGTGATCAGCAGTCTGACAAACTATACATGAACTGGGTATTAAACACTGTTCTGCAGATAGTCCCTTTAATGACTTCTGATGAGCAATTACAAATGCTAAGGTTAGAGTTAATCTGCCATGATAATAGTTGCATCAGAACTGATAAAGTTGCTATTTATGACTATAAGAGCTAGTCATGCCCGGCTTCAATTCAAGACACATCTGCATCTGGTGCCCATCTCCACAAGTCAGTCCCTTATGCTCACAAGGGAATCATGAAGGCTTCCCTCCGTGCTCGCTTAAGTCATTGGGACATTCCTAGTGATTCATGAAAATGTTGTCCTCTGATCACGGACAGGAAAGAAAGAATTATCACTTCATCTTTAAAGTGCCACCCATTCCCCCTAAGGACCACATACAGAATCTCATTAAGAGATGACTAGGTTGAACTGAATGGCAAAAATTAAAAACTCAAGTATTCCTTCCACAAGGAAGGAAATACATCGAAGTCCCTACATCTCCACCTCCCTCCTACACTTCAAGATACTGAGAAATTGTGTTTTATACTGTGCTCTAAAGACCCACCACCTCTGGCCTCAATCTAAAAACTTGTTATCCTGGGACCAGCAGCCTATTCATGTTGCAGGTTTGGGGCTGTCAATAAAAGTGTAAAGGGAAACCCCAAGCTATCTTTTTTTTTCCTGGATAGACATGAAATGAAAATGAGTAGAAATGAAATGATGCCATTTCAGATAAAGTCATCCAAGGATGAAATCTGCAATAAATCCCTTATTTCTGAATTGTTCATTCATTTCTTCAAGCTTTCATTGTGAATAAAGTTTCCATATAAAGAGTTGAGCTGATTTACCCAAGAATCAACTGAGTAAAACTAGTTTATTTGAAACACATTATAAATTTATACAATGAATTATTATACAAATTCAATTTTATATATTTAAATGTATGTTCCGTATAGAAGGCAAATTTAACTTTTTTTTCCCCCAGAACCAACCCAGCTTTGTAATCAAAAAGGGAAATGCTGGAATTCAAAATTGTGCCAATTGCTTTGTTCCCCCCTTCCTAATTTAGAGATTCTCACTAACGACTCTTTCAGACTGACAAGTGCTGATATAGCTAACAAAGTCATACATTTGAAAATCGAATGCAGCTTCCAAGGATGATAATGTTCATGTGTGCATATTTCAGACAAACATTTGTTTACTTGTTCTTGAATAGCTTATCTGGTCCTCATGGCACTCAGCAACATTGCAACATTTATGTTCCGTCTTACACAAGAAAAAGATATTAGCTTAAATTGGTGGAGGGAAAATTTCCATTAACACCCTAATGGCAAAGAAACCTCAAAATATTAATGTCTTTCCTAATCCAATCTTCCCATGTTACCTTAAATTCATTTCAACAACTTCCAAATGTTTCGTTTTAGTAGCAGCAAAACTAAAATAATACTATTAGAAATGTACTTATATGAACTCCAATAACCACATACTTATCTTTTGTCCCAAATATACCAACTTATTTAAGTCTCAACTGAAGTGTCGATTCACCAGTGAGGCATACTGCGTAAAATTTATAGTGTATATAAACTTTACTTGCTTACTCAGAAGTTTAAGAAGGCAAATCATGAAACAATAAATTATTTTATTTGGTATGTTTAAATGTTGTCTCTGAAATCCTGGTTCCACAGAAATCACTAGGACTTCCATAATCCACTTCAACAAACCCAGCATTTTCTGTCTCTCTCGGTTTCTCTGTCTCTGCATGTGTGTGTAAGCCAAGGATAACATTATGTTTTTAATACAAATCTTTAATCCAAATTATTCATTGATTTCTTCAGGAGAGAAACATGTCCCAGATGTCTAATTCATTTAGTAACTAATCTACATGCCTAATGGGTAAGCAAACACTTCTATTTTGGCATGCAACAGCTTCAACTCTGTATTTGGGAGCAATTCTGGCAACTCGGGATGCATTAAGAAAGCCACAGAATAACCTGAAATGTGCTTGTGACAACCACTTAGCATGAATTTCAGGTCACCCAGCATTGTTTCCAGAGCGATGCAGTAGAGATGGGATGACAAAAGGTGGGACATGGCTTACTCTCCTCTCTTTCATGCTCCTATGCGTCCAATTCCCCTTTGCACCTACCTGAGCCATTTCTATATTCAGTATTTCTGTCCTCACCTTAGGGCTGCGTTGTTTCTGTGGCAAGCATTGCCAGCTACTCTGCATGGTCTGCCCAATAAACCTTTCAGGCTTCACATTTGCCAACAGCTTAGATGGCTTAGCGTCTTTGCTGTGCAAACTGTCAGACCCAAGCGCCCCTTATTTCCAGCAATCACACACAGTATCAAACTTACTTTTTCCTTCCTTTAGCCTGGATTATTAGCACAACCATCAGCGTGATGCACCAGCCTGTGTGATGAGCACACCCATCTGCTTCAAATCCATTGATTATCTATGGATCAAAGTCCCGCTTCACTGTGGTCATTAACACCTCTCAGCACAAGCATATCTGGAAATATACTTTTGCTTAGTTTAACTTTTAAGCTAAGTATCTGCCTGAGCTGAGTATTTTCTTAAGGAAATGCCAAATGTTTAAGCACTCTGCGGTGCATCTCAGTATGTAACTAAGATGACAGTAACTGAGCTTCCCTGTTTGTTAAATGTAGCAAAATACTGCATTTCTTACAAGAGTAAAGTGTTCACATTGGCTGTCAGCCTCCACTGACAGTTTTAGTTTAGGAACGATGTAGTGCAAATAAGATTTTTGCATCTCTTCATTCTCTAGGACAGCATCAAAGTAACATTTGTTATGAGAAAGTTAACTATTTATTTGCCTTTTAAAGTCAGGTCTATACAGTGAATAATTTTCTATTTGATTCTCTGCATTAAA
The DNA here is from genome assembly GCA_013389825.1 of Crypturellus undulatus. NCBI lineage: Eukaryota > Metazoa > Chordata > Aves > Tinamiformes > Tinamidae > Crypturellus > Crypturellus undulatus. Next base: position 60,261 of record VWPW01031522.1, on the reverse strand, counting down.
TGTCTTTATTCCAAATCAACACTGTATCAGAAATGTTAACTGAAGTGAATTCAAGCTCAATATGCAACACAGGGCCTTAGTAAGAAGATAAATCTTTCTGGGCTATCATCTTTCTCTTCTCACATTTCACTGAAATACGTTACTCTGTGAGGGAGGAAAAGCCTCAAGGGCTTTTGGTATTTCTCAACTGTGAATTTTCAGCTACTTGCTATATTTATGGCTACATTATCAGTCTTCATCAAGATGCAGTAAATACCTTTGCAGAGGTCAGTGTCTTGGATTTAGTTCAACTGTTATTTTCAGCGGTGATAGCAACTTGACTTAAATCACTCCTGTCATATACTTCAGATAACAGCCTGTTCCATGGCCTCCCTCTCCCTTCTCACGTGAAGAACATATCCCCTGCTGGGAACCACAGAGAATAAATCCTGTCCTACCTTCCAGCTAACTTCTTGGCCTTCTTGTTTCCATAGCACCCTTCTAATCCTTCAGAGTCCATAGATAATCCAGTAATTTCTGTTTTATATGTGACCTGCAGTATCTCTATCTGCTTTATTAACATTTCTTTTGCATTAATTTCATCCTCTTTTAGAACTCCATCCTCTCTCATACATGGTCTTTGCCCTCTGAAGCCATTTTCTCTTTTGCTCCCCCTTATTGTATATGTACCACGAAGAGTCATTGATTCTCCATCATCCTTTTCCTTCCCCTGCTCCAGCATCCTGAGCTCCCAAGGCCCTCAGAACCTTAGAAAGATTGACACATCTCTGAAAAAAACATTTCTTCCATATGTGTCTGCAGTCCTACATTCACTCAAAACCAAAATTTCTCCCTCAGACTTCCAACATCTTAGCACTCAGACACACAGGATTTTTGCAGCTTTCAGATTTTCTGTGTACTGCCTTTCACTTTCTTCTGAGTGAAAACCGAGGCTCTCTGCAAGGAATTTCTCTCCTGCCTTTCCACACCTACACCTTCTACCCAGTTCCACATGCTTCCCTCCTATATTTGACATAGACCTCTAATTAAATCAGATCAGTGTGTCCATTTTATAGCAATAAAATAAGTCTTAAAAAAAGGAGGGGATTAGCCTGAAATGTAATCTCCCCTAGAACATTCTGGCTTATTTGTAAAAATGTACCAGAGCTTGCCTGTCTAAGACGCAGATCTTCCTCCCTCCCTCTCCAGCTCTTACTTCTACTGTTTGTTAGTCACTTGTTGTAATAGTTTCAGTCTCTAACCCAAACCCTCATTAATCTCCACCTGCAAGAAATCCATCCATAACCCCTAAGAGCTGATTTCCCTTACTTCTTGTCATATTCCCTCATTTTCACTTGTTCTCAACTCCTCTCTGAGATCTAGCACTTTCCTATCAGCCTGGAACAATTTTTTGCATTACTTTCCCTAAAAATAACAACCTTTTCAAACAGGATATCCATCTTCCTTCTTACCATTATCTCTGACATTTTACTTCAAGCCTCTGATGTGGTGTAGGCAGAATCACTTCACCTTTGTGTCTACATCCCTCTTGTCTAGCTTCACTCCCATCCTCCCACTGATCTGTTCATCTCAATTGGCTCTGCTTGAACATGCAGGCCCCATGTCCTTCACTCGCTACTTTTGGTGGTCAGCCACCTCTACCTACACCCAGTTAAATAATACCTGCCCAGAAAATGCCATACTTTTTTCTCCCAACTCTCGGTCTACAGTTGTCCCATTCCACTGAACATCCTGTCAAGCAACATCCATTTGTGGGAAAAGAGGGTAATGTTTTCCTTCCCCAAAACTCACCTTGCATGAATTGCAGGACAAAAGGGACGAGTATGTGCATCTGCTGTACATTGAAGACACAGGACCACGAAATGTATCTGTATTTCAGGGCAGATGTTTTAGAGAAGTACCCATTTTGAAGTTTTGAATAATATCCCACCCCAAAAATTGGAAAATTGTTTCAGTATAACTTAATTTTTTTAGTTCTAGCTTACATTTACTGGATCTTGCTATGTTTTTCACTGGAGAGTAAAGAGCCTCTCTCCTCCAGGCAGAACAATTCCTTTCCTAGTCTTACATTAAAACAAACCAATTGGGAACTCTGAACTGCAAATCATGCTTTCCAGTGCTCAAATAATCCTCTGAACCTTCTCCCAGTTTTCATCATCCTTCTTTAGTTGTTGAAAGAACAAATGGCTGGACACAGTTTGCTAATTGGTTCCATAGTGCTAAATACAGAAAAACAAAACAAAACAGAACAAAACATTTCCTCATTCCCTGTGTTCATGTCCCTTATACTACAGTTTCATTATCAGGATCCCCAGACTTTAGGATTAGAAACTCAGGCATGCTCAGAGGTCTATCCCTGAGGGCAGAAGTAAAGAAACATGTTTTCAAATAAAGTTTCCAATACAATCAATTTATCCTTTGGACTGCAGAAAACAACAAACAACTTTCCATTATTCCCTCTCTTAATTTCATTTTCATTTGAAAACTTTTGAAAACGTAGGTGAATGTGTTCCCAGAAAATAGTTTTCCTGTGACAAAATGTGATTTCTCATCTGAAATATACAAACTTTCCAAGTTCTGCAACCAACTAAAACCACCAGTGGAAGAGTTCCCCTTTCCTAGGTGACCTAGAGAAAATATCAGGTGGTCAAAATTCCTTACCAGCCAAACAACTTACCAGTCACTTTGGTAAAATTAAGTTCCTTGCTTAGTCATTTCAGTGGCATAGACAATCTTGCTGTTTTGATAAACCTCTTCAACTGATTCTTGCTGTCTGTCCCTCCCAATTATTTCCCAGAGATTCTTCCCATAAGTAGGTAACAGATAAAAACCTAAACAGTACTGTATCATATATAGTTAACCTCCTGAAGAAAAGTAACAAAGTGGAAAAATAAATGGATAGATTGTTTCACTCTATTTCTAAATGCTATACCAAATTTTCTAAAAAATATATAAAAGTTTCCTTTTCACATACAATTGTATTGACAGTTCAGCTCCACAGGTGAGAGAATTTCTTGGATGGTCTTTTTATACTGTTGGATACAATATATTCAGTCTTGCCAATTACTAATATCTGCTGCCCAACCTTAGTTATTGTTAGAATGGAAAGCATTTCCTGCTCATATGTAACCACAGCTTCTGGATGTTCTCCCAAATATAGAATAAAGTAGTTATTTTTAGTCTTTTTACAGTACTACATCCTACCAAACTCATCTAACAAGGAGATTACGTGATTGTCACAAAGATCATAAAGTAATGCTTATAAACATTCATTATGTTGCTACAATTTGGCTTTCTTGATCACTTTTCTGTAATTTCCGATTCCTGTTGTATACATAATACTACACAAAGAGAAAAGAGATGTGATAGTTTTATATTGTTTCTCCAAGCACTGTAGTCTACTTCTTTATCTACAGGACTTTTAATTTATGTATTTTTACATGTTTTTCTATATGTAACAGAATGTTCTTGAATGTTACTAGATAATAGGCATATATGTTTTGTCCCTTTTGATTTAACTTCCAGATTTTTTAAACATTTGTAAAGCTTCAAGTGTACTTATTAGCAGCATAGGTTTTATTCCTTTCATCCATTAAAAATGTTAGTAAGTTCCAGATTGCTTTGCTCTGAAGGTAACACCAAACTCTAGTCTACTAATCATTTCTCTTTATATTTCAAAATGAAATATAATAGAGAAGTCCCCTGAGTGGGATACAGCACTTTTTGATTTAAGAAACTGTCATCTGTAACATTTAGGAATTTCAAGGACGTTTTATTATTGGCAGTGTGACTAGTACTAGACACTCAGAATGAAATCTCCCATGATAAAATGCTGCCTTCTCCACACATTATAAATAGGTGTTTAAGGCATTGGTTACCCTGTTCTCTAGAGCAATATCAGTGGCAGACAGACATTCAGACTGTCTTGAATTTTTTCTGTCAGGACACTGATCCATAAAGATTCATGGGATTTTATGTTGCCAAAGCTTTGAGTGTTATCCACTTTCAGATCAAACTCAAGATGTGTCATCTCTGAATATCAGTATCTTCTAATACCCTCTGTAATCACTATGTTTCTCTCAACACTTCTCCTCCCCTTTTACTCAGTGTCAAGCTTTTCCTCCTTCTCATTCCTCCTTCTCTGCCTGCTTCTGCCCTTTGTTTCCCTGGATCCTGCATACTTCTCCAAAATCCTTTCACCTCCTGCTACTCTACCAATCGATCTACTTCCAGCATACTTGGTCCCTTCATTCCTTCATTTCTCCTTTCTCATGCATCTTTTAGATGCTAGTTTTCCCCACAATTTCCCCCTCCAAATTCCTATTCCTTCCTGCTCAATCTTTCATTAGCAAATGAATTGCTTCTTGCTCTTCCTCTCCAACTACTTTCTCCCAGTTATGTTGTCCCATTCATGTGGACCTCTGCCATCTTTCATCTCACTACCACTTTCCCTTACTCCTCATTGCCTTGCTTTCTTCCAAAATTCTGTTAGAGCTACAAGCTCTCAGAAAACAAATTAAGCTAAAGGCTCTGGTAAATACAAGGGACTTCTAGATGGTGTGGAAGTAGTAGAAAGATTTCTCTACTTACAACATAGACTGATTTGGAGGCCTTAGGGTTTCTCTACTTTGTTCAGGTTCTGAGTTATACCGAGGTCAACAGCATTATTCCCGTTGATGCTTAAAAAATTAAGATTTGTCAGATTTATTTTGGATTCCTAACTGTAGACAAAAGAAGGAGGCCATCAATGTGATCCTGAGACCTGGCTTTACTTGGTCAGTCATAATAATAAGGGATCCACAACACTGGCAGGATTGTGAATAAAATAAAACAAATAAAGAACAAACACACACACACAAAAGCCTATTTCTTGCTTTTCATTTAGAATAGAAGACTCCTTACCTTGCTTAAGGATTATTTGTGTTACTATGATTTCTAACACACTTGAAAAATTAAGTTCATAAATTGTTTGGTTCAAATACAGCAAAGGCAAATAATTTGAATTCCAAAGCATTATTAAAGCAGTAGAAAAATAATGAGGCTTTTTCTTTCCCCCAAATGATAAAAAGTCATTTAGAAATGAATGCAAAGTGCAGGCAGTAAATTCTGCTCTGAGACAGGAAAAAAAAAATAACCAGAATCTCCTACAGAGTCCCTGATGGCTGAATGTGTGAAATTAATCACTGACAGGTGGAGAGGACAATTCTCCACGCAGTGTTGAGCTTCCTATTCTCTGAATGACAGCCAGTTAGAATAAGAGAGCCAGAAATAATAAGAGGTGCTTTGCTGCATTAACTTTCTGATCACCAACCATGCACCTGCAGCAAAAAAGAGGTTTGCCCAAAACCTGAACAGAGAGTCTTAAATAAGTACATAGTAATCTTGCACTTGTATTTCCTTTGGAAGTATTCCAGTGTACAGTCACCATTTGTCATAGCCCAGGTCAAAGTTCCCCCTTCACAGCATTCATTATACTCTAATACTTGATGCAGCCACTGAGTTCATACCTTTACTCTGTGTAGGCTCTCTGGTCTTCAGCCTTATGCCTTATTCCGTGGGAATACTCCACAAGTGAGGCCTCTTGATGCAGCTTCCCCGTGCTCAAACCTCTATCTCTGAGACTTTCCATGAGTTAACCCTCTGTTCTCTCCAAAAAGCTTCACATACATGTGAAGTACTCAAGGACAGGTGAGTGTGGAAGCACAATGGAGGCATTACATAAAAACCTGTGTCACTCACTGCCATAGCATTGAGCACTGCCAGCCATTGAACAGTTCTTTTTCTAACCAACACATTTCGAATACAGATAAAATCAAAGGTAGCCATCCTTTTTTCTAACGGTGCTTCCCTCTGAAAAGGTAAGTATCAAGACTGCTTTGGCATAGAGCAAACAGACATAAAGCTGTAAACTTAATTACTCTCCAACGTGGTTTGTAAGAATCACATTACCTGGCAAAAGGTGTGAGGTGAAATGTACATCCAGCATTCAATAGTCCATCCTATTAGAACATGGAAGGGGGAAGCATCCAAACTGTAACTACCAGGAAAATATGTGGAAGAATGGCATGTATTTTTTCTAGATGGGATTTAGTCTCCTCCTATATATACTGTTACACATTTGAGAAGTTTTTTTACTTTGTTTTCATTTGTTTTGGACAAGGATAAGTATAAACATGTATGTAGAAATGAAGTATTTGAATTCATATAGAACATTTGCAAGAGCTTTTTTCTTAATTAAAAAAGCATTGTGCTTTTAAAAAAGAAACAACAAAAACTGCTTTGTAAGAAAGAATGTTGCTTATCTATTTTTTTCCAGATTGCAGAGTACCACTCTACATTCCCCATCACTGAAAGAGTAAGATTTAAAATCATGCTAATATCTTCAGAAGTTGATAAGCTTGCTTCAGTGCTGTTAGCTAAGTTTCTATACCTTTATCTGAAGTTCTTATATGGTGCAACGTTCAGTGACTACCTACCTCATATTCACAGACAAATTTCAAGATTTTTTTGTTGTTCAATCAAAAAAAAAATTTTATGGGATCAGTGTGTATCCTGAGGCAGAACTAAGCCAGTGCCTGGTAGTGCACCACACTGGAGTCTTTTGTGTGGGCTCACGGCTTTATTTTTGTTAAAAAAAATGCGAGCTCACATATATGTGAAGAAGTCTTATAAATATGAACCAAATATCATGCTCTTTGCTGAGACTGCAAGCAATTCACAACTTATTATTTAAAAGTATCAACTTCTCTATTAATCTCAGCGATACATTTATTCTGAGGTCCAATTATTCCAAGTATTTTGCTGCTGCTTGTTTGCAAAGCAAAACGCAAGTTCACTTTTTATGATACAGCTATTAATAGAAAAATTGCACTTCATTCATGTATCCAATCCTACTCCCATATGTGCTACACTTGTACCAGCTATGGGGCAATTAGTTTGGTGATCTATTCCCAGAAGATAGCTTATGTGGGTAGCAAAACTGCTGCCACCTGCTGCCACCACTTTATAGGAGGATCTTTCCTGAACACCAACACCTTTTAAAAAACAGAAGAAGCTTCCCATTTTCCCATTTTGAAAGAGAATGAAGCAAGGATAAATCAGAACTCCCACATTATTACCATGACAAGCCATAGTAGGAAGAAATAAGAGCAATATACAGGACCAGACCTTCTGCTGGTATGTGTCGCCCCATTTATTTTGGCAGATTCTGTACTGCCAATTGGCAGAATTTCAGTAGAGGATCTGGCCCTTAACATTTTGGGCAACAGTTATTTACAAGTGAGTAGATTTGCTCCAAGCTCTTTTCTTTTTAATGAGTTTTTTTTTTCCTTCTGGAAAAGTTTTAAATCCTTATGATGCTTTACATTTTTTTAGCTTGTTTTTTTTCAGTCTTCTGTTCAGTACTGTGTCAGTATGACATTTTTGATATAAGTCAGTTCCTAGCTGCCTTTTGATCTGTTACACCTTGAGCAAGGAGAAATTCCAGACTGATTAATGCTGCACCTAGCCCATGAAGCATCCAGTTCCTTCAGAGTGCAGCAATAATGGGATTCGATGGGTGTCTGTCCTGTCCTGAAAAGCAGCATTATCCACACTGACTATTTTGATTGAGTAATTGTTATTTTTTAATTTGGATCCAATAAAGAAGGTCTCTAATCTCTAGTCTAACACCGTTAAATGTTAATGCTGCCCACAACACTTGGCGTGCTTCGTTCCATAAGCCGAACAAAGTGACTGTGCTTTGTTGCAAGTTACAGATTTATCGGGGTATGGATTACCCATATTAAACACAGTCATCAGGCCACAAAGGTTCCATCACAATCTGCCTACAAGCAAGCATCATTAGGAGGCAGACTTCATATATCTTCATGACTGATACGCTGATCTTTCCCACTCCACTGACTAATGAATTGACACACGTGGTGTTCTTCAACATCAGCGTGCACGCTTTTGATTTACAGCGGTAAGGATCAGGGCTCTCAGCGCGCGGATGCTGATGAATTCCAAACAGCACTTGCACCTGGCTGACCAGGACGTTTCCCTCGGAGGAATGCAGCTCTCACATTCCAGCATCGTAAATAATAAACACAGTGGCTTCCATTTTGTCTGCAGTTTCACCTCTACAATGCCATCAATGACTGCTTGCCGTCCTGAGCTAACTCCCCAGCTGCTATAAATCAGTGCACATTGATTTACATCAGCTGTTCTCTAAGCAGCATATTTCAGCCTTTCGGTTTGTGTGCTTTAAACACATACCTAGGAGCTGCCAATGTATGTGTGCTCCAAAGTGAACATGCAATGTCAGTGCCAGGCAAAGAGGTTCAAGAGACGGTGAATACTGGTAGTCTGCGCACACTGACCCTGGCAGCCTGCAGCTTGGCTAGGAAAGCGCTGGGTACCAGCCTGCTGCCGGTTTCTGGAAGCCGTAGGGAAGAGTGAGGCAGTGGAAGGATGGGGAGTGAAAGGGAATCTGGCCCCCAGCATTCACCTACTGGACTAAATGGTTGGCTGCAGGCTCGTGTCTTGCTTCAGGAAACATGCTGCCTGGTTACCAGGCTGCCCGCAGCAAAGGCTGCCTATGATTGACAAGAAATAAAGAGAAATTTCAAATCTTAGAAAGTTTCTATCGCATAGAACAGTCATTTGAGGTTCAAGCCATCTTGTAAAACGAAAGAGTCATCCTGGGTATCATCCGTTCTGTGAGCAGGACAAGGCAGGAAAAATTGCTCGAATACATACTGAATAAAAGACTGAACATGATTTGCTGTGGGAGTTTGTGGTACTAAGTACTAAGTAAACAGTAACCGGTAGAAGCATTTCTGAAATTAAAATAGAAAATCCTTATTTTGCATAGCAAATTAATCAGAATTTTAAAAAGTCTGATAGCAGATGTACAACTAAATCATTCAGATCTTCCCTCAAGGAGATGTATTCCAGGCTCTGACACAACATTTCTATGATGGCTAAAACATATTACTCTTTGCAGTTTCTTTGTCTACTTATTTTAATTTTGAGACCCTTCATATTTATAGGCTTTATATTAACATGATTTCATCATTTTATACCTGTTAAAGAAGGAATCTGGAGACACACAAAGGCTTCTTCATGCTACTAAAGAAAATGAAAAAATGGCATGCAAAAATAATTTTCAAAAATCTAACCAGTCTAGCTAACCTGAGGGGAAGAAAACATTCTTTCTTTTTGTTCTATTACTACAGTGGTCACCTCACTCAAAATCATAAAACAGGAACTCAGAGCAGCCTTGCCATATGAATAATATACCTAGGTAAACTCTGCAAGTATGGAGTATGGGGTGCACTGCTGAAAATACAGAGAGGTACTCCTGGTTCGACATCAACGTTAACATTAAAGTAAGTCACTTGACACCCATTTCAGGTGGACAGATTCAAAACTACACTGAAAATACAGGAAGACAAAGCAGAAGTTCTATTAATTTTCTGTGCTCTGATTTTCTGGGTATAATCTATGTGATAATTACAGACTAGTTGTTAGTGTTTGTAGTTGACAAAGGTTGAGGCTGAGGCTGTAGAATGAACTAAAACATTCAAATAAAGAATTGCAATACAAAGGAGGTAGTTACGCTGCTTGCAATCAAAATTAGATCATTTTTCAAAGCTGCTAGGTATGAATGTAAGCTGCTTCTGGGCATCTTTAATTTATGTGACTGCTAGTGGCACAGCAAATAAGGTATTTTGATACTGTTCTTAATAGCATTACAGGAATAAAATATGTCAGAGGGTGACAGTGTCCTATACAGCACTGCATCACCAGTAGAAAAGCCTTTCTTTTCATTATCTGGCTCATTTTGTCTCTTGTGGTTGATAAACCATATTTATTATGCTGGACTGAGTAATAGAAAGAAGTGTATGAAAAATGTAGGTAAATTAGAAATCAAATTTCTGTTGGGTTCTGACCTCATCACTTCAGATGGTCTTTGCAGAGACAATTGTGGGAAACAAGCTAGACATAGGGATAAAAACGTGAATTTCATCTTGGCACAGGAGCTATCTGGGAATTTGTAGAATGGTGTGGAATGAAGAGATGAGCCTGTGGCCCTAAAAAGAGAAGATTGAGAGATGGGAGCAAGGTGCCAAGAAGAAGACTTGGATATACGTCAAGGCAAGACAAGATTATTCATCCACTCACTGAGGAAAATAGCCTCGCTTTTTTTTTGACAGTAGTTGGAATGGCATCCCCCAGAGAAGGTGGGCAGAGGAGAGAAAACTTGCTAAATATCACCAGCAGGACCTCAGTCCTGAAGAACCAGCCTGAATGTCCCCCTTTCGTGGCTGGGGCATTTCTGCATAACAGTAATCTGTCTAGGGATAAGAATTAGGGAACCTTGTGGGAAATAGATCCCTAAAGCATAAAAAGTGGGAACACACCGAGTGCATGATTTACCGAAGTAAGAAGTTTTCATTTAGATAAATCTCCTCCAGTCTTTTTCTTTTTTTTTTTTTATAGTGTTTTTCCATAGTCTGTGGGAATTGCCTTGTGGGAGGTGCCTTCCAAATACCGTTTTTGTGCTCAAGATGTTGTGAAAAGTGACATGATTTTTTGCTGAAAATCTCTTTTCTATGTTTGAAATTTCCTATCTTGAATTTCCCATTTCCCGATATGCATCTTATCTTAAGACCTTCTACTCCAAAGGAAAGGTCTGTTCTGTCCTGCTGTGTTCTGGGTCAGCTGGCTGCTTCACTACTCTCCTTCCTCTGCATTTCAGGAAATAAGAATGTAGAGCAAACGAGATATAAAAACAAGGCTTAGACTGTCTTTTTTTCTTTTTTACCATGAAACAGACATTTAATTAATTTGAATATACAAATTTACAAAAAGTCTCAATATCCTATAAGCAAAACCACAACTCTCAATTTTAAGCTGTAAGTTTTCTGTGAAATGTGCAGGATGCAATGCAAATACATGTTACCCCATGTTACACCAGTATCCTCCGTATGCTTATCTTACATAGCATGTCCAGTAAAGTAGGGATGGCCCATCTGTATGCGCTTCTGCAGAGCATGTACAACTCTGACTCTGCAGCAACATCAAACACACACTGTTATTGTGACTCTTGTGACTGGTTTCTTCCTTCTCATTAGGTTCAATTTAGAGATGGAAAGAAAATAAACTACAGGCAAAGCTGAGCTAGTTTGATCTAAGATGACAAGGCTAATTTTGGGAAAAATGTCCCTCTACTTCTCCAGTTGTCGGATTTAATCTAAAGCAAGCACAGTGTGCAGATAGTAAACATAATATCCTCCTAATTATGTTAAATTACCTCTCACGAGCTGCTCTGCCCTCTTGTCAAAGGCCGGGACTGGCTTTTAATGATGAATGCAAACCTCAATGGGATATTCTATATCATCATTTAGCTCGGTAAATGTGGCCCACATCAGTGTATAGGTGTAATTAGATGCTGAAAAATAATTACCTTGGCCTTATCATTAAAAATTTCTTGCTTGTATCCCCTAGTGATCTATGAACAAATTACTTTATTAGGAAATCATTAGAGCTCAATTTGTTTCTATATACTATGGACATCAATATTCATTTCTTATAATGGAACCGCACATACTTACCATAAATTCATACAACTACATGACCAGTTACAAGTTTGGAGCTTTTACCAAGATTAACTAAAAGACTATTTTTACATACTAAGATGTTTTTCTTATGCATCAGCTTTCATCAGTAAATTGGGCAATATGAACCTTTTTTGTTAGGCCAGGAACTCCAGCAGTCTTTGCATTTTTATGCCCCACTGCAGAGGGGCAGCTTTTTACTGTACTACTATAAAGACCCTGAGTGCACAGCCCTGCCGGAGGTTTGGCTGTGAGATTGGGGGACTGGGGCCATGAGCAGAAGCCAGGGATGACTCCACCTCATGGGAGCTACTAGCCTTATCTTTGCCTGCTAGTATCAGATGTCTATTTCTCCCTAGACTTCCCGGAGCATTGAGAAAGCAGTCCTCAAATCCCTGGTGTGGGGATATAATTTCTAATCACATCAAACATTTAATGGCTTTTTTATTGTCTTTTAGAATTTACAGGGTAGATGTGGAAGGAGGAGTAAAGATATCAGTCAGATCCCAGGTCATGTCTTGTTATAAATTACTTTCACTTAGCTCAATCTTTAGCCTTTATACAATTGCAGGTCCTCAGTGAAGGAGGTCCTCATGGCAGGACTGAGTAAAATGACATGGTCCAGCTAATTCTCTACACTGATGGTTGGACAGTCACTCGCTGTTGAAATATAACCGCTACCCTCTTGGCGCTTCTTTCAGCACTGGGTATGCTTATACAAGTGTTCCTTGATACTGCTGCTTCCAAATTTCCATTTTGATGTGTGTATGCATGTGTGTAAGTAGTCCTGTCATTTATACCATAGCTTTTTTTCTGTACTTGGTATGATACATGCGCTTGAGAAAGATTTAATTAAGAAAGTTGCCTACAAGCAACAATATGACCACAGAATTCTTAGTCATTTCATTAAAAATAGCCATCCATGGATTTTTCAAAAGTATTGCTTAAAACTCAACAAAGACTGAGAACATCCTCAGTTTAGTATTTTATTTCCATTTCAACGGGTACATACAAATTAGCATTTATTTCCAATTGGAAAGCTGTCAGTTGGGAATCAGGCACATCATGCTAAGGAAGGGAGTTCCCTCTGTCACAGGTCTGGTTTGAAGAGTCCCAGGATCTCCATTCAGGACTCTTTTGAACAGGTCAGAACGTGACTGTATAGCCGATGTCAAGGCTGCTCAAGCTGCTGTGAAGACGCAGCGTGAACTGTGGCACTCAGCTGGAAGCAGATGAAATGCCAGACTCTCTGCAAAGCCCTTGTACATACGTTATCTATGGCACAGAAGTTTTTAAAGGAGTGAACAGACAATAAGCATTTCAGACCAATTCCTTCACACACAAGGCGCAAAGTGCTAAAGTCATCAATATAAGCAGTGTAAATCAACTGAATGGGCAACTGGAAAATGACAGCTACCTATATTATGAGACTTAAAAAGGGGAGATAAAATATAGGTGGATTTTTATCTTCTGGGTTTATAAGGCCGTGTTTGATGGACCATAAGGTCTACTAGACTTAATGGGCCAAATTCATCCCTGGGGTTGCTCTATTAAGTTCAATTGTCTTTCATCAGCATGGTTATGTATCAGCAAGAGAGTTATGTATGCTAGAGCAATAGTTAGAGATGCTCCACTTTTTAGATCTGCCATGCCTCAGATAATACATTAATTCCAAGGCCAGGCAGCATATATTCAGAATTGTGGAAAGCAGTGGAAAGAACAATGTAGTACAGAAACTAGCACAGAACTGGCACTTTCAGGCAGAACAAACTAAATTGCAAATAAAGAGCTGATTTTTTTTTTTTTTTTTTGCTTCTCGCAAACTGCATCATCCAATTATCCTAATTCTTTTATCATTACCTTGCCTGCCTGACACTCCTGCCCCCAAGTCAAATGCAGCCTGCCATCTCTGGGACAGAGCTAAGGGATGGACTCTGTTGTGCTCGAGGGTAGGTGTCTAAATGTCATTCTGTCTCTCCTTAGGTTACACAAATTTATCTTGTTTTCTGATCACCTCCAGCTCCTGATAGGCTGACAGCTATTCTTGAAGCTGACTATTACTCAACAGTTGTGTTCAAGGACCCAAACTGAAAAGAAACAGATCTACCTTGCAACCTCCGAGTGAGTCATTTTCAAACTTCAGTACCCTAAAAGCATTCCAGTGAAGTTGAGAAAATCATTATATAGTAAATTAAGCATCCTCTAATAGTAGGCTTTCTTGGACTTGGAACATATCTTGGAAAACTTTGCTGCCTTTAAAATCACCTTGCTTCTTGCAGACTTACAGCATTCAGCTAAGAATACTTTGTTACAAAAAAAATCTTAAATAAAATATACTATGTTCAAAGTGACAAATATAGAATAATTCATTGAGATTCTTACTGCAGTCTTACTTTGCCACTGACTTTGCTGAGATGGCAGAGAGAGATTACGATTGTGGAACAGAAGCTTTCCAAGTAAAGGTTAAAGTCCAGTGATTTGAAGTGTTCTTAGATCTACACTTTCCTATGTCATCTATGTCAGGATATTGCAGGCTTCTTTTATGCTTTTTTTCCTAAGTTGCTCAGTCGTTCTTTGGACAGAAAGGCCTTTGATTGATTATTCATTTTGAGACACCAAGACCATTTAGCTAAGTTTTTGTGGATCTAATATAGCACTAAGATCTCATTCGGGAATACCTACAGTCCGGTTCCTATAGTGAAATGTCAGACTACATGGTCAGACTACATCTCCCAGTTCAATTTTTGCTAAAATATGATCATGATTGATCAGTGAAAACTGTTTAACAATGAAAATTAAAATACAGGAATGGAAGATCATAAAATTTGCTTCAAATGAGCATTCCGGGTAAAAACTGAAATAGTAATGAAAACACTCCTCCAGTCTTTGCTCTCCCTGTTACACTGAGTAACTTCTTAGCATCAGCAAACTTTTTACTTCACTGCTCACTGCATTATCAATGCATTGAATGCATACACATTGAATTTGAGCATATATTCTCAAATTTATCTCAAGATAATACATAGCTTCTACTGAAAAGCAAACACTCTCATGGATGAGTCAACTTTGTCTACCAAACCTCTTGGAATTAAAATTATTTGGGCCATGAGTCATATGTGAAAGTGACAGTTTTGGCTGCTAGTCTGACAGCTTCACACTAACTCTGTTGGGCTAGTCTTTTTGTTCTCTCAGTGCGTCAGTCCACGTCAATAATAACAGATTATCTGAACATCATCTTTCCTACCATAAATGTTTCATAATCAGCAGCTCATTTTGCAGACATCCTAAACGATACCTAGAAATGCCAGAGAGTAATGTTTTGTTCCATCTCCCTCTAGTCTGCAGCACACTCCACAGTTTTATGTATCTGATCAGATCTTTCTAAAAATCCTTTTATTCCTCTCCTGCGTATTATTTTTCGGATGGACGTGATCTTTGCAATGGCTTACTATTTGATGGAATTAATGACTGAGCCAGCATAACAAACCAAGGGACATGTAAAGTGGGAATGAATTAATACAGGTACAAGAAGAGGAATATGGAACAATTTAAAGTAGTGTTGTTGATGAAGGACTGTCTTTCTCCCCCATGGGTTCAGTCTTATTCATGTTTATTATTCTGAAATGCTGATACATTATACAGACCTGTTCCAAACACTTGAAACACCACTCCAGAACAAACCTTCTATCATCATAGGAAGACAATGCACACAGGGCTCAATATGTCTTAGAATCATAATTAATCCTTGCTGTTAGAAGGGGCCTTGGGGGGTCTCCAGTCCAGCCTCTGGGATGAGAACAGGCTGCTGAAGGCTTTATCCAGTTGGGTCTCAAAAACCCCCAAAGACAGAGACATGTGTAACCAAAGGGAAAGGTAATAGCTGTTCTCTGAGTCCTTCGGGTGTATAGTGAGATGTAACGAGCTCAGCTTGCAGCAATTACTTGCATTCATTCAATTACAATCATTCACTTGAAGAGATTTAGGTTAGAGTGGATGTCGTATTCCTGATGTGGTTTAGCGATATCCAGACAAACGGAATAATCACCTCTGCTGATATTCTTGCTACATTCTTGTTAATATATTCCAGGATGCTTTACACTTCCTGGCTGCCAGGGCACAGTGTTGACTCATATTTAGCCCAGTGTCCAGCAGGATCCCCAAATCTGTTCAGCAGATATTCCTCAGCCCCTACAGCTGCAGGGGATTGGCCTGTCCCATGTGCAGGACTTTGCATTTGTTCTTGTGAAATTTCCTGAGATCCCTCTTGGCTCATTCCTCCAGGCTGCCTAGATACCTCCACCACCTCTTTCTAGAGCAACATTAACAGATAACCAGATATAACCTAGAGCCAGAAATTTGCAAAGATATCTACTGAATAAAATTATAAGACAAAGAGTAAGGTATCTCGAGATCTCTAAATACTAAACACGAAAAAAATTAACGTAAATCAGTGACCAAATTCTCATTGGCTTCAGACAGCCCAAGACTGTACTCTTGATCAGTAAGATGAAACAAGTTTTTATAGAAAAAATAGCAAAATGTTCTTTCTCAGCTGCCATACTGTAAACTTAATAATGCTATTCTAATCCTTATCATCTTTTTGAATGAAATACAGCCACCTTACATATAAGATACAACATGAAACTTACTCAGGATATTTTGTCTCCTAAGTGTTTCAATTAGTTTTTTGATGTTTTCAGTAGCTCTCTATTAACAATGAAAATAAAACCTGTTAAATAAGAATGTGTTAATGATTAGAGATGTGATTGCTCCTAAAGAAATTGTAACAACTCTTTTGGCAAGACTTCAGTTAAAGCATTATATCCAGTTTGGGTATCACAGCTATGAAGGATACAGATATATTAAAGACAATTCATGGGAGAAGAGGAGAACTGATCGGTTTGAACATGATGCATATAAAAAAGACTTGGGGTTAGTTAGTTGGGAAGGAAAAGAAAGGGGCGGGGAGAGGAGAGGAGAGGAGAGGAGAGGAGAGGAGAGGAGAGGAGAGGAGAGGAGAGGAGAGGAGAGGAGAGGAGAGGAGAGAAATTATGCCAGTTGCAAATCTGTAACCAAAGAGAACGGTAACAACTGTTCTCTGAGTCCTTTGGGTCTAGGGCGAGAGGTAATGAGTTCAACTTGCAGCAATTACTTGCATTTATTCAATTGCAATAATTCACTTGAAGAGATTTAGGTTGGACTTTAGGAAATACTCCCTAAGGAAGTTAAGGAATAAAGGAATATAAAGACTAAAATAGATTGCAGGTTGCAGAATCTCTTGAAGCATTTTAAGGACAAGACAGATAAATATCTTTCTGCAATAATTTAGTCCTTGAAATAAGGAGGAAACATGATCTCTAGAGATCCTTTTTGACCATGTTCTCTATGGTTTATGAGTCTGGCTACAAAATCCTGTGGAGCTGGAGGGACGTTTGAAAATTAAATAAACATCATCCTGCCAAGTAATTCCTTGCTGAGTATACACACACATTTTAAAACTTTGCTGTGTTGACACTCTCTTCTGTGTTTGATTTGATTTTTACAGATTGCTGTGATGAAATTCCATTAACTGCAAGTGCTGAGAAAACATTTTAAAGCTGTTATGCACAAATACACCTTGAAAGTGAATAGAAAGTTTCACAAAAAATGCTATTTACACTAGAAGATTGACTCATGTGACAAATTCATCCATTCAGAGAACAAAAAGCCTAAGCAGTGAGACTACTACTTCAGATCACAAGACATAAACAAGCTTCACAAAGAGCTTCTGGGACCAAACATGGAAGGGAACTATAGTTTTCTCTTGGACAGTCTATACACAGAAACTAACATGGTGGACAGATTTTGAATGGTGTAAGGAGTTAAATATCTGCTATTTTGTCACTGCCTGATCTAAACAGAGGAGAGTCAAATTTATTATGTCTAACTAAATGAGGCTAGGGGAGGAAGGGTGGACAGAGAAATCATTTTTGAAGCCGGTAGCTGAACTTGCAAGCAGTGACTTTAATTAACATGCACCCTTGTAAATCCAATATGAAAAAATGTGGACAAGGCTGTGCCATAACCAGTGAGGTCTGTATTTGCTATGAAAAGAAAAAAAATAAGAAAGAAAAAAAAGGTGGAAGCAACCCAAAAGCACAACAAAACGCCACCTCCAGAAGATTGCAGCCCTGCTGAGGTTGCTGGCCTGCAGTTTGGTGGGGCAGGCAGCTCCTCTCCCATCCTTCCCCATCTGCTCCCCAATCTGCCAAGTGGCTTCCTTTTCCTGCCCTTGCCCCAGGACTGACTGACAGGCTTTTGGCAACATCACATCGAAATGTGACTGATGAAAATTCACTGCTTTGTATTTTCTCATTGCCTTTGACAACAGGGAGAGGAGAACATGCATTTATGAGTACGTATTGTTATTTGTAAAAGGGAATGACTCCACTGGCAACTGCTACGCCTCTGAGCAGATGCTGATCACTTTTCTACTTATAAAGATTTATAATTCGGTTGCTATTCCAGAGGGCACGTTCATGAACCAGAACTAATTTGCAGTAGGGACAATGCTTACAGAATGCTTCATGTGCAAAAGATGGTTTGCTTTTTACCACACCAAGGGTTTTTAGGCTTAATCCTGAACTATTCTAACACAAATGCAAAGAGAATTGTGAACTGGGCATAAAACAGGAAATGATAAGAAAGCTTGAAGAGTACGTTAAGAAGACACCCTTTCAGTAACTTAGAACAACCATAAAAGTAGTCCAATATGAAAAAATGCCCTGCCTTCAACAAAATGAGCAAGCCAATTCACTGATTTTCCTAGAAGGTGCACACTAAAACTAGCCTCCAGGGAATATCAGGTTCCATGCCCTTGCCATTGGTGAGTGACATGGATAATACCCCCCACATAAAACAATTCTGCTTGATTTTTTTGGGTTCCATCCATTGCATTAATCACTGCCTTCACTGAGCAGAAAGAAGGTCACAAGCAGAGGAAAATTCAATAAAGTAGAAACTTCAGGACATATCTTCTGTTACTTATGTTATTCACAGAAATGTGGAAGGCTATGAGTCCCCCTCCTTAAAAGTAATAAAGGATGTAGGTCGTTTTTATTTCTATTCTCATGGCACTCATACACTTCTCAATTCAGTTTTAAACAAACAAATAGAAAAAAAAAATCTTTTAAAAGTTTTAAATTCTCAGTTTTCAGTAGAAAGTTTTCATTTTCAAAATTCATGGAGAAAAACTTGCATTTCGAACATAGGTATAATATGTTCGGAATGAAAAAAGCGTCACTTCATGACTCATGCTGTGCCTTTTCAATTGTGGACTATGTGCATTTGCAGTAGGAATTTTCCTGTTTGTCTCACCTGGTATTACCTATGTTATCCTTATTGTCACTATTAAATAATGCCATGGTGTTGAAACAAAGAAGAAAAAGACTCTCAGGAGGAAATGAGTCATTCTGATAGGATAGTGTGGCCTCTCTTCCCAAACACAAACCTTCAGAGGTGTGTCTTGCTGAATTTGCTTGAAAACAGAATATGTTCATGAGTGTGAGAGAGAAGAATAGAGTAAGCAATAAGTACCTTGCAGTGCCCTCACTTGGGGGTTTGGTTGGCCTCTGGAGTCCTCTGTGGTAATTGATCTGTCACTCAGAGAGACTTGGTATTCAGCCCACATGGCAAACTCAGACTTCTTTGTGGAGTCCTTTCCCACTACATTTCTCTCACTCATTTCTTGGCAAGGTAATTTTAAACAGGAGGAAGGATATTCCTCTTATTGGGAGCCTTGAACACAAGCTGAATGGGTGGCTTGGAGGAGGTCATTTTAGGGCAGGACACGGTCTCCACCTTACATATCTTTACAGCATAGATTTTTATGTACACAACAGCCCTAAAGGTAGTTCAAAAATCTATATGGAGAACAGTCAGCACAATCTCTTAATTCTAATGCTCCCTGTTTTGCTTATTGACATCATATTTTAGTGACTAAACTCATTATTATACAATGTAGGCAAAACAGTTTATATTGTGTCAAAGCAGTGAGCACTTTTCTCAGTACAAAAGCAAAATTAGTTTTGCAATATTGACCAAGAGACAACTGATGAACCACTCTTCTGCAACATTTGCAATTTGCAGAACCACAAACTGGCATTGCTCCATATAATGATCATTTCCTATATGGTATGTATTAGGAAAGAAACACAAAAGCAGTAACTCTTCACTTTCTACATAGGTACTGTAAAAGGGGAAAATAAACACGATGAATTATTGATGACACTGATTCATGTTCCTGCAGAATGGCTCTAGTGACTATATCGAGTTCTTTCAGTTAGCACTCTATAGAGATACACAGTCAAGATATGGTTCAGCCCTTGCTTGAATCTGTTACTGATAAATCAAAGAGCTGTGTCTGCTTTTAGAATTGCCATTAAAATACCTCCTCTGGACATGACTACTCATGCTTTGGTTCCCTGTGCTGTTACATGAAGTACTGGTAGGTGCCGTAGAGGACATAACAAAAGCATTCCACACATCATCATAACAAGCTGACATGAGACAGCATTAGATGAAGGACCTTTTCAAATCTGAAGCCTTATGAGACACTCACTAATAGCTGAGACAGCAGAGATTTAATCTGACATAAAACAATTGGACAGAAACAGGCTTGTGTATATGTGTGTGCATCTCTGGGTGCATGTGCACTGCTATGGGATGTCACAAACTTCTATTTTATAACTCAACCATAAACATCTGCTCCGGGCAAAACACAGCAAGAAATGTTCCATCTAGGGAGCATTTTTTTTGTTTAAACAAATTAAAAAATATCAATTTGCTCTTTTCTGAATTTATGATTGTCAATATTCCCTTCCTCCCCCTTCTCCCATCCACCCACACCGCTCTGTACATGACTCAGTAGGGATTTGATTTATTAGAATTAATTTGGCAGATGATTAGTTCATAACACAGAGTGATGGCTTTGCATTTCTTTTTGGGGCAGTGATAGAAGTATAGTTACTAGAACACAGAAGTATCTAATGCGAGGGCAGAGTACTTGCCTGTGGCAATTCAGGGCTTCCTAAGATACCTGCGACCACCACCTTGGTGGTCCCCTATCAGAGGGCACAGTTTAGCTACAGCTGAGAGGAATTTTTCCCTGTTCCTGGAGATGTCAGGGCACCAAACTTACCCTCCACAGCACAAGATTTCAAATTTGTAGCATTTACAAACTTGCCTGGGCTATGCTAGCATACCTGGATTTGCTACTCCATAGTCAAGCAGTTAACATTTTCCTGAATTTAGCAGATTTAAAATAAGCTGCATTCCAGCAAATCAAAGGGTGAAACTTTCTGTTACATGATTGCAAGGAGAACACACAAAAGAACTCATAAAACCAATAAAATGCAGCCTTAGAAAACACCTGCTGGCAGTTGCCTTATTCTTGCTGTTAGTCAAGACTAGGCTGAGGGAGTTCTCAGCAGTAGAAGCAGAGATGCATCTCTGCCATACTTAATCTGCATTTCAAAGAGGGACACTGAGACTTTCTAGGAGCTGAGAGGTCAGCTCCCCAGTACTTTTACTCCTGTGTGAAATGAACAACCCTGTTAGTGGCAGACAAGTAATTGAGTTCTCATTTGCTTTGCAGCAGCCTGATATGGGATAGCATGGAAGCCAGAAGCAAAAGCCTTCCCCCTTCAAGAAGAGAACCAAAAGAAAGACAGAAGAGCAAGACACAGCTCATTTACAGCATATTTCTCTGTCCTAAAGGGGCTACTGAAGGCCATGTCTCTTTCAATTTAAATTAGAGATATGACTGCTTTCTGGGACATTGTATTTGTGGGACTTTCCGAATACTGGGGCACTTTCCATCTATGGGGAGATAATAGTTCATGCAGATCTCTGAAAGTATGGTTCTGTAAAGTTGTAATATCCAAAGCCCTGTGCATCTCAGTGACAAAGATGAAATAACTTTCTTCTGCTTACATTATTCCTCATGTCTGTGGAGATATTCTTGAAATATCTCCACAATGTGAAGAGTAAAATATGATTTATAAGCCTGAGATACTTACTGATGGGATGTCCCTCACAGTGGTTGTGAACCTCCTCTGCAAAGCATCTCTTGTTGTGTAGCATGGCCCCTTTCTTGCGAGAGATTCTGGCTCCATTAGCAAGAGGCACACAGAGAGGAACTATTCCTGAGAGCATGCACTACTTCGCACCCACATCTACCAGCTTCCAACATGGAAAGGGATTCTATATCCCACATTCTTTCCTTCTTATGCTTCTCTGTCTTTTATTATATGGGAAAAGAAGCATGAGGTCCTGTATTTCTCATGGACTTCACGAACACAAGACTGTTAAAATAAACCTTAAATTGCTGTGAAGCCTGCAAATGCTGATACAGATGACGGACAGCAAACTTCAGTGAAGTTGCCTTTGTTTGTTATAGTCTTTGAATTTTTACTGATCATAATCAGTTTCATAGTCTGACTGCAACTAAAAAGGGATTATTTCTTTTCTCTGAAATTTAAGGATGAGCGTATTTGTTCAGAGGATGGACGAGACCAAATTAGAACACGTTACTGGAGCATAATAAATTTACAGTAATTGCAAGCTAGTGTTCCTTAATACTTCAGACACCATCATCTGTAAATATTCTGATCCTTTCCGAGTTAGCTCATTTATGCTTTTGTCCTTATTGAATTAACTGTTGTCTTTTCTTTCATGCTGTCTCCTGAGGGAAACCCCCTTTAAATCTTTTCAGTTTAATTCCATTAATTGGCATATTGTGTGGTCTTATGTTTCCCCTCCTGGGTCTTGAACTTATGTTCCCTAAGTTCTTAAAGTCCTTAGCTATATTTCCACAGCTTTGAGTGACAACTTGCTTGATCAGAGGACAAAGCATGTGCTTTCTTATCTTTTACTTCCAGGCTAATGTTTAACAATGTAGTCAATTTATCAGTCAATTTGTTAAGCCAGGGTGAGAGTTCTGTCTGTTCTGAAGTCATCATAAAAATCAATAATAATCAATTCATTTATTCTAGGCTACATTATATTATTATTAACTACAATAATTAAAAATAAATAATTTAAGGGTCCTCAAGCCTTTACTGATTTATGGATAGTCCTTGCTTTTGCCCTCTGCTAGCAACTTTCACATTTTTAATCTTTTTCAGCAACACTAATGAAGACAGAAACTAAATCATACAACCTTTTTCAGTGTGAAAAATCAGAGGGCGAAGTTTTGCTTTCAGCATGATAACTTGCCCCCTTATATTAACAGAAGAATGAGTGTGCAGGAGGTATTCAGCATGAAGGAGAAAAAGAAAAGTAGTTTTGCTGAAACATTATTTTAGTAGTAAGAAAAATGTGTTGAAAAACAGAGAGCTAGTACTACTCCTAGTCAATAAATTTTATGGTTATAATAAACAGAATTAATGATACATTGAAAATATTTTGTTACTGCTTTATTTTACAGGACACACAAAACCCATGTAATATCATTATTGTAAGTTATCCACAGGAATCATATCAAGCTACAAGCCTGAGTGTATCTTATAAGCTATCAACCAAACCAAAGAAAGGTAGGACTCAAAGACATTCACAGCAGGGCTGAGGTTAAGCAAAAGCAGAATGGCCATGTCCTTTCCCAACATATCTATGCTGGTCTCACAGTTTCTTATATGAATATTTCCTGATCTGACTCCATAAAAGTACTTTTTAGGACCCAGGAAGATCCTCATGTAAAAATCAGCAATGCTATAGACATCATGGAGTCTTGCTTTGTATCTGCTCCATGTTACAGAGCAGGACACTGAAAAATA
The DNA here is from genome assembly GCA_013389825.1 of Crypturellus undulatus. Taxonomy (NCBI): domain Eukaryota; kingdom Metazoa; phylum Chordata; class Aves; order Tinamiformes; family Tinamidae; genus Crypturellus; species Crypturellus undulatus. Next base: position 36,845 of record VWPW01031522.1, on the reverse strand, counting down.
TTTATGTATATCTAATCATGTGGAAAGAAAACAGCTGTACAAGTTTTAAAGAAGTCAGCATGGTCAAGACTGCTTGTCTCATGGCCAACAGTGATAATGACCCATCATTTAGTTAGCAAAGGCCACATTCAGGCCGCTCCTCGGAGACAATCTTATCCAAGCCAAAGTGTGATAAAAAATCCAGGATAATCGCTGATGGTGTAAATGGATAACTGGACAATTTTAAAGACTATTGTAAGACACTGAAATACGGTTTCATGTGCATCTATTAAAATTCAATGAAAAAGCAATTATATATTTCACTGTATTTTCTTTTAAAGGCATTTTATTGTTGGAAGTGACATATGAACCATCTGGCTTAGCTGACCAAGGACCTTCTGCATTTGCTTGTCCCCAATGACCAGATGGTAGCAGCTAGATTAGAAAATGCAGACATTCTGGGAACATATGAAGTGCTCAGCTTTGTCAGAAGTTCTGCATTTGGCTTGGATCCCTTAATGACACAACCTAAATAATTGATCACAAGCAATGCCCTTGCAAAGGCAGGAAAGGGCTTTAACACATTCTCCTCAGCTTTTGCTCTCCTTACCTCACCCACCCAAAATACTGATTTATAATGTTTTTAGTTATGCCTATAGAGACACAGAATATTACCAGTTCTAAATGAGGGAGACAACAAGCTTCTGGAATGAATCTCATCAGAATTACTTCAAGGGAAGAGAACATATTTAAAATGTAGTTTGAAAACATAAGGGAACAGACATCCTGGGCCATTGTGTCTGTGTCCTTGTTATCACAGGCAAAAATCTCCCTACACTCCTTTCATGAGCCTCATTATGAAACTTGTTCAATTTTTTCATCCTCTCTGTCCCTTCTGGCTATGTCTGTATTTCAGTTCTTTGCTCTTTACAAACCTCCTTCTCATTTCCACTTTGAATATGTTTCTGGCCAGTTTATTTGTACTTGTGATGATATTATTATTAAACCAATCCTTTTCTCTTTATGGTTTAACAGAACTCTTCTTATGGGATGTTTGCTTGTTTATCATGGCAGAAAGATCATTTGGGTGAGAAAATTGAATAAGAACTCGCAAACTAAAGTTTATTGTGCATAAGCCTGCCTTTGAAACCAGTACCTTCATACCTATTAGGGGAAAGGCATAAAATAGTTACAGCAAGAAGGTTAACATTCCTAGCCTGCAAAGGCACAATTCTAGATCATCATAAGACACGCCATTTCTGCATTTTCAGTCCTTCCTTAGTCCACAACTTTCTGAGATATTCAGCTCCATGGGTGCAAGCTTCAGACATAGGTTGGTACCGAATCAGCAGAAATGTTATACATATTTCCACGTCTTTAAGATTTTTTTCTTTGTTTTGCTTGCCTAGCCATACATAAATCTTCTGCACTTGCTCCATGCTTTCCCTGCTGTTTTTTAAACTTGTTTTAAGTGATCTGTTGGTTGCCAAAGGAAGTACAACAGCCCAGCAGAGAGTGATGGGCAGACAAGCAAGGACAAAGGATAAATTTTCAGCCAAGGAAAGCCATCACACAGTTTGTAACCATACCAAATATAACACAAATTAATACATCTATTACTAAAAACAATACAAAACTCCTGTAACAAGCCTTTTCAAGATGGAAAGCCATTTCAAGACTAATATTTCTTACACTACTGTGCCAGACTTGCAGCAGCATGTGCATGTAGTCACTTTCATAAGAATTGAACTATTTCTTCTTGTCTAAATCTCAGAAATTTGAAACACCAGTTATAAACCTTGATTCACTGCAAAACATGGAATTACATACAATTAACTCCCAAACTTGCAATATAGCATATTACTGTGGGGCCCTTTAAGACTCTGAACAATTTTTGGAGGAAGAAGGAAATAGAGAAAAAGAAAGATTAGAGGGGGGTCCTAAAACACAATTCTCTACTTGTTCACATTTAAATGGTATCCAAAACAGGTAACATATATTGCAATCCATATGCTAATTTAGGGGGGAAAATGACTGAAATTATCCCCCAAAATTCAGCTGCAATTTTTTTTTTTTCGCTGCTACTGTTGCTACTTCTGCTTTCATGCTTTTCTTTCAACAAAAGCTTTTAATGAAAATTTTGAGGCTTTACATGTGGAACAGCTGCAGTATGACCAAACACAAAAGCTCTAGTTCTTTTTGCCAAAGAGCCCCCAACTTAAAAGTCTGAGTTGGCCAGTGCATGATAGATTGTAATTGCTTTTCAGTAGACAGTGTTATGGCCTCACATCAAGCAACAACTAATTACTTAGTGCCTGAAAAGGGTGTTCTGGCATTGCTGTGTATTAATCACATAAAGACTAATGTACATATTCCTAGATAAAAATGATATAACCATAAATTAGATTAATTCCCCTTTTGTCGGCTGGTCAGTAAGTGTAGTTCTAAGAAATGCTAATACATATTTATCATCTAGAAAATGATACTATTTTACTATTTTATTAGTTGTTGCCCTTACTACATAAAATTATCCTCCCTTTTAAAATGCCTGTCCACATCAGATAACATGTGATATTGGCAATAAAACCAGTGAATACAAATAGGGGACTGAAATTAATCTATTCTAAAAGTGTTACATTTTCGCTGCCTGTTTTTGTCAGGGAAGTAAGAACTATTGAATGAGAATGTCATAACCTTTACCAGCATCTAGCAAAACACCATAAAGACAAAAAATGCTCTTTGATCATACTGTGAAGGTTGGAAGACTCTGATGATTAATAATTACGAGACATTTAAAGGTAATTTTTAAAATCCTATATAATTTAGCACAATCTATAATACTTAATATTAAGCAATAGTTCCGGCTGATGCATTCAATCCTTGTTCAAAGAAAAAACTTTTAAAGAAAATATTTTGGATAAAATGGGATCAACGTGCTTTTGGGTAGAACAAAGACTAAAGGGTATTTGGCAGCTTTGTGATCAATCCACAAATCTTGGTCGTTAGAGAGAGATGAAGGGATCAAGACTACTAATCAAAACATCTTCAAAAGTGACTGTGGTTGGGCATGAGGGATGTGTGTGGGCAGCGTAGCCACAAGGACTGGCAGCACAGGCTAACAGGAGAACAAGCTGGGGATGTCCTCTGGATGAGAGCAGCAGTCAGAAACAGAACATCTGCGACATGGTGGAAACACTGATGTTCAATACAAACCCTTCAGCTCTTCTCCTCTGCTAGTGTTCTGTGCACCCATCATGCTGGTGCTGCCACCACCTCTTGTTGACACTGACTTTGGACCAATCCAGTACTTCTTTATCAGCTATTCACACAACTGAAGAAGATGAAGTTTTGCACAACAGAACTCTGGGAAAAGTAAAGAGAGGGCAATCTCAGGCCAGAACCTAGTGAACAGCTCCTCCAAATCTAAAATTGTTCCACATGCTGGAGGACTGGCCTCTATCTATTCCATCAGGAGGCCACTAGGTATTTTTTAGCTGGATTTGGAGCTGACGTACACTGGCAGAGTTGTAAAGCATCTGCCTGCAGCTCTCCCTTTTATGGCTAATGGAATAATAATCCCTACTTTGAAGGTAAACAAGTTAACCTCAGTTTTAATGATCTGGGGACAAAGTTCTGTGGTGTGCTTATATATATTTTGCTTTTATCTTTCCCTCTTGCCAAGCAGCTTCAAATCATCCTACATGCAGAAACCTGAGCAAATGATCCCCTTTGAACAGGGAGGAATAATAAATATTTATTATGTGATGGGAAATGCTGGGAAAAAAAAGACAATGATTTGAGGACAGACTTTCCAAGAAAAACTTTGGTATATGTATACCCCTCAAAAAACAAACTCCAGTTTATCTCAATTAATAAAAATCTTGTCACTACGATAGAGACGAAAAATCTCCTATTTAATAACTGTGGCTTACAATCCAGAGAGAATTGATTTACTGCTTTAAAAATATTCTGCCAATCTACAAGGTCCAGTAATAACTGAATCAATGCCTTTCAAATGCCTATGCAAGCAAAACAAAGCCCTAACAATTGAAAAACCATACAACTTTTCAAATTAATCAGTGGGAACTTGATAAATTCCACTGATGTAGAAAATTAGCACCTTTGCATGTTTCCCAGATTTTGATTTTATTTTGGACACTTGGTCATGAATTATAAGTGCTGCCTGGCTGGTTGTAACTATTTCAGTTGAAATCCATTATTTCTAGTAGAATTATGTGCCTTGTTAGGGAAATGCCACTATTTCCATTGCAGCATCTGCACTGCAGTTGATCTATTATTAACATTGAGCTCATTAGAAAAATGAAAGAATCTGATTTGTGTCTTTGGGGTGCGGGTTACTGAGGTTTCTGTTGAAACAAATAAGCTCTCTGTGCTGCTTCCAGTTGACACAGCTGCCGTGAAAGCGTTTGCTGCTGTTGCGCAGCGTCGGGATTCTCAGCTACAAGGTCTTGTAGCCATATGTAAACAACACAGTGCTGATGACAGGTTTACAACACTGGAGACATCATGTGCAGCTGTTAGCCACTGGTTTCTATAGAACAAAACAAATGTTTTTCAGATTTGCTAACAATTGGCAGAAAATCTCTGCAAAAGCATAGAGAAAAGGAGTAAGGGCAGCTGAGGGTGTTTACACCTGAACATACATAGCATCTTTTTGTCCCATGCCATGCTGAGGAAGGAGTTGATGGTTGTGTTTCCTTCTCCTCGTCCCCTACCTGTGTGTGACTTATTGGAGAAGGCTGGATTCCTGTGAACAGCATACATTTTTTTTGTGATTTAAATTGCTTAAGGGTTCTCTACAGGGAAGAATAGAAATATCACTTAGCACCAGCTTTGGAAGCAGAGCTGTTCTGGATCATTTGTCACCAGACCAAGTAAAAGAAACCCTCAAATTTTTAAATGAAGAGGATAAGGAGGGATGACACACCTGTCAGTTATGGAAATTCTGACAAAGAAACCTTAAGTGTGGGGGAATAGAGAGGCTTAAAAGAGGAATCCTAGGAACAATGATGTCCTGAAGAAAGCTTTATACAATCTTGCTGTTGTGTTATCACAACATTTCCTTGTATTCAGTATTGCCTTCTTACACAGCAGGACATGTAGACTATATATTAGAACAGATATGAAAAATCAAAAGCAGAGGAAGATACACAAAGAAAAAAATAATTCTTCTGTAATAACCATGAGCCAAATTCCCACAAACCAGACCTCAAAGCACTAACTTTGTTTTACAAATAATTACTGTGTTGTCAAACCTTCCTGAATACAAGCACGCAGTACTTTAGCCTTGGGCATCAGAACCGGCCAAGCTATGTTAAAGTACAAGTTTGTCAGCAATGTAGGTTTAAACATGTGCTTTAAAACTTGTTGGCTCTCACACCCTTTCTTGACAGAAAATACTAGCAAGTACTTGTTAACATGATGCTAAACATTCCAGCTGTGGTAAGTAACCTAGTAGCAAGTATGCAAGTACTGGTAAAGAAAATGTTTCGAGGCCTGTTCTTTCTCTCTGAAGACAATATCACTGCATAGTCTATGTCTGTATTCCACTGTATTCCTTTGGACTCTTTTATGTCTGTTGGGACAGTCCCTGGGCCATGCTATTCTGAACCTTGTTTGGCATTGGCTAGGAAAGTTCTAGTTGGCTTGGGTCAAAAATGCACGGAAGGAACACACTAACAAGAGAACAGTACCGAGGATCAGGACTTATATGACTTGGTCCTGTTTAGTATGCTGGTACGCATATTGCTTAGTATAGACAGTAATGTTAAAATATTTAATTAGCTGTCAATTCTACAGAAACTCCCACCTTGTATCGCCTGCTAGAATGTACTAGAAATGCCTTCTGCAAGGGGGATAGATAACTGCAGTGCAGAGAGGAGGATATAGCCTTATACATCACAAGAGGCATCAGTCACAAAGACATTTGTGATGAACAGAAACAATTGCTTCTCACAAAACAACGTCGCTATGGAAAATAAAATACCCAAGGAACTATTGTGTGTCCCCATCTGCAGGCATTCTAGAAACTGGAAAATTGATCCAAAGAGACTGCAGATTCAACTATTGGTGAAAGTCTTCTCTCACTGCTTAATTAGGCTGTTGCTATCTTTCCCATTGATTTATTTTTTTTTTAGATTTGTAGAAAAAACTTCTAAGACTGAAAGAGACTGCTTGCCATGTATATTAAGAAAATTCATTATGATTTCTTTAATTCCAGTTTTCATGAATATGCTAAATTCAAAAAGATATTTTCTTTTTCATTTAAAGTATTTAACTTTCCCAGTTATATTCAATTTTCAATCCATGTTTTTGCTAAATGAACACTTGTTTATGCCACAGAAGCAAATAAAAACAAGCTTAAAACTTATTTGAAAGTAATTTTATCCTTCTTGAGTTATTTTATAAAGAAGATTAAATCTCACTATGTGACTTTAAATAGCTGCAGTGTGAGAAGACAATATTCAGCAAGAAATGTTAATATAAACAAAATAATTACATTGTGATTTAGCCAGGGGAAAATCGTAAAGGGAATGATCTTGATTTGAGAGATAAAGATCTGTAATTGTGCCATATTTTATACTTAGCAGCATGTCCAGATGACTGCATAACACATTTGAGAGAATTATTCCATCATATGGCTTTTGGAAGGGCTGTTATTTATTGCCTTCATCATCTAAGTTTAATTTTCAAAGTTGTTCATATCCTTGTCAATATTGGGATTTTTTGGTAAGTGCTGGAAGTAATGACCATTTATAACACATTCCATTTATATAATACCCATTTTCTAAAAAGGTCAAAGCATAGCTATCTATAAAAACTTCACATTCTTGCCACAAAAAGCAGGCACAGCTTGAAAAGGAATTTCAAGTCTGAGTAACAACTTATACGTGCGAGACACTGTTCTTTGAAAGGCTTCCAACATACCACCAGCATACTGCCTTTTAGCTCCGGGTAGGGTTTTATAGGCATCACAGACTTCATCTTCTAAACAGTAAAAGCCTGCAAACAGGGCTGATGATGAGCCCAACGAGGTAGCTCTCCCACCTCTGCTCTCCCACCTTTTCCCTATGAATACGGGCATCTGGCCTACATTCCCCCATGCAGCCATGTGATAGAGCTGCTCCCATCTGAACTCCAGCCTCCAAGTGGGGACCATGCTGGGGATCTATGGTCAGTCTTGGCTGCCAAAGGCAAATTTGCCTCCTGGCCTTGTGAGACAGTGACTTATAGCCCCTTCTGGGGCAACTAGGGACTACAGGAAAAGCCACAAGTCTTGAGATGGGTGTGGGCTGCAGAGCAGCATGCACGGGCACAGTGCCCACCAGCACCCTGCTCCCACTCCTAGCTGCCCTCAACCTTGGGAGACAACTCAAATTCAGAGTGAAGGATACCTGCAATTTGCGCATCATATCACCAGAAGAAAAAATGTTCTTGCATCAGTAAGCACAGATAGGGAAACACAAAGAATAAGCTTCCTCCTAATAGGATCTACAATCCCTCCCTTTCAATTGTTTCCATTCACTTCTCAGAGTTTAATTCCAGTGATGCCATACCATGAAAAGATGAGTTCATTTCTATAAACAACTCAGATGATAGATAATGGCTGCATTTGCCATTATTATTTATACAGCTAAAGTTGGGCAAACATTTCCATCTGGAAGCCCTTCTACTCACAGCCTCACGGAATGGTTGAATTTGAAAGGGACCTTGAAAAACAATCTAATGCAACACCCTGTAAACAATAAATGATTGTTTACCATTCATTTGATTACAAATCCTCTCATTTATTTCTGATATTATTCTTAATATCTGAAATAATAAATATTGTTATTGTTTTTTAATTTAAAAAAAATAACTTGATGTTCTCAAAATCCTTCAATGTTAGGTCATCCACTGATACAATCCAGAACTCACTTGAAATCTAATGCTCAGCTGAAATTATGTATTAAGAAATGGCAATTAAAGAAATGCTAAATTGAGCATAAAAAAGAAATCAGGATGCTGTTAATAAAATAGGGTCAGAATAATGATAGCTGAATGGTGCAATTTTTGTAACATATGTGACTGATGATCAAGAATACAAAGAAAATAATAGCAGAGCAAAAATATAAGGTAGAAAGCATTCATGTCCATCTGAAATCAGAAATGAAAAGAAGGCAATGCCTAAATACACAGATATCTTTCAGATAAATCAAATCCCTTTATATTGCCCAAATCTTGACATTATCCCTAATCTCAAGTACTTTTTCCACGTCTCACATGCTTGTAGATTTGTTCTCAGCAGCACTAATTTTGCTATATGAATTCTGTGAGTGACAATTTCTTCTTAAGGTTTTAGATGAAATTTCTGACTATGTCTTTATCTCTTGATGGTTATGTGTCTCTTTCAACCTTCTCTCAAATAACCATTTCCTACCAGTCTAAAGAATGCTTACTTGGAAGGAAAAAATTCAACTATGTCAACAAAACTTGCCAAATAGTTTGGAAAGGAAACAAAGCAATGCAATTAGTTAGACAGTAGTCACTTTTTCAACAGATCATCTGTTGAAGTTGACAGCTAGCCGAAACCCTTCAACAATTGCAAGGAATCACACTTCATAGCACATATAAAGCATAGCTATCAATATTACTTCTCTTCCTGTCTCAGATCCAGTTCCTAAAGTTGTGATATGGCAGAGTCAGTATGGGCCATTACATCCATCTACCCCTTGGTCCAGTAGAAACTCTAACAGACTATGTTTCAGGAGAAACATCATGAGGCAAATCCTTGCTGCTTTAGCTGCCTTTCAATTAAATGCATGAAAAAAACAGCTGAGACACCAGCAGGCATGGAAGGATTGCAACATGGCCTTAGACAACCATGGGACAAGTTATGTTTTCTAATCACAAAGAGAAATGCTTGTTCTTTCTAGCTCTAAGATCTTAGGATTTGATCAAGAAAACAAGCACTGCAGGCATAAAAACTCCAGGAAGCCAAAAGCAAAATGGCATGTACCTTCAAAACTCTCTTTTTCATCTTCTCATGACAAGTCTCCATCTAAAGAACCAGCAAAGCACTTTCATATCTTTTGAAGGATGAAAGAAAGTCTTCTGAACTTTCAGAAATCAAAGTTATCAGGAGCTACCTTTCCTGTATATAACATGGAGATAGTTTTAATGACTGAAACAGATAAAACAACTGTACTACATTCTCCACAATACAGTGAAAATCTATAATGTTTCCTGGAGATGATCAATATAGTAAAACCCAACTTCACTTCATCAATATGCAAAGAATGGTTAATGTTACTTTCTAGCAATTTCCCTCAGTTGGCACTGGCTTGATAGTAAGCTACATAAATATTTCTGCAATTTCAAATCACTTTTCCACCTCGTCATCAAATGACTGCTTTTCCTACCAAAGGGACAAACACATTTCCCCTTCCCTCACCATGAAAATCTATTTAAGTAGTGTAATTTGTATGCCTAGTAGTGTAAATTGTATGCCTAAAGAAATTGAAGAATATAATGTCCTGATTCTAATGGCAACCTATTTAACTTACAAATATGTTTCCCATCACATATTGAAAGGGGAACTTTTATGGAATTATAATGAGAAACTACATACATATAGTTAGTATTTTTTTGTTTTTCTTAAACAAGGACCTCTGTTTCCAGCAGAGTAGACTGGAACAACCCATTCTGGATCTATTAAAATCCAGAAGACTCTATTTTTCTATGGAAAATAGTTTATACCATAAGAAATGGTGTCAGAGTAATTATACCATTGCTAAGTTCTTGGAATCTAAAAAAACTTTGAAATATGGAAAAGAAGCAGCTTGAAATGAATAAAAAATGAGAAGTCCAAAATATTTCAGAGCTCTAGTAAACTGCCTAGTTTCATCAGATTTTTGACAGACAACACTTAAAAACAAACAATTCAAGCAGCTTTTCACTACAGTCTGACTTGCAATTTGTCCTCTAAAAAATTTGTCCTCTAAAAATGCAACAATCCTTTTTTTTTTTTATACCTTTTGATTCCATGTAATCAACATGTCTCATTCACACTTTGGCTGGCACTTCTACTGTAAGAGTCTAAATTTTCATTCAGATATACTAAAGATAACATGATCTCCTAATGATCCTGTTCACAAAAAAAAAAATCCCTAAAGGATATTGNAAAAAAAAAAAAAAAAATCCCTAAAGGATATCGACAATTTTACATTAATTTCTTTAATACAATAATTTCTTGTTGCTTGGAAACGGGCTAATTTGTTGAAGTTCTTACTTTAGGTAACTTCTGAATATTGACATGTTTACTTGGTAGTGTGCATTGATTAAAGCAGAGATATTAAAACATCACCATCAGCAAACTGAAAACCTCCAGTTAAATAGTTGATTTTTATCTTGTTTTGCATGATCCTTGTTTTCCAAAAGAAGCATTGATCAATGCTGGTTGGAACTTATTAAAGATGTCTATTTATTTCTTTTGCAACTGCACGTCATAATCTACTCACATTTGTTTAAGCAAGCAGTGTGCATAGGACATCAAACCTTTTTCTAGGGTCATACCACCTCGTGAGCATGGGCAGTAGGGGCACTCCGCATGCAGCGCTGCATTTGTGCATTAGGTCTGATACTCTCCGAGCCGTTATTTGACTTCCTGCATTCACAAAGTAACACTGGTGCTGTGTTAACTTTGCATATTTCTTGCCTGGGTCTGCTTGGAAATGAGTCTCAAAGACACCTTGTACACGTGCAGCTGTGGCACATGGCCTCACTGCCACCTTCCCTGGAGGTCCTTCAGTCCCTGCCCTGCCACATATCTTGCTGTGCATCCACACAGGGGCAGGACACCCTTGCAAAGAGGACAGCTGGGACAATGCGTCTGCTGAGAGACCCTTTCCTCAGCCGTACAGGTTGCTCTTGAGAAATCACTAGGAAAGGGAACACGGAGGAGGGGGCTATGAGCCATCCTGGCAGACTGCAAAAACCCTGCAGATCACAGGTTGAGACCTCCTGACCTAAACAATGAAACGGCTTGGTGCTTATTTTTATCCTCTCTCTCTTCAATATTTCTGGGATACTACAAACTGTGAAACCATCTCTTTTCTTATTTACCACATGCCAGTTCCTTTCTTATTTATGATTTGGACTAGACTGCATATGGAGAGTGACTGGAACTCAATTAAAATGCACAAAATGAAAGAAAGCCACATGAAATACATTGAGCACACTTTGATTGGGGAAAAAAATAGCTTCACTTTCAAAACTAGCTGACTTACTAAGCAAGAAGATAGTACTTACTAGTGAATTGCACAGCAGTAGCTTTTTTTTTTTTTTTTTTTGGTCACAACCTCCATAAGCTTTCAAAAGTAGTAGTTGATCTCATCCTCTTTCCCTCACATTTTTTTTTCAGCAGTCTGAAAAGGAATATTTGCCTCCCTGCCTTTTCAACTCCCAGCTGGTTTTCCTGGTTTGACTTAAATACTTGCTGAACTGAACTAATGAATGCAGTGAAAAGAAGAAACTGTTCTCCCTGTCCTGCAAGAGACTAATGCTGTCAAAAGCTGGTGTAGCACTTCAGCACACTCTGGTTCAAGATTCTTAGCTGTAAGAGTCATCTGTGTAATGCTCTGCCTGCCTTTGACAGCATACCTGTTGAGATTTAGACAGGATTTTAGTTCCTGTAAATAGTATCAGTTAAGAAACTGCCATTGCTTGCCATATTTTCATAGTTTATCATATATAGCTTTAAAACAAGTAAAAATAAGCTTTCTAAAATTTAAGTTTTCTTTTATGCTGGTTTCCTTGCTTTTGAAATCTACCCTTATGTTAAACAAAAAGGCCAACCTCCACACTGGAACTTCAGGAATCTGTAATGGAGTGCTGAGGCACACAAACAAGCTGCAGGCACACAGCCGACATCCCAAAGCAAGATTAGCTGCGTCTTTGGGTTATTTTCCCTCAGCTAATTACTCCCATCTGAGTAAATCACCAGGACTGAGTAACCTATGTCTATTGGCACCTCTATGTAATTCCAGACACTAGCTGGAAAACTTGTGTCATCTATTACCACTTGTAGATGTAATGACTTGGGCCCCTGCTAGATAAAGATATGCAGTAGTTGGGCCCTCAGTCTGCTACCAAGCAGCTGTATAGACTTAAACATCTGTAAAGCAGGAGCTTAAATGGATTGTGTAATATAATGAACAGCAGGGTACATAATTATCTTTTATTTACTTGTAACAAATCAGTTACTACAAAGAACTGTATTTTCTACACTGTTAAAAATGCTACTCCAATTAAATTAGGAACTGCACTTCTATTAATTCTGTCAATGAGCAGGATAATTTTGAAGTGGGTAGGATTAGTACAAGGACAAAGAAAAATTCCTTTTTTTTTCTTTTGAAGAGTTGGCAATAGTACACCAAATCTCTGCAGCAGAGACAGATCTTGATTTTGGATCCAAGAAGAGCCATTGTATTCATTTCGTTTGACTCCTTGCACAATAGAGGATTTAACCCAGCAAATTCTGCAATAAACTCAATAGCTCTTTCACTGTGTTTTTAAAAGACCTTTACAAACAGAGAAGCAAGCAAGCAAGCAAACAAACAAACAAAAATGTACAAAGTAATAAATGAACTGTAATCTGCAAGTTCAAGTCCTGATGAAAAATGCATGAAAAAGTGGATTTGGTACTTCTGGGCTTCTGTCAGTCAGAAAATTGTCCTTTCCCTTTCCACTAGTACTAGACTAAAGAGTAGTCTAACACAGCATCAAGTATTCATTTCTTTTGAGGCAGTATTTGTGAGTAGTTCCAGATGAGATATGTAGAATTTCATGTCTGCACCAAAGCTCCAGAGAGATGTAATTATGATTTAGATTGATCTTATGTTCCATATTTCTATTTAAATCATAGAATGAAGGAGAGCTAGAAAATGTCTAATACACTGAAATACTGTCATTCATCTGAGTGTGGAGAGCACATGAAGCAATTGTTTTAAGGAATAGAATTTCTTGGATGCAACTCAACACAGCCCATTCTAGCAGAGTACTGTGAGGCACAGTAAAAGATCACCAAGGCTACCCTGGTCCATTTACCCAGGAGGAATTTACCAACATGATTCACACTATTACCAGGCTACAAATGTTTCTATGACTCTGTCTGATGGAGAACATAAAATAAGGGATCCCTTTACAACTTTATGGGAAAGGAGAAAGCTCTTTGCTTCCCATCCTGTTCAAAACAGGCCTTTTCACTCCACCTCTGTCCTTGCCATTCCGTCTAGGAAGAGGAGACACATATGTTTTGTGTCAAAGTGTATCTTCTTGGCCTTCATTCAGTTCTGTTTCCGGAAAATAGAAGCACTACGAAGCTTTATGAAGGAAAATAAAACAATGAAGCATTGCTCATGGGCTTCTTCATTCTACTGTTTAGCTCAGAAATAATCTTGATTTTTCATGAGGCTTAAAGTTTGCAGTAACTGAAAACACGTTTGGAGGAGACTAGCTAGCGAGGCAGGACCTAGTTGCAATCTGACCTTCACTAAGGGTTCCAGCATAATGCTCAGAGTATTGCACTGCCTAGTACTCAGCTGAGCTTTCCTTTTCCTGAAGAAAATTGTAAAGGCCAGTGATAATCAGAAGTGTTTTTCCTTTATTCTTTCAATACTGTAGGCAAATCCCCAAGAAAGTACAGATACATAGAAATACTAACAATGGGATAAATAGAGTAAAGTTCTGAAGGCACTTCTAAGTCTACCACTAAAAATATGCCACATATGCTAAATGCCCTTCCTCATTCATTACAGAAGACTATGCTACATACATTATAGTTCTGTAGAACACCTAATAATCCAGGGTTATCTAAAGACCCCTTAAAGGAATTATCAGCTATATATTATTATATAGTCCCTATATAAGCCCTACCTTTTAATTGAACTCATGTAGAGGCAAGTAACTTCTTATTTTATAGTATACGTACTATGTACCTGAAGAGACCATTTTCAACACTAGAAGCTACAAGATAGTATTTCAATGCCCATATTATATTTGATATCTTTGATCTATTTTGTATGTACTACAAAAGAGGTGCCAAATAATTGAAAACATGAGACTTAAGGTGCAGCTGTAAAATTTGAATCTGTCTACCTTTCATATATAAAATGCTTCTTTTGGGTTTCCATTTACATGAAAAATGGGTACCTTTGCATTCCAAGCAGTTTATGAATACAGTGGTAGATATCATTTTTGCATGAATGTAGGCCTTGTAAGTACTAAATGAGACATGCTACTTTATAATAAAGATAAGCATTAAAATATCTATACTGTTGAATAAGTCAAATAAATAAGGTGTCTTGTGTTCAGCACAAGTCAGGTCAAATGTTTAATTCATGAAATATAATTTGGAATTTGACTAAAGTGATTTTATATTGAAATGCCTATGCCTTGAGAAGTATGTTACTAAATCACCATTTAATCCTCATAGTCTAAACAGGACTACTAAAATGCCCATATGCCATGTGTTTTATATTAGATTTTGTATACCCTTTCTTTTTCCTGATACATAGATTATATGACTGATAAATTCTCCAGCTACCAAATGTAGTCCTTTTGTTCTAGGTACAGAAATGCATATTTTTAGGACTGAAAATGGCTGGTTCACTTCCTACTAACACTTATGATGGTGGTTGCTACACATGCATATGTCTTAAACTGGTTAAGTATGCTTAGCGCTCTGCAACACTTACGCTTCTTCAACCACTGCTCCCACTTGTCAAAAATATGTGTTGTATTTGAAAACACAGTTCAAAGTGAAAGGGGATAGTTATTCATTCTGCTGAACAAGTAGTGCACAGTTCATTTCTACTGATGGTGGAAATCTATTATTAGAAATTAGGTCAGAAAATACAACCTATTTCTTAAATTCCAGTTTGCTTTCTTCTCTTGGCCTTGTCTGAAGCCAGATACTGGATAAGAAGGACCTGCTTGCTGCAATTCTGGTATTCCTACAGTTTCAGAAGACTTAGCAATCTAAAACAAACATGCAAATAGAAAAAAAAATCACTAAAAGTGAATTATAATATTTTTGTGTCATTTTACCAAACTACCAGAAATTCCAGTGGCAAAAGTTCTGTGACTTCTGACACCAGTCACTCCAGACCAATGCATAAGGTTCCCAAGTATAGGTTGATTCCATATCTACATTTCTGTGCAATATCTATTATAGCATACTAGGGGGAAAATCGAATACATTCACTGTTAAAACCTTTTCTAAAAAAGTCAAAGATCTTGATACGCTAAATGGGTGTTTCTGGTATTGTTAGGTGAAGGGATAGTGATGCTAGTAGCATTTTCTGATGCATGTATTTTTTGGTAAGTAGGACACTGCCACCAAAGAGGAAGATAGTAATATATAGTAATCAAACCATTCTGCAAACCTTGTTCTTGTCACTGCTGCTCTTGTGAGAGCAGATGTAAAAACAGTACCAGTGATGCAGTCATTTCAGTTTTGCAGACATATGCCTATCTTGCAGAACAAGAGGTACTTATACACTAGCAAACAGGCTACATTTTCATCCTTACATGTTTGTTTCCCCTTTTGTAAATCCAAAAGATCTTCCTCCAGGTTATGCATATACATATACATGCATAAATAGCTGTATGAGGAAGCAGTTGTATGAAATACAACATTCACAACTGTGATGAGTGTTTACCTTCCTGGCCAAAAGCATGTGTTATGCCAGTAGCATGAATGGATTGGGTAGGGCCAGGAGAGGAAAGATGGGCAAGATGACCAGAGGTTGACAGCAGCAGAGACTCTTCAGAAATGTAGAGGAGAGATATATCAAGGTAAATTCCTTCAGGTATGGATAATTTTTGCACGGACACTTCCATATTTGCATGTAGAAACTTTGTTGTTGTTGCTGTTTTACTGAAACTTGTCCTCCTTTCAACAGCTACGGTCATATCAAATCCTGCATGATGTCAGTGAGATTTTGGAACTTGGCTTACAACAGAAAAAAATGTTTGTGCGTGAATTGAGCATGAATGTAGATGCATTGATCTCATAACGATAGCGTCCAAAAGGAGTTTGACATAGGTCCAGTTTGCAAAGATCAACATGAGGATGCAAAAATATGGGCATTTATCTCCTGGGATTTACAAACCTGCTGGTTGAACCAACAGACTGAATAACATCCTAATGTACTTGGCCAGTGCAGCAGCCAGCAAGATTACCATTCATAGACTTTGAAATGAAACACCTTTCACCTTGCTTATGCTTCATGCATGGTTAAGTACTAAGAAAGCAAGCCATATCAGTACAACAATCTGTCAGAGAGGAATTTTTTGCATGATGATGAAACAAACATCCAAAAGAATTTTCTGTGTAAAACCTGCATATGTTTTTAATATATTATTTTAAAAAAAAGGTTTATTAAAAGAACATGAAGACTGAAAGTCATGTTCCTCAAAGTCAGGAAATAATATATTTGAGACCACCTATGCAACCAAAATTTTGTTCTTTTGGTAATATTCATTATGACTTGGTAATTTGCTAACCTCATGCGGCTCAAATGAGACCAAAGGAATGGCTGCTACCCACAGTTTGCTTTGCTTTTGGATGCATCACCTTTGCTCACTTCTGTTGCACAGCTGCTCTCATAGCAAAAAAACATGTTACTTTTTTCTGTTGTGCAGTGTGTCTCATTTACCACATGCTATTCAGTTCTTCTGGTTAGAGATGTGGGTGTTTCAGCACACACTTCTCTATGGAACTCAATTCTATCGTGTGTTAGTAGCAATTCTTAAATCTCTTTAGCCTCCCAGAGAGGTAAGAAAGTTTTCTTCCCCTCACTGTTCTGATGTGGAATCATCTCTGCTGATTTCAAGTTATGTTTCAAATGCATAAACAACATTATTCCCAACATTTAGAATTCCGGTGCACATTATGCACTCAGATAATAATTCTCAAGAGTTTTTCGTTGGGGCCATGAAGAGTCTCAGAGGCTAAATTTCTGTACCAAGAAAATAAAAAACACCTATGGATAATTATTCATACAACCATCCAGACATCTGGCTTTCAGACTCTCAGTCACTATCTCCATATAAGCTCTGAACTTTCTGCGCTTGGATTTCAGACAGCTGTGAGCCCATGGTAGACCTCTATTCTCCAAAGGAGCACTGAGAGCTACAGGAACAGAAAGCTACTCTCTCCTCTTGCAGCCCCTGGGCTCTCTCACTGGACACTACTTTCTGCCATACATCAGCTGACATCTTATAGTCATAGTCAAGAGATGCTCTTGACTGTTTTCCCAAGTATAGTCCATCCTTGCACCAGATGGGTCAGGGACCTTTTATGATGGAGATGATATGCCCTCAGGTAATTGGGGAGCACAAAGTAATATGTATACACAGCTTTTCTGCATTGAGTCTGGTATGTCTTTAAAGTATGGCTTTCAAAACCTCCCTAGCAACGCTTTTTATAGGCTCAAACATTTGTTTGCTCAGTTAAATATGAAGCACCAAAATGCACACAGCTCAGTTAAGCCCTTCTTCAGGATAGCTCTCAGGACAACATTTAAGTTGATGCCTGAGTCAAGCAAATGACAACAGACTCAGATCCTTCTCAAAGCTTACGCTACCCAACAATAACAGAATGAGGAATGCATCTGAGGCCTATTGGGAGACTTTATATGGAAGCCTAAATGAGAGTTATGGGTGGGATAGAGAAAGGCAGATGGATTAGAGCTTTTATATGAAGAGGAAATGAAAAAGCAGCACAAGAGAAATTTGTGATATTCTTCAAAATTGTATGAGAAGCATAGATCTCAGATGCATCAGACTGCAGAACTTCCTCTATATCTGAAGCCAGGCCCAGGATTAAGTTATTTAAGTGAAAGTACCTGGGTGAAAATCCAGGCACATTCTTTTTTCTACTTCTAACAGTAATAAGCATCCATCTCAGCAACAGTGCTGTTCTGTACTCTTTTTAGAAACACTGTTGTTGTCTCTGTTAGTCAGTGAAAATATGTTATTTTGCAACCTATGTCCATCATTGAAGAAAAATTTGCATATATGAAGCAGCTAGGAATTTATTGAGCAAGGCAGACAAGGCTAAGCATGTTAGGGCAAAATTAAGTTAGGACTGTGAAAGTGTAAGCTTCTTCTGGCTACAGGCTAAACACTTTTGCAGCAAATTTTCATGCTTGAAGATTTTCTTTAAGAGTGGTTTGTGATGTATCTTGTCTTGAAAAAAAAAAATCTGAGCCAGTCTAAAGCTTTATAAAAGCTGAACCATGGTTAGCCTAACATACTCGCTCTTTTCTAAAATGAGCAACTATAAAGTTATAGAACAGAGATTGAAGTAACCCTTCCATACTAGACACTTCCTACAAATGGTAAAGGAGGAAAACCAATTCACACTTTACTAGCAGAACACTAAATTAGTTGAACTCTAGTGACAAGTGATAGGTAACAAAAGATTTATGAACTGAAGACAGGTGAAAAGTGCTCTGCTCTTATGGGTTGTTGCACACCGGCCATGTCAGCAATGCTTCAGACAGAAATGTCAGGGGCACCTGCCCATTAGGAATACTGCATTTAGGCATGATGGAGTGCGCACGCACAACTTTTAGTTCTAAGCTCTGACTGCACTGCCAGAATGATTGGCGTTGCCTGGGTTTTCAGTCTTCCAGTATCCTCAGCTAACCTCCTACTCATATATTACCATGTTTATCAATGGTGCTATTCTGAGAAATGGATTTCAGGACTCCTTTTATATTGTTTTTAGAAAGAATAAAGACACAACACCAAGGAATAGACCTGGCTGGAAAAACTTTGATTAAAGACTTTTTTTCTGCATTGGAATTTGCCAGAATAAAAATGTTTGGTAGGAATAGTTCATTTTTGACTGTATTTGCACAGACAGATATATTTTACCTTCATGGTAGTTTGGCATGAAATGGGAGAGCTGAAGCAAAGCACTATTAAAAGCTTGGTTATTACGCCACATTCCAAGTGTAAAAGTGATGCTTGTTCCTGTTGTGACTGATGGCAATCTTGGTAAATAAAGGATGTTTCTAAAGCCTCTTCTGCAGCACAGGAGGTGCCAGGTAAACAGTGAACTACCATATTTGGTAGGTGTTACTGAAAGCTTACTTTTCCACATTTAAAATTGAAATTCTGTTACTGATCTGAACCATTTGGAGAGGTTTATGGGAGAAGCGCTCTGAAGCCTCGAGAATTAGAATAGAGAGAGAAATTTCTCCTGTAGCATTTGTAAAATAAGAGAAATTAAGCTAGGTGGTTGGTGATTAGCAGCAAACTGCTCTGTTATTTCTCTTTTCTCTGATTTGGAAGATGTGTATGTCTGTATGAAACCTTTCAGGCTCTTTTACTTACTAAAGGCAAACAGAAGCCGACTTTCCTCTTTGGCTGACATACCAAAGGGCTGACAGCATCGTGCATTGTTCATAAGGCAATGATCTATGAATCATTGCCTGCTCTGTTAGTCAAAGAAAATCACTGCAACCAATAGGCAAGGTGAAAAATAGTCCAAAACAGAATTATAGGCCTCTATGTACTATATTTTATTGTGAGATTTTCAAGGAGCCATATGTGAGGACAAACAAAGAGCAAACCTATAGGACAACAAGGGCTTTTGGCCCTTGCTTGTATTCATTGTGATCTTCATTTCTTCTCTCTAGATTCTTAAGGCCTGTACATCAAAATTTCACAGTGCAATATAAAAACATTATCTCTAAAGATATCAAACTACTAAACAACAAGGCTATAAATAGCTTTAGATAAATATATCATCGCTTCATAATATTTCATCTGGAAAACTCAAAGCATTATTAAATATCAATATACCACTGAAATATCATTTATTCTTCAAGATAGAAAATAAACACGCACAACCTTGCAAAGCCAATTCACAACTATGCTGAGAAGAAAATCCGAAATTCCTGATGACCATAATTCCCTCAAAGCTTATTTCACTCTCATTTTATATCGATTGTTTTAACTCTGACTATATGAAAACGTGGTTTGTTAAGATACATAGCCAGATGTAAATTCTATGGAAAATGATGCTGAGGCAACTGAGCTGGCAACCTACATGTTCAGATTGCCCCTCCTCATCACAAATTTCCCTTCTGGTTCTTGACCAAAGTTATGTTTCTCGGTTTACCTTATGTAGAATGGGTCTAAAAGTATCTTTTTGCCTTACTCATTATAGTTACTTACGATATACTAAAATGCTTACTTAATGGAAGCTAGTTCTCTAGGTACTGCTGCTTTGGTTTCCAAATTCCCCCAGCTGGCAAAAAAACAGAGTCTTTTGGTTTTTATTTTAAGTTTCACACTTTTCCCCAGAGCAAGCCAGCCCGGTTAGCTCACAGGCAGCCAAGGAAGGCGAGGTGGGCTCTGGCGTGCTCGGCCTGCCAGGCGGCCGAGCGGAGCTCGCTGCACGCCCAGCCGCTGCCCTCACTAGCTCTGCAACCGCAGAGGCAGCTGCTCCCCCCACGGCAAAAGCACGACTTTAGATGCCAGTTCTGCAGGCCGCCTCAAACGGATGCCTCCAGGATTGTCAGCAAGCTGAGTATGAAAACGTAATTACCAGCAGATGCTGCACTGAATGGGACTCTGATTTAAATAATTTACCCTGATAAGAATGTATGGGTTCATTGATCAGTCTTCGGCTTTCCTGCTTTATAGTTTTTCCTAATTGTCTCCACTTCATAGAAGGTCCATAGCAGACATGTATTTCCCACTGAGTATGCCTACTTGTTATTGTTTATCACAAAGTACAACACATGTACAATTATTCAATGTCATTTCATCTCACTGGTGCAGCATGCTCCATTTCTGAACTCTTCTACACGAAAGAACTCTTTTTGAAAAGAAATACTGACCACATATGATGCAGTCATCATCTAAATGTTAACAGAAATTTCAATAAACACAAAACCCTATTTGGGGTGTGATTGATAGCTTTTCTGTGAAAATCCAGCTTTTCTGTTAAAATTGTGAAAGAAATCAGGAGCGAGTAGACACCCAAATACTCCTGTCCATTTTTTAAGCCTAAAATGCTAAGGAAGTGAAGAGAATTTCTTTCTGGTACAAAAGCTTGTTACAAAACTGTGTAAAGGCAGTTGTGATACAATAATACACTGATTTTATATTTCACAAATGGGCAAGTGTTTCTATTCCAATGCCTATTTCTGCCCTAGGTCCTGTCGATGTGGGAAAGAGTTGGGAGCCAATCCTATCATTTATCTATTATCTGATTCTGGTGGGCTACGGGTGCTGGGTACAAAGGACTAAGTTGGGCTACCCTCATCACTAGGTCATGTGAGGCTGAAGCATGAGGAGACAGAGGTGACATGTCTGTCAGTGAAGTAAGGCACTTGGGGGCAAGTTAGATGTATATACACCTTGATACAGGAACAGGGCACTGAAAACAGCTTCATGATTTAACTTTTGAAACAATTGGTTCAGCTGAACAAGATAAAGCTCCTGCAACCGAAACCTGCAAGGAGACCAAACTGGAAGGAATGCAAAACATGCACACATTCTTTTACTTTAAATAGCAGATCTGCATCAACAAAAAGTCAGAAATCCTCCAAAGTCACTGCGGAGACAACTACAGTGCAGGGTGCCCTCATTCACTATTATGTCTGTTGCACGGGATTTGTCGTACGCCCTGGCCACATGCTGTCTCTATGTCAGGAAGAATCCCAGGCGTGCATCATTTTTTTCCTTTTTTTTTTTTTCCCTCTTTTTTTTTTTTTGTCCTGATTTCCTTGGGGAAGAGCACAGCAGCCAGGAGGGAGCTGCGGTGTGCTCCCCTGGGGGAGTACAGGGTGTGCTGCAGAAAACAGCAGTCTGCAAAAATCAGAAGAAATCTGCAGTCTTGATATAGGCTCTTCATTTTTGATAGCAGAAAATCTATTCACAGCAAGATTCCTCTTACAGTCCAGAAAATATGACCACATTGACCCCATTGAGCTATGTAAGATTGCTTAGTAGAAAGAAAATGGAAGGAGTTCATGACTGTATTTAAATCTTATTGTAAGGCAATTTCTCCTTGAAAAAAATCATAAGGCCCTAATAGTCTATGATAATATTTATATCAGACATACATGAGTTTTATTGAGATAAGCATCTTTGTACTCCTCTTGTACCTTCCAATGGAACAGTCAATGAGAATGAAAGCAGGAATACAAAACCTCTCGGGCCCTTTGTACATCTCTGTAAAACATTTTAATTAAACAGCAGCGATCCCTGGGTTTGCAAAGAGAGGATCCAGAAAGCTCTCAAAAGACAAAGTCGCAAGTCACAGATGGCAATATATCACCCTGGATACAATACACAAACTTTGTAGCCTTCTGAGAGACTACAAAAGCTAGTTATATATAGTTCTCTAAGACAAAACAATGGAGAACTGGGTACATTCCTTGGGAGATTTCACTAGTTTCTTTGGGTCAAGTACAATAGCAAACAGTTTTTTATATGAACTTATATGTGGGAGAGAAGCACAGACAAGAGACTGTGTTATAGCAACACTCTATTTGTTATCAGTGCCATGCTCTGCTAACCATTATTATTGCCCTGTTTTACTAGCCTTCATATTTGATTAATCTTGGTTCGTCTTAGGAGTAGGATAACAGCAAAAATATAACCATTCAGCAAGAGGTATCAAGAATGCCCACATCAAAAGATTCACATTGTGTGTTCAGCCCCCACTGGTGAAGCAGCTCCTTCAGAAGACTGATCTGACCTGAAAAAAACAGCTGCTTCAAACCAGCATCTCCTCCAGATACCATTCCTGTCTTTCCATTCTTTATGGCACATGTCCTGTCTCTGTCTAAAACAGTACTTTCTCAAGTTCATTTATGTAACTCCTCTGCTAAAACATTAGTTTGTATGGGAAATCTCTCTCCCCTATCCAGCAAATCACTAGCCACTGTGCTTTTCAGGAACACATCCTTGGCAGAAAATAGCACGGTATACTGCATTGTGCCAGTTAAATGGCTCTGGGCAAGAACCATGACTCCGGATGCAGAGAGCTCTGCAAGAGTCCCAGGATGAAGTAAGATTCACTTTGGCTTTTAAAATCTCTGTAACAGAATGGCCAAAATACATCGAGAGATACCAAGGATTTGAGGAAGTATGGATCTAAATGTTATTCATCTCTTCCAGTAAAATAGTGTTTGGGTGTTAATGCAATCTCAAATAGACTTTTGGGTTTAGTTTCCAGGGCTTGCTAATAAAGGAAAATCCTGGAGGCTCATAGATGAACCTACTCAAATTGCCATTGCTCTGAAACTGCTTTTAATATCATGCTTCTATTCTATATTTTAAGGGAGTTTCTAATATTTCCTCTCCTTCAATCTGCTTAGAAAACTCCTTCAAGAACTACACAAACTTCTCTTTCTCCCTCTAGTCTTAAAGGCTTTCAGGCTATCAGACAACACTGGATGCATGATCTTATTCTTGCAGACAGCCTGGGTAGAGAAGAGGGATATTATGTAGTCCATGGCATTATCGGGATTCATTTCTACAGGTATTGAACTGTCTTCTGTCAGCACTGGTTCCAAACCACTTACACACAAAAAATACTTTACATTTCTTCTATTTTTTTACTAGAAGTATAAAATATTTTGGCTTCAGAACTATCTCCTGAATTCCAATTAAAAGTGTCTGCTGCTGTCCCATGAGTCAAAACTATTGGTCATCTTTCCTTTCAGGAATGACTTTTACCGTATAGTGCTTAAAATCAGAAAAGGTAACTGGATAACAAATCACTGGTTCAGTAGATGGATGGATAAAATAGAAACAACTGATACTCCATTAAGTGAGGGGGTAGGAGTGCTGAAACTCTAACATGGTTGCATCCTATGCAGTTTTTCAATGCCACAGGCAAGTGAATGAGTCGAAGGCAGTGGTCTCCATAAAGACTTTTTTCTAAGGTTTATTCCTCCACTTCATTTATTGTAAGTTTGTTTGCACTTAGTTTGTTTCTGCCGTTTCTGTTTGATTTCAAAAACCTTCTCTAGCTCTTAGCATAACTCTCCCACATATTGATGACCTTTAAAATAATTGAAATACTAACAGTTCATTCAAGCCTTTATGAAACCCGTTCTTCAAAGGAACAGGCAAAGGATCAAAACTGGGAGAAAGAAGATCTGTCTGTGCTACTTGGTTTTAACTTGCTTTGTTTTCCTGACAGGTTCTGTTTGGGGAGAACTGAGAAGTGTGCTTTGTTACCGGCTCACTGCTCAGAAATTCTCAGCGTCGTGTCATTATTCATTGCTTCTGTTTTGATCATTTAAGCAATCTTTTCATGTTGTTTTCCTCCTGGATATATTATCTGACATGCAACAACCAGGGTCTTTGTAAAGCTTTTTGGTGCCTGTGGCTACACACGTAGCTGATGCCTGTTTAAATGGCAGTTTCACAGCCTTCGGAAGTATGCTGCATCATCTGAAAAAACAATTGCTGCACCAGAAAGCCCAATACAAACTTAAAATGATCTATTCACAAGAGTGACATAACTTGAGAGGAGAGCTAGGATTTAGGCAAAGTACAGTGTCAGATTCAACATCCTGGACTTACTTCTGATAACATACCATTGATTTGTTACATGTCAAACCAGTGGAAACCACAAAAACAGATAAATTTGAAGTGAAGAAATCTTGACTTAGAAGAGGAGGTAGAGAGAGATTTCAAAGCCCAGAGGAACAGAAACCACTTCATCTTGGCCAAATAAATAAAAGTGAAAAGAAACCTAAACTAGGTTTGTTTGCAAAAGTGAACCAATGTTCACAAATGCTAATAATGCAACAGCTCCACCACAACCAGCGGGTAGTGCCAGTGCTGAGATACAACACTCTATTATAGTGAGAAGTTCATTATTAAATATAGGATATGTTTTTAATACTGTAACATTCCTGTTGTATAGCTATTGTATGTCTGTTTCAGGTTAAGTAGCATAATAATGACAGAAACTTACAGGATTAGGTAAATAAACCAGGTTTATCTCAAAAGATTACAAAGCAAAGAAAAAAAAAACATAACAGTTTGTTGCCTTCATAAATTTTGGTATCTGTACATGCCCCTGCAAAAATAATGCAATGGAGACGAGGAAATTCAGATTACTTCTAAAAGGAGATTCTATTTCAGAGGCAGGAATTTCAATTGCTGATTTTCAGGGTCCAAGCTGAAATTTACAGCAATCTTGACAAAAGCACTTTACATATATGGATTAGTTCAATACATAACAAAACTACAACTCCTAATAGGTCGTTTTTGATAGTAAAGCCCAGACAGCAGTTTTGCATCTTATATCCTTAAGTGCATTTAAACAGTTTACCATCCACATTTCCATATTCATTTCTGCCTTTCAATCTCTACTTTCACATGAAATACCTTGGTGATCAAAATGCCAAGCCTTCACTATTAATGAAATTATCAATGTTCCAATATAGTACCTTGCATTAGCAAAACAGATAGAGATATTTACCTGCGTTTTGCAGAAAGAACACACGCAGAGCAGTGAAGCTATTTGACCAACTCTGCTCACAACACCAATGGCAGAAATGCAGTAGAATCATTCCTGAAGTAGTCAAAATTACATCATATTATTAATAATCAACAAGATTCAAGGATTCAAGGAATTCAACATGAGAATATGTTACATTCCGGAAAAAAGAGATAATGTAATTACACCCAATATTTTGCTGTAATAGCAAGAATTCAATTTATGGACACAAAAGAGGTAGATACATGACCTAATGACAATTTCCTCAATCACTTTCATCTTTTTAGCAAGCAATTGGAAACCATTTTTATTTATTCAGCAAGAAACTGGTCCATTGTCCTCAGCAGTGTTTTCTTGGGTGAGAATGACTGATCTTCAGGGCATTTAAATGTAACATGAAAATAGTCATTGCATTAGAAGAAAACACTAGAAAACTAGATGAAGAACATCAGCAGACGGGGTCATGTCATTCTGTCCTATCTTGTAACTCTTGCTGCCTAGAAGATTACGCTACAAAATGAGATGCGGCATCTCAGCCAAGCTTTTCTACAGAATGTGCTCCTTGAAATGGCTACAAAACCCAAAACATTGATGTATATTTTATTCCTCTTTTCACTTGAAGTAGTGACAAGGATGTCACTCAGATTATCAAGGCACCTGTTTCTAGATGCCCCCCCTGCCTTCTGAAGGCCAGTATGATACTCTGGCTGTCAGCAGGTTTTTTTTAAGTGGTTGTATTTGAGAGAGACGATCACTTTATGTAAGATACAAACCATTGGAGGTTTTAGGCTGAAGGCAATAAAACAAGTAAAACAAGAATTATTTTCTTCTAGGCCATATTCCCCCAGACTTGTTCAAACAAATCTAATTCATATTTTCCTGCAGCTGCTGATTCTCTTGGATCTCTGGGTGACAATGCCACCTGCTTTGCCTCAGAGCTTACAGTAAAAAAAAAGGAAAAAAAGAGAAACAAAATTAAGAATCTGCAAAATTAGGGGAAAAATTAGTCTTTTCATTCCCTTCTGTACCAACATACCCACTGAAAACAATAAGCATTGTTTTTCAGGTGGAAAACAAAGTGCTGCTTTGTCCAAAGTGCTGCAAGTCCATAGTGCTGCTTATTTTCAATTTTACTGGGGGGACATCTGTATTTATTTTCAGTTACATGAGTTTGTTATATTCATAAGGATCTTCACAACATAGAAACAGACTTATCTGAATTCGGCTGACATGTTTCCCTGACTCTCTGCTAATATAGCTTTTTTATTTTTTTTTAATTTTGAATTTTATTCAGTTCCATCCTAAGAGCAGAGTTTTTCAGCACTTTGTTCTCTGGCAGATTTTCCATCACCCATAGTTTCCTACTAGTTATTCCAAGTTAAAATACATGACATTCAGCTCCCTAGAATTGTCTCCCCACTGATCTTGATGCCCACCTGATTTTCCTCTATCTTGTGCTCGCAGTCCCTTAGTCCCAACACTCAATTATCCTTTAATTATGTAGCTGATTATATTCCTAATTTTGCTTCTCTGCTAATCAGGAAAATCCTAAAACCCTGTGGCTTAGTTCTGACTATTATTTCTCCATATATGGTTTTCTGTCAGAACAGGAATAAAGATCAGGTCTTACAAAGATCAGCCTGGTCTGTGCTAGGCATCAAATATTTCAAGGTTTCTCTGCCTGTAATCCCTTGAAGACCATGAAACTTAGTCAATGCCAAAAGGACACAAGATTTAATAAAAGGAGAAATTAACAAAACATTCTGGACTGCTTAGTTCTCACAATGGCAGATGCCTGAAAATGCCTGTGTCTGTTTTGGTTATATTGCATTGTGTTGTAGGTACCTACTTATGCAAAATTTGGATTAAGGATAGTAAGATAAGGATAGTTCATCTGAAGGCCAATACCATATAAAAAGTTATTCAGAGAATAACTAACTTGCATTTAGAATACGCAAAACAGTCAATAGACTGAAGAACATGAGACTTGAACTGTATGTACAATAAAACATTTTAAAGCATTTTACTGCAAGTCTAAAAAGTGAAGACAGTTGCACTGACTTAAATGTCTTTCAAAACTTACCCTAAAACATTATCTTTTGTTGTTGTTGTTGTTTTAAGTCACTGTGCTATTTCCTTCACAAAATAGTTTTAAAATAACAATATGTACTTTCCATCTTAACCAGAAGAATGATTTAAATTCAAGACACAGTTTTGCTTTTTGGAGGTAGTCTTTCCTTCTGGAGCTCTTAGCACCATAGCACTGACAGGCCTTATGATACAGAGAACGGCAACGTAACTGGGTTTGTTACTGTTGTTTTGGCCATCAGATAGAACAGAGAAGATTGGAGACCTTAAGATTCCTTTTTAAAACAAGGCTTATTAATTTTTTTTTTTCTGAGGGAAAAGTAATTTGCACTGGTTGCGTTGTCAGTTGTTGACAGGTTGCTGCAGTGTGCAGTCAAGCTTCTAAGCACTGTTTTGTTTTGTTTCCTATTCTTGGTTGGATTCTCCCTTTAACCTTATCAAAGCAGTTAAATTTCTTCAACCTATCAAGCTGAACCATGTCAGCGTCTTAAGATAGTTGCTGTTGACATGGCTGAGCAAAGCTGAATTGATCTTGCAACCCTCAGGACATCCTGCACAGCGTGAATGCTCTATACTACCACCACATGCTTGATTTAAAGTTCAGACCTTTCTAGTTCATTGCTGGCAAAATAAAATGTTTGGTATCACTAACATTATTTTAAAATCTTTATGCTACCACAGACACTATCTTAGTAACCTTGTATTGTATAGTGGGGACACGGGTGAGAATGGAAAAGGACAGTAATAACATGTTACTTTGCACTAAAAATAAAATAAAACAAACTGAAACAAACAAAAAGAAACTCAGAATATGCGATTCAAGTTGGGCTGTACCTGTCTATCTGAGAAAGCAGCAACAAAACATGATGGGTACTTGTTACAGGAGAACAACAAAATGTGGCTGACAAGGCTTTCAGCTATTCTCCATGGAGAACTTGACAAGCGAATGGCTCTTTTCCAAGCCATTAGACACCTGAACATTTGCATGTAAACCTATGTTTTCCATTGTCAGGTATACACATCGGCTGTAACCTACGAATCACAAGAATTGTGTTACACTGTGCGCCAGAACGTTGGATTTAGAAAATTAGGTAATAGGAAGGGCTCAGCATCACCCACTCATCAAGTGAGTTCAGCCCTAGGACAGCTTAACTAACGGTCCTTTTTATTCCATTCCTCTGCAATATACATATATACTAGCTTTTCAACTAGAGAAACAAAAAACCCCTTCTCTTTGAACAGAAAAACATTTTGTTTTCCAAAAGATATTTGTTATGTATTTGCACTGCTGCTTACTGTGTATGTTGTGTACACATTAGGTTGCAGCTATTTACAGAGTGGCCCCCAGGGTGCTCAGAGGCATTTATTGGTGTCATAGGTGGAGTGCAACTATTGGTTTGTCGAATGTGACTTAAATTGCAAGTTTTTGTTGCATGAGAAAAAAAAAGTATAAAAAGACAGAGTTGCAACCTATGAAAGAAAGACCAGTTAAAATAAAAATAAATAAATAAAAGATTGCTACTCCTCACTGTGTGGTATAGTTGCTTGTACAAAATAGAGCAGCCTTCATACTTCAGCTCTGGGATTCTTCCCTCACCAGTGGCATTAGTTTGGGGAGCATGAACACAAGTGGAACAGAACAGTTTCCTTGGTCTGTACCTGTAATACACCCTCTCTGCTGGCGTGCAGAAAAAGAAGGTACGTGAGCAGAAAGGAGTCTTCAGCCACTGGTTTTTATGTCCACTTGGCAGAGCTTAATTTAAGAAATAAAAAGCAACAACTTCAGAGGAAACTTCATACATTGCAAAGTACTATTTTTATAACCACTAACACAAGTTTCCCTTTCAGTGATCTCTCACGAGTTCTTTGGGTTTATTTTAACAAAATGACAGATTGGAACATTCCAAAAACTTACTTGTCAGCTGAGATGTATGTGAATTTCCCACACAATAGTTACTGATATAGAGAAACTGTCCATGAAGATTGTAGGGGAAGTAGTTATGTGAGCCTGGATTGTATTTCTGTGCTACAAAACTGATATGACTTAGCAAGAAAAAAAAATCTGTCTAAAATCTGTCTGTTCTATGACTCAGAGAAAATAAATTATGTGAAATCTCAGAGGGAGACAAGCTCACAAAAAAATCTATCAGAGAAAACTTGTCTTTTAACACAAAAATGATTAACAGGACAAAAATTAAAATAGATTTGATGAATGATTCAGAAATGGGAATCCAGGACATTGCAATACCAAAAAAAAAAAAATCCACTATGGGTAACAGCTACTATAAGTCATCATTTTATTATCAATAGAATATACTGATCATATGGAACAATTTGCTTATTTCTTAAACTATAATTTACTGGAATATTCTTGTGTTAGAACTTGATTTCATAAGCATTTTAGACCTAAATTCTCTTAAGAACAAGAAGAATTTTCTTCGTATATGCATACATTAAAAATATATAAATAGAAAATGTATTTTACTTTAAATTAGACTTTAATCATCTATCATTCAGCTGTTGCTCAGAGGCAAGGAACACATTTCACATTTTTCAGATAGCATCCACAAGAAAAGGTTCAAGAGAACTCTGTTAACTGATATGGGTGTAAAAGGTTTAGAAAGTAAATTTATGTATATCCACATCAGGATTCATATGTTGAAGCTGCTTGTTGGAGTTTTATGTTAAATAAGAAATACATTGAGATGATAATTTTGCATGTTGTTCCTCCCTTATCTACTCAATGAAAGCAGGAAGCCTGTCAAGAATGGTGGTAGTTTATAAAGTAATTTTATTTCTGACTGCAGAGGTAGTGACTTCTATAAGTAGTCACTTGTTGGGAGTTTAGATTAGAAGCAATAATATCACATGCACTGTTCTTCCTTTGTTTACTCAGCCATAATGCTGAGCTATAAAACACCCCAAAATCTAGAATCACTGCCAATGTACTCTGTGCCAGGCTTTGTGTGTGATGCGGAAGTGAATCAAAATCACTGGAATGAACACAAAAGCCAAGAACAGAACATAAAAACCAACATTACAGTCTCCTAAAACAAAAAGTCTCATTCCAGAATTCATTCATTTAGAATTTGCAGAAAATGAACACTACGAGAAATTATTGCATGTGGGTGTCTCACAAAGAGATAAGGCTTTCTAATGTCAAAATTATGGGGATAAGCAGCTGGATATTCTTCCCTTCAAAAAGTTAAAGAGGCCTCCTGAGGCAGCCTAGTGATGTGTGACCAGCACCAGCCAAAGGAGATAGGGAAGCATATCTATCATGGATGGATCTGATCCTGCTTGTTTCCCAGGATTAGAGTCATTCGNCCTTCCAACCTTAAGCATTCTATGATTAGAGTCATTCAGGATGATTTGGAAAGAACTTTTGAGGAAGAGGAGGAGAAAGTGTTGCTTTCAACAAGCAATCACTAGATACTCCCTGGCATTTTCCCTTATTAAACTAAAGCTTTTGAGGCAAAGCTTATCACAGAGCCAGTGCTTGCTCCTTGCAGTAGTATTTCCTATCTGGGGACTCGAAGGACAGAAGAAGGGATCTTGGAAGAACAAAAAGGAGCACAAAGGCTAACAGAAATCACATTACTTCAACTTTCCAAACTCATACTGCGGGATAAACGTCTTAAAATAGTTCATCTCCTCCCCAGTTTCACAGAACCTTTGGAGCACTCGGCTGCTGAGAGCTGGTGAAAAATGACACCTCAGCTCTACCCCATTCATTATGCAATTAATCTCTCACGGAGAAGAAGTAGTTGAGTCAGGGTGGTCTGAGCAAATTATGCTCTTTTATTGCAGTATCAACTAAGTTATCTCCATAACATCTTACTGAGCAAAAGTTAAATTGATGGATTTGTAAAACTGAAGCACAGTGTGTCACATGTGAAATATTTCTTTTTTCCTACTGCCATGTTGCATGAGCTTACATATCTAGAGAACATATCTAGAGAAGTAAAAATTAAAAAAAATAATGTCTGTCATCTTTCTCCTTAGAAGGGTTAATAATAAATGCTTGCAAAATATTTCATATATTTTATAAGATTTTACTATTTTCTTCCCGCATGTATTTAGGAAGTTTTATTATGATATTTTCTAGCTTGCTGCAATGGGTGAAGAGATCAAAGGAGGACAGTATAGAGTAGCCTCTCTGTCCTGAAGTGAAATTATGATTCAGTTATTAGCTCTGCTACTCAGAAGCATACATGAACTAATGCAGCATCTATCCACTTCGCCTTATCTATTGTGACAAGCCTCCAGGGGTTGATCCACACGAAATTCATTTCACATCTCATTCATTGAGTGCCTGGGATTTGAAATACCTTTCTGCTCTTCTATGTTTCAATAAGCTAAACTGCACAGACTCACTGCCTACAAAAAGTAAGAGCGTAAACTTCTCCATAGGGATTGTGCTTTGCAATTTCCTGCAATGCCACCAGAGATGCAGTGACGTTCATTTCAGGAGTTACGTGTGTATGTACCTAGGACAAGGATGACTTACAAGAAAAAATATCGTATGTCTCAGAACAATGGAAATATATTTTCTTGTACTCTGGATAACAGTGAAGTTTATATCATACGAAGTAAGAGATAGAAAAAGATTGCATTCAATTTATTTTGGGTCTATCTCCTCACGCCAGCTTTCTCTCCCTAGCTGCTCACTTTAGGAAACATGTAGAGGGTAAATTTTAAGACCTCTGCCAGGTTTGTCTGAAATTATGTAAGGTGTTCACTAGCTGCCTAGGGGAGAGAGAAAGAAGGAAAGTGAGAACTAATGTCCTTCCAAAATGAAACATAAAACACCAATTTAAAGTGTCAAATGAAATCAAAGATCACTTATGAGCTCTTGGCAAAAAATTTTCTTGTGGTCATTTGCAATTTCTTCAAAATTCATGATACTAGGGAATCTAAAAACAAGCAAAGAAGACTAATAAAACCATGGGACTCTTCCACAAGATAACCTCCCTGCAAGTGTCATTTTCTCCTAAAAACAACTCTATGTTTCTCAATCTCTATAATACTTCTTCTCCTACATGCATTCTGTTTTCTAGTGTTGATTTTATAAATCAACAGTTGGTCTAGAAAACACTCCCTATTCCTTTACACCATTGAATGGAGAGATTATATCCTGTATCATGCAGATACTTTGCTAAACATTCTCTTCCAGTTGCTACACAGAATACTGTGTAACTCATAATGTAAAATAGTTTTTCCTTGATGTTGAGCTGATGAGCAACTTTGGTTTGCTGACCAATAAAATACAGGTTACA
This sequence comes from Crypturellus undulatus, assembly GCA_013389825.1. Classification (NCBI taxonomy): domain Eukaryota; kingdom Metazoa; phylum Chordata; class Aves; order Tinamiformes; family Tinamidae; genus Crypturellus; species Crypturellus undulatus. The sequence goes on along the minus strand of VWPW01031522.1, from coordinate 3,944 downwards.
TTTTCTTTATGAAATGGCACTGAATCAATGAGTGCAGTACAATATTTCCACAACATACTTTTAGGGAAGACATATTTATCAAAGATATTTTCTGTTTTCTATGACATAATATGATACACCTAATCTGTCAAAAGCAAAGAAGTGCATGATTAAGCAAATTTTTGCTGTTAAAATTGTATATATTATCGTTGAATTGTTTGATGCACATACAGATGTGAATTTTGGATCACTAGAAATGTACTTCTTTACAACGTAATAACCTCAGCTCTTACACTGAAATGCTATGGCATTACTTCAGCATCAGATGCTAATTAATAATACTCCCTTAAAATGTATTTTGAATTTTTAAATACTCAGTAACTGATTTTCTAACTGAATATATGTCTTATCAAAGCATATGGAAACATTGCTTTAGACATTTCATGAAGAATGTTGAGTTCTATCAGTTTAAAATATATTTAGATCCTATGTAGATTTTTATGTACACAGATTAAGCAAGATATTTTTCTCTATATTCTCTCTATAATTTCTCAATAACTTCTTTGTATAACCTTCTGAGATTACATGCTGGCCCAAATTAGCAGAATCATGCTGTGACAAAACACATATTGTATCAGAAAGCCTTGCTTGTTATGTTGGCAGGTATAATTCATACCGTTCTGAACATTTCAGTCTCATGTTTTTGTGCCTTTGTCTTTCTTTTATGAATATTACATCAAATAAATCATGCATTTACTCTGCTTTAATTTTGTATTTAAACATTTGGGGTTTCTTTTCCTTCCTTTAAATTTCAATTAGGTATTTCTCTCTGTTCTACAAATGGAGGAAATGCAATTAACTGAGAATATGTAATATATCTTAAATGTATTTAACATTTAATATGTAAAAATACGCATTAAAATATGAAAAAAATAGAACATCTGCAATTTCAGTAACAGAACTCTGTCAGTCGGGATTTCTCAAAAGTAGGGCTTTTCTCTCACATGGAGTATTTCCTCTGTTTTGCTCAAAGTATGTTACCTATCAATATATTTCAGAGCCTAAAAATTACATGATCATTTTCACCTTTAATTTTTTTTTCTCGAACAAGGTGGATTCAAATTTCTATTGTGTTTTATTGCCCAGATTTGTAACTGAAGAGGACACAAAAAATAGTTTCTAAAACATGGACCTCCCTAATCTCAAATTAATTAAATAAATAAATAAATAAAATTGAACCTGCAAAGACGGATGACGGGAATTATCCTATTCAACATTTTTTTTTAACAGAAGCAGTAAAAACCTACCATATGGGTTGGAATCATGCATTCAGAAGCCTGTTCAAAACCCAGATTTCCCAGAAAGTTCAAAGGAGTCTAGGGTGCAAAAGTCAAAATTCAGTGACTGAGTATTGGTGCCAGTCCTGCATGCTGGCCAGAAATGATAGATCTGACTCCAGAACAGCAAAGCTATACCACTTGCAAATGATGCCAGTAAGAATAGAGGAAAATTGGGAAATTAGCACTGGAAAGACTGAAGAAGAAACAGATGCCTGGTTTTCCTTACAGAAACAGAAGATTCTGTAGAATAAAATTTGCCTTTCTTTCTTGAATGGTTTAAAAAGGGAGATAAACTTTAGGTGTGAACCCTTCTATTCTTTGCCATCATTTACTTTGCCCCCAATTCTCAAGGTTAGGGCAAAGGCTCTTCTGATGCACATTAGAGTTCAAAATACCTTCCTGTGGCTGGTAGAGGAGACACCCGCTCCACCATCAGGTGATCTGCAAGGCTAAATAACACCCGCCTGACAGGCAGAAATCTTTTCTCCCCAGCTACAGATCAGAAAACAAATCTCTAGGGAAACCCTTCCAACAATGTCATCCCTTTGATATGTGATACTGCCCATATTCATTACATGGGGCTTTTTATTTACTGCCTAAGGCAGCTGCTGGCCAGGCAGCTTTACGGGCTACAGCGCAACAGGGAAGCACCCAAACGGCAGCAAACAGCAGCTGTTTTGCAGCCTGGCTAAGATACCATGAGGCTTTGCTTAGGTTTACAACCACTCTCCTGCAGCTTGGCTTGTGCGAGTAGCCACATACCTTCTGAATCTGTGCACTTGAGCAGAATACACACTGGAGAAGAAAACCCTCCACTTGAGGAAGGTGGAATCAATGCCAGAACTATCTTCTTCTATGGTGAATACCTTGTTAGAAGGTTGAAAGGGCCATTACAGCCGCGACCCTCCCTTTTTTGTCTGGAATGCCACAAATGGTCACAAGGTTGTCATTCCCCAGAGCTTTGTAGTTTGCCAGCCTGGACATTAAAGAAACAGCTGTAGTTGCTATTGACCAGTGAGGCTGAACACGGCAGGTCTCTCCTGTGCTGTGGCAGCATACCCTGCTCAGCATGTGTTTTGTGCAGTGATGCAGTTCTTACCTAGAGACTTGCAAGCAAGCAAAACAAGATATAAGACATATATTAGCAGGAGGAGACAGTGTGATCCAAATTATTTTAATGCTTTAACACATGCTGTCATCCCCAGCCTAAGCAGCAACTACAAGAAGGCAGAATGTCCTGAACCAAAATCTATGTTCCTGCTGCAAGACAGCTAACGTGTAGTTGCGGGTGTGTTTGTCTGCAGCTTAATAATAACCAAGAGGAGAGTTTTGTATTCAACACCAAGGAGTATCAACATAACAGATGCTTTTCCCCTTCAGCATTACAGAATTCTTTCAAAGTCTCCCCTGGCCCTGAATTTCCAATGTGTTCAGCTGGTCTGAGTAAGCATCTTAAAAAAAACAGGCCCAACAATTATTATTGTTCTGTCCTGTTACTCCTGTTTTACAACTCTGGATATTTGAAAGGCATAGGCCAGGGAAGCTTACTTAGCTAAGCCTGCAAATGAATTGTTGAGATTAAAATGCCTGTATCTATCTGTGATATTTATTTATAGAGTAATTTTTATCAGATGTCTGAGATAAAAGCCTTTAGACTAAAAGCACCATTATCATCAGAGGCATGTGTCAAACCCCAAACTTTCAACTATGCTTAGGAAACGAGTCGCATTAACAGGCAAAACATGAGAAACAAATACAACATTACAGTTGAATATGCAATCTTGATATTGTAAGTTGCTTGAATTAGAGAGTCTCCTCCTCATGAAGTGTCCAGTGACATGTCTAGGACATGGCAGGTATTACTCAACATAATTATTAATCTCTTAATGTGAAACTTTCACATCACATTTTCTGGAGAATTTACTTTTTCCTTACAGAATTTCACTCTTTTTGAAGATTTCTGTATACACCAAGAGCTGTAAGAAGCCTAAAAGCAACTCTGAAACTCATATGGTTAAAAATTTGCAGAGGTCTCACCACTGTGCCACTGGAAGATGTGATGGAAAGTCCCAAAGAGGTTTTTATTTTATTTCTGACTCTTTAAAAAAAATAAGAAATACATTTATCTGCATGGAGAAGTCCTTGCAGGACTTATCTATCTTTTTAAAAAGCCAGGATATAAGGGCTAGGTTTTTAAAGTTATTTATTTGAAACACTGAATTAAGGGCAAGTTAGGCATTTAACTGTTTGGAGGGTCTTGGCTCAAATTATGTTGTTTCCAGAGGAGTTTCCAGCTTGAGTACAGGCTCAGTTCCAGTGAAATCTATGAAAATTGCAGTCTGAGGAACGGACAACTCACAATGACAAAACACAACTGAGTAAGTTCCCAAGAGGGTTTAGGATACAGTATTTTCTGGAGGGAGGTTTTATTCCTTGGTCTCTATTATTACTCCATGTTCTTAGTCCAAACAGGCAGATTGGGAGGGAAAAGAGCAACAAAAAGACATTGTCCAAGAGACATTATATATAGTACAGTGCACAAAAGAGCTCACTACAGCAATTTCTCTACTTCAGTACAATGTCCATGACTTCTATCTCTCATCTTGGCAACAGGGTTTTGGTTTC
>VWPW01031519.1:0-113228 GCA_013389825.1 Crypturellus undulatus | reverse complement strand
CTCTATAATCATTTCCTATCCTCATTTTCCCACTCCCATATTCTCGCTGGACCCCATCTGACCTTGGCTGTGTGGTACTGTTTGCCGTGTCTATGTGACGCTCCCCATCCCCCTTCTTGTCTAGTTTAAAGCCCTCCTAACCAGGTTGGCCAGCCTTTTGGCAAGGAGACGTGTGCGTCTCTTGCTCAGATGGAACCCATCCGTCCCCACTAGCTGGTGCTCGTAAAACAGAGTCCCATGGTTGTAGAAACCAAAACCCTGTTGCCAAACCCAGCTGTTAATCTGCCCTATCCGCCTTCTCCTCCTTGAATCCTTTCCCCTTGTTGGTAGGATTGAGGAGAACACTACCTGGGCTCCCATGCCTTTGACAGCCATCCCCAGGGCTTTGAAATCTTGCTTGATGTCCCTCAGTTTCCTCATGGTATCATTAGTGCCCGCATGAAATAGTACCAGGGGATAATAGTCAGACTCCTGGACAAGCCTTGGGAACCTCTCTGTAACATCCCTTATCTGAGCCCCTGGCAAGCAGCAGACCTCTCTGGATAAGGGGTCAGGTCTACGACCTGAAATCATCGAGTCGTCAAAAACTGCTACCTTCTTGTTGGGGAAACAGGGAATGCTTAATTTTTTTTTTTTACAGTATGAATGAGTTTGGGACTTGCTTACTGTTTTTTTGCTTCTGATTATTAGAATAAAACAGTTTTGTATTAATTCTTTAGGATTATATTGTTCTACCACATGGATTTAGATGTAAAATTTAATTAACAGGTACAAAATGTAGGTAAAAAACATTTAGGTGCAAAAAAAATTTAGGTGCAAAATTCAATTAAATTTTGATGAGTTGTGAGATCACTTTTGCTTATCCATGTGACTTCCATGGTGACTTAGAGAGTTGCTCTATATGTAAAATTTATTTATCAGAGAGTGCAATAAAAGCATTTCAAATAAGCTTTTTTTTTCTGGTTTGAATCTCCTTGTCCATTAACTAATTAAGTTTTAGCTGCAAATATTAATGTGGAAAATATGCTTCTGTAGCATGAAAATAGTTTTTCAAGTAATAAGGGGTCTGTCTTCTGCAAAAACCACAAAATGTTTCTCTAGCCTTGGAAGAAAGTACTTCAGGGAATGGTTTTTGACTTTAGAGAGCAAGTAAGTATAAACACCTGTTGCATTGTAAAACGAGCACTATTGAATTTGTGAGGTCATGTGTGTAAGAGTTTGAAATAATAATATATAGAGGAAAACTATGATATAGTAATTTCATACAGTGGAGCACTGAGCAAATGCACCTGAACTGAGAGTAACTACTGTAGTTCCAAAATCAGAAGCAGTATAGAGCAGTCTGGTGGTGAATTCAAGGCAGAAAGTTGCCTTTGAATTCATAAAACTGTTCAGGCAAAAATACTCAATTCTCTTTGTACCCATCAAATGCTGTGTCCTCATATTACAAGTTTGGTTTGTGTTTTGGGTTGATGTAGTCATCGCTACCTTTTCACTTGTCTAAAATTAAATCCTGTGTGTGTGTATATATATATATATATTTATATATATATATTTATATATATATTTTTTTTTTTGCACAAGTGCTTGGTATACTGGTGTGCTTTCTGCCAAATGAAACATGTGACTAGTTTACATCTTTACTTTCTCTTGCATTCCTTGCCACTTCTTTTCCTGCTTTTCAAGCAGTCTTCGTTCAGTGCTTAGGATATCTATCCAATTCCATCAAATAAAACCTCTTTTAGCAAATGGCATTTCTGCATCTTAACTAACTGCTTCTTTTCTGGTGTTCCAATTTCATTTCACTGCTTAGTAAATGTCTATAAGAATGGAAGATCTAATTTCTGATTAAGATCTGTTTTTTTTTCTACTATGTAATGGCATTATGACTTTTTTTCTTAGTTTTCTTTGCCTCCTCTTCGTTTTCATACTTCCATATAGACATGTCAGTTCTATGACATTGCTTTGTTAACTTGGCTTTTCTTGTATATTTGTCCCTGTACTCAACTAGGATGTTCTTAAATATTAGTATTCCCTGCTGTCTGGGTGAAACTTACTGGTCAAGTTATTTACATCTTATGTCTTTTTATAAACAGATTGCTCATTTATGAGCGTAATGAAAATGAAACAGAAAAGCAAATGGGGAAACTGGGGAAGAGGAGGGTATACTCTATGGACAGAGTACATGTAAAGAGAATATAGATCATTAATGTAGTAAGAAAGAATTTTGTCTTAGTTGATATGCCCCTTTGCATGGTGTCTGACTTTTGAATCTTAAATTATTTTAAGTCTTTCAATAAAATAATCAGCTGGCTTCTACTTAACATTTTAACAAAAGCTATGCTATTAACTGAAAATATATACTTTACTTGCATTCAGTATTAGAAGCATTAGAATGCCCAGGCTGGTACTACACATATACATCTCTTTGTCTTCTAGGGCTTTCCGTCTAAAGTATGACCATTCTGATGAAGAAAAGATATTGCCATGAGCAGTATAACTCTTTCATAGGTAAGTGTAATGAATAAAACCTAACCCAACAAAAGCATGAATGCCTAATTTCTAGGACAACTATTTCATAGGGTTCTACAGCAGCTTGTGTGCAGATGCTCTCTTTTTGTCAAATTATGTGCAGATTATTTTATTAAAAAAAACTGTAGGTGAATGCTTGTATCCTGGAGAAATTAACAGGCATGTTTTTCTTCCTTCCAACATGTATGTTAAGTATGTTAAAAGTGTACAGTTTTTCCCATGTCCTTTAGCAGGACTGTGATGAAAGATACTCATTACAGTTTCTTTAAACAGATATACCTGTAGTGTGGCTGTAACAACTGTTGATTTGAAGTTTTTCAGTAAAGCGCTCGCCAAAACCTTACTTAATCATCACAGAATAGTAATTTAGCTTTAAGAGTCTTTTAAGTAATGTTTATGATTTACTCTACTTTGTTTCTTTTTATTGGTGACTTTTCTTGTGCTTTTATTTGCTGTCAAAACACTAGTACTGTTTACAAAAATGACTGTTGGATAAATGTTCATGCTTACCTGTTTCATTTGAACACAGTATAACTTATCTTTTTGATTGTATTTTATTTTTTAAAGAGATATCTGGCAATCATCTTTCTGTGGGTTTGTGTGGAAAGTTTGAAAAGTGTTAGTTTCTTAAATTGAAAATTTCATGCTTGGCTATTTGTCCTTGCTTTGGCCTTGGTGCTTTAAAGTTACTTATCTGTACTCACCAAACACTGAGAGTTTGGAATTTCACAAGTTTGAAAGATATGGTTGTTGCTTTTGCAAGTCAGGTACCAGAAATAGTATTTCAACATTTATTACAAATTAATTCTAAGTACCTGCTTTATTACAAATTAATTACAAATTTATTTATACAATTACAAACAACAAATTACAAATTTATTACAAATTAATTCTAAGTAACTGCTTAACTTCATTTGGAAAAGGAGAGGAGGTAGTTGCAGCATGATTAAATTACTGTTTTGCTTTGCTTGGTCTTGGTCTTTTTTTCCTTTGTGCCTTTGCAGAAGAGTATATGCATCAGTTGTGAGGATTTTTTTTTTTCTGCAAAAAAAGCCTTTTGCAGATCCTGAAATAGTTTGAGGAACAGCTAGTTGCTAGTTGTGGGGTGTAATTTGTGAAAATAATGTTCTGATTCTTCATTGAAGAATCTGCATAAGTTAAATGATTTTTTTTTATGAGGTAGGGTGGCATGGGTTTGGGGTAGAATCTTTTTTCTATAATTATTACTTATTCTTAAAGTAGTATTTGTAGTTGTACAAGAAATAGTAAAAGTAATAATAAAAATAATAATTTTCTTCTGTTAGGCTGGGGAATTTTGTTTTATGGTACACTTGGAAGTGAAATCCTAAAACATTAGATGTCTCGTATGTTTTAAAGTTAGCTGACAGTTCTTGTAGGATCCTGTCAGATTTTCTTAAGTCCTGGGACAATATATGCAGCTATAAGACACATCTTGATGTGTGCTATCCAGTTACATACCAGATAATGTTGTGTGAATATACTTATAAATATACTTATAAATTGTTTTTTGAAACTAATTTTAACCATCAACTACTGTAAATTCAAATGCAGGGTAAAAAGCAGAATTGAGTATTGGTAGTAGGGTCTTTGACCAGAATCTATTCTGGATTGGCTACGTTTCAATTTAAAAAAAAACTTGTGAGCAAATGCTTGCAAAGAACATCTGATTGGATAATTGTTTAGGGGTGGAGTGCTATGTTAAAAATGGTCTGAGGCTATATATAGAAAAGTAATAAGAAAAATCTTGAGAAAGATTAGTATCTCTGTTAGGTAATATCTAAAATACTACAATATTACATTTGTGGAAAACTTCATTCAAGTATGCTGATGTTTTGTAAATAAAGAGTAACCTTATTATAAGCCTCCATCTCTGATAACTTAATACTATTTACAAATTATAAATATATCACATGCTTATCTCACATGCTTAAGCACAAATCTTACGCTAATACATTTATAAATAGAACTCTTGAGTAGAAAGCTAGCATGGCATACCATTTGAAGGCCTGTTTAACTGATTCAGAGTAGGGCATAAAGTAAAATCAACTTCAAAAAACTTGCAGATGTAAAATACAGCATTTGAACAGGTTAGACTCTTTATAAAATTAATGTTTAATTTTATTTATATATTTTCAGGATAGTATATTGCCATTCTCAATGCATGCCTAGTCCACAGCACAATGTAAAAACATTCTGAAAACAGATTACACCAAACAAAAGCATTTAAATTAGCAGAAGTTGAGTTGGCTTCTGTCATGTGCAGTGAACAAAATATTAAAGTTGAATTTTCTCTTGGTTCTGTTTTAGCCTTATGACTATGAATGAATACTTAAAAGAAGAAATCCTTAGTTATTCATGTAATGCTTATTTATGAATGAAAATAAGGATACTTATGCATGTTTTCTGTGGCAGATGAGTGACTGTTTATTGGCAACTTTGTGACAATCTTGTGCTGTCTTTTCTGATTCCTAGGAACTTTGTCCCTGGAGGTGTAGTCTGTGTCCTGTTCTTTATGGTCTCAATCTGTGCCATTTACAAAGGTCTCTGGATCTTCACTTTAATATGTGTGCCTTACAGGGAGCTCAATCTGAACAGAAAAATAAAGCTAGTGCCATGTGTAACAGATTATCATGTAGTAGCAGGTTATCATGTTCTGTGCCAAGTATTTCATTGTCTTCTACAGTTCACCCAGGGCTCTTCATATATATTCCAAAACTGTGGAAGAAAAATGAAATCTGGGCCTCTCAGTCTCATTGCAGACCACTGTCTTTTATAGATACAGAACCTTGTTTGTTCTCACACTGTATTAGACATCTGCAGTTTTGAGATGGGGGTTTGAGATGGCAAGAAAACAGGAATGGCAGTCTTCTCTCTGTTCCCTCTGAGCTCTATTTTTTTATGCCCCTTTCTTCCTGCAATTTTTCCCCTTTTCCTAATTCTGGTAACATATTTCCCTTTCACCTTCAAACTTTTGTCCTCCCTCTGTGGTTGAACTGGATTCTGTAGGAGGGTGCTTGAGTTTCTACACAGTCTACTAAGAAAAAGACTGTCAGATTTCTTGCTGCCATTGATGTTAAATCTCTGACAACAGGAAGCGTCATTTGTAAGGAGGATAAATGTCTGGAACAGCTAGAGTCGCAGGAGGCTCTTCAACATGAACAGGTCTTTTTTTGTATACATACATATTGCATCTTTCCCTTTGGGGTTATAGCTGCATGTGGTTCTACAGCGAAGGCAGAAGACAGTGCCTCCACTTGCACTTTCAAGTTTGAAGGTCTGGGGGAACATATTAGTCTGTTTCAAAGAACAATTTTCTAGATCAGCTTTTCAAATAAGGGCAGAACACTCCTGTTTTCAAAACAGCTTTGATGGAAATATGTCATCATTTTTTTCTCTCCAGCTTCTGAACTTCAGAAACACTCTTTCAGAGACAGCAGATATGGACAAGAGTGTCTTATGTGGATGACCCTTTGTAAACCATAATGTTGCTAGTGGCTCCCTGGAAGCCTTCATGACTGAAAACCAGGAGCTAAGACTAATTCTTGGCATTGTTGTTAGTGGTTGGTGGTTATGTGTGGGATGGACTTAGTTATGATTTGGACTTCCCAAATTAAAGCTCTTCCTTGGGTTATAGATGGATTAACATTATTACTTCGTCAAATTAATTTCTCACTGGTAGAACTTCAGCATCTTGGAAACTACTTAATAAGCTTCATCTGGACAAGCATACGTACAGAGCAACTAGTGTGCTCTATGCAGACACTCATTTGTCCTTGAGCTCACAGTTTGGTTTCTTGGTGCCGTTTTAGTGTTACATGAGCTGAAATGGCATGAGATAGGGAGCTTTTTCAGTGATGATAGACTTTTTTGGCTCACAACTGCTTTCTTAATCACTTAATCATTTTCTTAGTGCTGCTTTTGAGTCTCTAGTGCCCTTTGTCTTTGTCTGACTGCTTGTTATTCCATACTTCTGACACATCATCACTTACTTTTCATCACCCTGACCATGCCTGTTACAGCAAAGTTTTTTTTTTTTTTTGCTCTATTAGCAAAACTACATGCTATGCCCAGGTGTTGCTTAAGCAGGCAAAGGCAAAATGGGAGATCTGAAGAAGAACAGCTTTAGAATTTTCTGAAGTGAAATTCTGGTGTGTTAGATTAATTTTAAATAACATAAAATTTAATATTGTATACGTTAACAAGTCTTTTGTAGCAGTTATCTAGGAGCCCTACTTACTCTGAAATCAAATTTGAATCCCTTCAGATTTTTTTACGTGCCCACTTTCTGCTCGTGTTCTGTTGTGAGACCTGTCGATAGGAGTTGTTAGTGCTTCCCTGACTTTTCAGTGTGCCAAAAGTTCTCCCTGCTCTTTGCAATATGAACATCTTGGTATGTGCAGCATAGTGCCAGGAAGTTGAGCCTTCCCTCTGCTACTGAGATTAGCAAGGTATCAGCTATGGTGGCTTTTATCTTTTGGTGCTGGCAGTAATATGCATAGCATTTATTTACTCTGAAGGTTCTTTGAAGTCTAGAACTGTTTACCTTGATATTTCTCACTGGAAAAAGTGAGACTTGGAGCATAAAGACTTTTTCTTTGATACTTAATACATTTGTTATGCATGTCTACTGCTTCAAGTGTGCTGATCTTTCTTAGTACTAGATGGTACCTTTGCAGTCCTGCATTCGGTGCTTTCTGTTTCTAGTTTCTTATTCCTCCTTAACTTGTGTAGCACAGTGTGGGAGGGAGATTACCTGTCACTTCCCATTTAGTCTATTTCTGAGATCTGTACTTTCAAAAGTGGCTTTAGGATAGCCTGTGATGCTTTATCTTGTAAGAGAATGCTCTAATCACATGTGCTGGTGTTTTTTCCCTCTTAAATGCTTCTGTCTGTATTATACTACTATTCAATACTTCTCATCTGCATTAAAATGTTCCGTTTGGCCTGCATTTACTTTTTCCCTTGGTGTCAGAGCAAGTCTTTCACTTCCTTCCCTTTGACATTGGTGTGATTGTGTTTATTTAAGAAATAAAGTTCTGTGTGATTCATAATTAGGCTGGTAGATTAGTCAGCTGTTGATTAGTGTTTTTCAGCTATTATAGTCTTAAGGCCATGTTATGAATAATCTATGATTCAGCAGATGCAACTTGTAGGGTGGTCTTTCATATCCTTTTGCTTTCTTTACTGGCTCGTAGACTTTTTAAAATGTTGTTATAAAGTATGTATGTAATAAGGTATGAAATTTTTACCATGGAGAGTTAGGTTTAAGAAAAAGCTTCTGATTACTAACTTTAGGCTATATAAATAACATTTTGAAACCAAGTTAACTTTTTATAGAGGATGTTTTCTTTGACTACCTTATGTTCCCACATTTAAAGTAGGCTAGACTTAAGTGACCATAGCGAAATGTATTGAATATTTAACTCTCCTTAGAAGTTATCGCTGTGTTCTAGGAAAATATTGCTGACTTTTTTTGTTTTGTTGCGTCAGTGTTGTTAAACAGAAAATGATAACTATTATTCTTATTATGGCCAGATAAAAATAAAAGCTTGCTTTTAATTGTTTATTTTAGCAGTAAGCTAACACTTAACATTCTTGTTGAAGTCCCTATTGGAATGAGTGTTGGTAATTCAGAAATGGCAATTAACTTTAATTTTTTTTTAAGCTCACTTCGAAGCTACAGAAGTTTCTGTTACAGTTATGTGCTATAATGAGAGAATTAAACTTTTCACTGGGGTGGTTCATGGAGGACCTATTAAGTAAATATCATTAGTTATATTTCAATTGTATAACTTTAATTGAAGAGATGTAGTTCTTTACAAGAATCATACTGCATTGAATAACTTTTATCTTTTTATTTATCTGTCTCTTTACAGAGTTCCTGTAAACACTAGTAAATCCTGCTGGTAGGATACATTCTGGAGGTTTAATACAGAAACGATCAAGGAAGAAATATTTTGCAAATGGGATGAATATGCTGTTGTTGACTACTAACTGACAAAAGCCAGCTGGACACTTTTAGTGATGTCTGTGTTTTCACATTGCTGAATTTGAGTTTGCTTTTTCTGATTTAAAAAGAAGAAATCGAAGTGGAGTACAGTAAACTTGATATGGAGAGCAAAAAAAGAGACAAGGACAAACCAGATGAAAGAATGGCACGACCTAGTGGGAGGTCAGGCCACAATCCACGAGGATCTGGTTCTTCACATTCTGGAGTGTTAATGGTTGGACCTAATTTTAGAGTTGGCAAAAAAATTGGATGTGGTAATTTTGGAGAACTACGATTAGGTAAGATCTCTGTTTTGGTTTACATTATTCAAAGTATGCATACAGACTAGAAATGAAAATGTCTGTGAAAAGACTGTTACAGCTCTTTACAGCTCTATCATATGTTCATGTGGATGTGTATATAGCAGGAGACTTTTTAGGACTAACAGTACTTTCTAAGTATTAACTGTTATCCTGAATTTAGTCAGTTTCTAAGATACTGGAAATGTCTTTATGGGTGTGTGTGGGTTTTTTTTTTTTTTTTTAACTGTATTTTGCTGCATCTCCTGATCTCCTAAAATTACTCTGATCTTTTTGGGCTAAACATTATTCTCTTACTTCCATAAGTAGTAAGTTGTAAAACATCCTTCCTCTGTATTTCTAGCCTAAATACTGTGTTCTTAGGAATAGCTGGGGAACAGCAGTGCACACTGTGTCTGCAGTGGGCTACCAGAACTGCTGCAGGCAAGCTCGAAGTTTCCTTTGCCATAAAAGTCAGTATGGCAGGACTGAACAGAGATCGACTGGATGTGGATTAGGCGACAGGGATTTATCTGCAGAAAAGCTTGGGATAAGGGGTAAAGACTGAGAAGGACCTGAGCAGTTTTGAGGAATTTCGGGGTTAATGTTGTCTCTCTCTTACTGTTAAGATAGTATACAAAATCTTGTGTGCATGCTTTTTGAAGATATCCATGATGGCTGCATGATTAGCCAAAGCTTTTAGATTGGGGATTCTTTATGCCTTAGCAAATATGGCTGAACACTGAATGATAGAATTTATTCCAGTATTCCTGGGAGATTTGAATTACTGCTCCATTTCGAGATTGAGAGAGACCTGTTTAGAAGTAGGGTATTTGAGTATGGTGGACTCTGTACGTGTAACTATTGTTTCTGGTTTGTTCTGTGTTTCTGTGTTTCACTCTCTGTGGGGGTGTGTGTGTGTGTGTGTGTGGTGGTGGTGGTATTTTTCCTGCCGACTTTGGTAGAACAACTTCTCATTGTCCTAAAGGAAGACAATATAACATAGCTTTAAGGTTGCTCTTCCTGGAGCTGTTATGTATCTTGTGCGAATGAGAAGTGTAACAAACTCAGCATATTGCTCCTGTGAAAAGAAAGGTGTTTTATTTTTACTTTTTACTTACTGACACTGTGTGTTAAATAGTTTCTTAAGATATGCTCTAATTACCTTTAACAACGAAGCAAGACTGATCGATTTTGACTCTCAATGTTAGGTGTGTGCATTTGCACATTTTTTGTGTGAAGTTTAAAAGTTAGTCAGGGATTCTGTCTTCAGCTCTTCAGTTTTCTTAAATTGACATTGAATGTTGTTTTTCTTGTAAAGCTCTACCAGTCTGATTAATATATCCATTTAATACTACAGACAACTGTTAACATTTCTAGGGATTTTATCTTGGATTGCTCATGACATACAGCACTGTTAATCTGCTATTAATTTAAAATAGGTAATCTCATTTACTGGTAGCAATCAAATCCTAGATTATGTGTTTTGTTAGGTGAGACACTAATATAAAAGAGGAAAAGCTTTTAAATATGATAATACTGAAATAAAATTGGACAAATAATTAAAAGAAAGGAAGGAAGACAGCATACTATCATTCTGACAGCCAAAGGCTACAGCTTTTTTTCTTTTTACTTTAAACCTCTGCTGGGTTTTTTTGCGTATGTAATAAATATTCTCTCTTGCAAGATATGTGCAAGCTCTTAACTTGTTAACTCGTTGAAATATATCACAAAACTGTGATTTTGAGCATGTATATAGTGGCCTAGTCTTAAATACTTAAAAGAAGATTCAAGTTGAAATGCAGTGAAGTAATATTTCAGGAAATAAGAAATTTAGTTACACCCCAGCAGCAGTTGTAGTTCTTCCACCTAAGGGAAAAGAATTACTGGAGTTTGGGAAAAAAATAGCTGTTGCTAATTCTAAGTTGTGATGGGGTCTGACACTCCATAGTATAATTTAAATAAATTTTAAATGTCTTGTAGTGATAAATCATGAGTATAGCAAATCAATAGACATTTTATTTGCAGTAACTTACCATTTTTTCAAGCTCTTTTAGGCTATCAAAATTTCTGCAAAATTAGTGAAATAGCCCACACTGTTTATCAGAGATAACAAGACCTTGCACTACTCAAGAGTCAAATTTTCTATAGAGTGTGCTTCACACTGTTAAAACTGTGTTTCAAATCTGTACCAGAACATTTAGGGTCAAAAGAACATTTAGGATCAAAAATATTAACAAGAATTTTTTGAGATTTAAATGACACTTTGCTTGAACAGGAAACATGATCTCACAGTGCCAAATATTTTTTTTTTGTCACAATGGTGCATGTATCTTTATTCATTTCTAGTCTTAAATTTTAAAAAAGCTCAGAATGGATACGCAGTTATTGTTCAATGTCTAACCAGAAACCTTGACTCAACTTTGAAATAAGAGTATTTGTTTTACTCAAGTATACGTAGCAGTTCTATACATCTGATGCAGATTGGCTTCATTGAACTTCTATATTCTAGTGTCATGGTTCTGTGTTCTGGTTAAAGCATTTCAGGTGATATTGATTTTATTTTTTTTTTTTCTCTCTGAAGGCCTCTTGTCATATAGCTGATATGAAAAAAAAATCTCAGAAAACTTACTAAATTATTACTGCATCTTGAATCTTACAAATTCATAGTAGCTCATTCCTATGTTTGGTTGTGAACTGTGAAATATATTAAAAGTAACATAAGAATTAAGTATGCTTTTAGATTTTTTTCAGCAATTATTTTTTTTTCCAGTAAATCACAAGCCAAATCTCCAATTTCTGTTAATATGATTAAATCGCTATTCATACTTTACTTGCAAAGGTCATGTGTTACTTGAGTGCAGTTAAAGCACAAATAAATTGTTAGCTGAACTATTCACAGACACAGGCCTAATTAATACTTTCCAATAAGCTCTTTGACAAGTAGAGGCTGAGGAAATTGATTGTAAGTCTGTTTTATATGGAAGGGGTTCTTAGCACAATACATCCCTCAAAGTTATTTGCTTTTATAAACTGTCACTGCCAAAGTCTCACATTCTTGCTTTTTTTTTCCTTAAGGAAAAAATTTATACACAAATGAGTATGTGGCAATTAAGCTGGTAAGTTAATATTCTTTTTGTTAAGTGGGGTGAAAAAAATAATCAGACTCACTGTCATATATAACAGTTTGACTTCCTTCATTGAAATTTTTAGTCTTGTGTGCTTTCAGCTGATTAGATGAAAATACTTAGTGGTAGAAATAATTATATGGCTTGTACATATTCAATAAAGACAGTGCTAAATGTTGTCACTGGTATCAGAAGTAAATTTATATTTGTAAAGTATAGTTGGTTCCTTCTTCAAGGAATAACCTCAGAAATCTTACATGTTATTTTCTTGTCTGTCAGCAAGTGGATGAGTGCAAAATTGAATATCAAATATCAAATGACTACAGAAGAATCCTCCTGAAACCCTGTAGAATGTCTGCCTTCCAACATCCCTACTCCCTCTTCAAATTTAATGTTTCATGTGTTATCATTGCTACTCACTATTCTGAAAAAGTGTTTTTTACTTGCTTCTTGCTTGAGATTAGTGAAATATTTTCTTAAAAATGTGCATTAACACTTATGTGAGTTATGTGACGTAGTTCTGCTCTTTCCAAGCCTTTCTTTGAAACTATTGTTTGCTATGTGTGCTTCAGAATGTGTTTTATGAAAATCGTTATTTACTTAATTGAAGTATATCAAGAATAAATTTAGTTGTGTAGATTTTGGTTTTTTAAGTCTTTTTAGGACTGCTAGGCAGTTAGTGTTACCTAAATGGTATGGTCCTCTTGTTTTAGAAAGTTCTTGCTCAGGTCTTTGCAAAGAACTTTAACTGTTCAGCTAGGACAAATACTTTGGACCTTGTAAAAGTGTGTGTTTGCATTAATTTCCGCTCACTTTTTGTGGAAACTTTATATGTCTAGTTTTGCTTCTTGTTCTTAGTTTCTGATACCCTTCCAAAATCAAATATGCAGCTCGACTGGGACAAGGAGTGTTTGGCACTAGCAAAAGAAGCAACATCCGAACTTAGGTGGACTGGGAGGGAGAAGTAGCTTTTTCATGACTGATGTTTTGGCTTCTATGGCCTTGGATATACCACTGCAGAATGTAGTACATATATAGTATAATATATATTGGCATATAGGCATAGAAATCTATAGGCATAGAAAGATTTAAATTGACGGGGGTTTTTTAGGTGTCATACATATGGTTTGGAATTGTGCTACTTAACTGTCTTTGGGCTGTGACTGTTTGGAAGGATTTGGTATTTTTTGTCACAATCCTGTTGCTAAAGATGCATCTAGCAAATGTACAGGGGTGTGGACAGTCTTTTTCATTTGTGTAGCTGTATTATGATGCCTTCTTTTGAAGGCTATGGTATCTGTTATCAACTACATGCTTTGGAGAGGTTAGCTCACAGGTGGAAGAAATTTATTATGGGTTGGTCCTGCATTTGGATGTCCAAGTTGGATCCTGAGAAGGTTACCCTGAGAAATACAGGATGTAAAAGCTCCCGTACACTTTAGTGTTATCCGTCTGGTGTTCAGGTTTCCCAGTAGCCTAATTACCAGGCATGGTAGAAGGACAACTCAGTTTCTTTTTAGGAGGTTCAGAAGCCACAGAGGTTAGCATGGCTGCTACAGAAACTAGAGTATTTATCTTTAGGGTACAGAGCAGCAGCTGACAGTCTCTGTTTTAAATGTTGTTTTTGTTTTTAAATCAGGAGCCAATGAAGTCACGAGCGCCACAGCTACATTTGGAATACAGATTCTACAAGCAACTAGGATCTGAAGGTAAAAAAAAGTGTATCTTTTTTATGCAAGTGTTATATGCAGTATTCTGTAATGTAAACTAATATTGATTTCCACATTATTTTGCTGATGTAGCATATAAATCTTTAAGTGTCCATGTGTATTTTCAGCAACAAAAAAAAGACCTTAATTGAGGGGATTAATCTGAATTTTTCTACTGGTAAAATACTTCTATTCTTCTTTAAGGCGTGTCCATTATATCATTAGACTATATAAAAAATAAGTTTTACAAAGTTGTATGGTTATACCTTATACTAAGCAGTCTTACAATTTTGCTGTTATTTCCCTTTTAATAATCATAAATTGCCAAATAGCTAATTATCCTTGCAAGGTGACCCAGTAAACACCTTTTGCTGTTATAGGTGAGCAGTGCTGGAAACTTTCATTTTCCCATTTATGCACCTTTCACAGGTGTGTGGTCAGTTAGCAAGAGATAAAGCTTCTTAATCTAAGAAAAGATGTAGAAATCATTGAAAAAGTAGTTAAATCACTATGAAAAAAGTTATTGTGCCTATTCTTTGAAAATGTTCCTTTAAACTTCCAGATTAACTTTTAATTAATGTAGTTAGGACTAGTAACTAGTTGTGAAAGCCAAGGTGAAATCCTCTAAACGACAAGTGAGCAGTACAGCAGAGGTAACAATAAGAACTGTTTAGGTTATACTTCAGAAACTATCTAGTGCTTCCTAGACACCTTCAGGGAGAAGACCATGACATGCGAGTGTCTTAATTTCTAGACAAAGTTAAGTGATTTAAATGATTCTTTTATTTTTTGGAAAAAAATATATGTATGATTAAGCAACATATCCTAACTTATAATATTTTTAATGGAATAGCTTAATGCTTTATCTGATCATGCATGTGAATCTCCCTGGGTGGAGAGAGTAGCATTTTGAAATTACATGTTTTCTTGGTGTTTCCTTCCAACATTAGCTTACAGCGTCTGGTTCCTTTGCTTTATTTCTGATGATCTTGCGACTTAGTGCATGGTGTGTGGTTTTTTTTTTAACTTTTCAAATTCTTTTTTAGTAAAAACTATTTTATCTAGATGAAAAACAAATATTTCAAGATTAAAGAATCTGTAACTTTATGTTCAAATGTTGAGTTATACTCAAGATGAGTTAGAAGAGTTTTCTTTAATTCTAATATAATGTTAGTTAAAAATGTTCTTTCTAAACCATGCATGAAGCACAAAAAAACATAATATGGAAATGAAAGTGTAATCCCACAAGTACAAAATAACATAAATTTCAGGTTATACCTGAAATTATACTCAGATATTTGGAATGAAGAAAAAACAATTCATGTTAATATTTGTCCTTATGTAATCTTAATAGTATCTATATCACTTAAATCTAATAAGCTTGCTTAAAATCTGTTTTGAATACACATTGGAATATATAGCATTGCAAAAATATTATGCAAGCTGGGAACTTGAGTCTTTTGAGAACTCTATAAATCCTCCATCCCGAGGAGAAAGGCCTCCATACAAAAAAAAAAAAAAAAAACAGGAATGCGCAGGTTCAACAATTCGTGCTTTTAGGGTGTTTAAGCTAGGAAATGAGCTATGCCTTCCCATTTTGTTTTCTGCGAACACAAACATGTCCCAGAGTGATGCAGTATATGTACTGTGTGAATTGTTATCTTGGCAAACCCAGTCTTATCGTAGGTGAAAAAAAGGGGAGGATATTTAAGTTATCCTTCTACTGCATTATATTAAAGTACGCTTTACTGACTGAATTCTTGCATTATTACAATCTACTCTTATTTACTCTTAAATAATGTTACATTTGGTGGTGGTGACAAGAGAAGCTTTGCTATTCTTTGTCTAAAGCTTTGTTATTCTGTGTTCTTGCTGTGTAAAATTAAAGTGTATTTTTTCTCAGTTTAGCTTAACTTTTGGGCTAGTATATTCTCAGCAGGGACAGTATTGGGGGAAAGGTTAAAATCAAAGTGGGTATGGTAGTATATATCCAGGGAAGCTAACTTTTTTGTAGGCGTGCTGCTAAGAGTTATAGTGTAAGAGTAAATGATAGAAAGGTGAAATCTATCTTGCCTGATGTAGAAGATCTCCAAATCTCTTCTGCTGAAGAAACCTGTTCTGCAGCTGGATGTTCCGGGTTCAATACAAGCTACTTGCTGACCAGCTGATCTAGGAACCTAATTTTGGGTATTAGCTTACTATCACCTTATATGCCTCAGTTGTATTCTCCTTTTTGAGAAGTGGGGCAATAACAGTTTTGTAGTTTCTCGGTTTTACTTTTTTATTACATTGTATATCTTTCTCTTCATAATCAGAAAGTTAGCTTTGTAAATTGAGATCAAGTGCTATGCTAATTTAACTTCAAGTAAATGCAGTGTACTTTCCTACTGGAGAGACTGGTGAAGGAGAGGAGAAACTACTGAGTCAATTTAAGATTAATAAAGCTGAGAATTTTTGTTTTAATTTAAACCTTGAAAATGACTGGAAAAGCAAAATATGTGAAAACATAATGCATATTTCTTTGACAGGTGTGAACTTACTGTATGCATCAGTTTCCTCTTGCAGTAAGGAATCTACATACATTTTGAGGGTTAGCAATATAAAAATTATTCAACCATTAAAATCTGATTTTCCTATTATCTCTTAATAGTGTATCTGAGGACCATTGATTTTAATGGCTTGGAAATATCTACAAGTAAATGAACTCTATTGTATTTAACTCATCTGACAAGTAAAACAAAAGAATAGTTGCTTTTGATGAAGATGCTCCTGCCCTAGTAGTACTCCTGTCTGTGAAATTGTTGATGTACTAGAACAGATTGTTAACCATGGTTTCATGGTTTATAGCACCAAGAGGTATTTGTGTCAGGTTTTTAGTGGAGGTATTTTGTGGAAGAGACAAAGATCTATTCAGCTGTAAGCTACCGTAGTTCTTCTATATTAACATTTCAGAAAAGGCAAATACTCAATATTGTCAATACTTTATTTTTCTTCTATCTTTTCAGATGAAGTTTAATTAGCACTTCCATTCTTCAAATGGTGATAAAACCAGTTTCTTAAAGGGCAATCAGAAGACTTTGTCAGTGCAAATATAAGATAGCTAGTTGTGTACTGTAGAAGAGAGCTGTGTCTTAAACGGCTATGAATAATGCGAAACAAGCACTAAGTGTTGTATGTTTTTCCAGAGTTTTGGCTGTCTCTGGAAGACTTTACCCCATGTGAAAATACAGCTTTGAGTTTTCTGTGTCTTGGTTTTCTCACTTTGTAATTTGCCCTCATATTGTGCTAACGATCAGTATAAATTTAAAGAGAGCTTGGGTACTTTACTTGGACTGTTTAAGCAATGTTTTTAGCATATTATCAGAGAGTTATCTAAGAACGGAATGTATGCCTTTGTGTACATTCATTTATGTGATGTCTGTATTAATATATACAGGTTGGATGATTTTAAAATTATGAGTATCATTTTAATGCTTAAATTTAATGTTAGCACCACCTAAAATGCATGAGTTTCTTGGAAGAAGGCTGAGAGGGGATCTTATCAATGTGTATAAATAAATGTCTTAAGGCAGGGTGTCAAGAGGAGGGGCCAGACTCTTTTCAGTGGTGGCCAGCAACAGGACAAGAGGCAGTGGGCACCAACTGGTGTTTGAGAAGTTTCACCTGAATTTGAGGAAGAACTTCTTTACTGTGAGATTGACAGAGCATGGGCACAGGCTACCCAGAGAGGTTGTGGAATCTCCTTTTCCAGAGGTCTTCCAAACCCACCTGAAGCCACCCTGTGCCCCGCTGGTGTCCCTGCTGGAGCAGGTGGGGTTGGACTAGATGATCTTTAGAGATCCCTTCCAACCTTAACCATTCTCTGATTGTGTTTTTATCATCTGCAATGTATTGTGTGCACAGACACTGCTATGGTTCTATAAACAATCATTTGAGGGGAAAAAAAATGGATCCACTTTAAATTCCACTGCTTTATTAACAGCAAGGCTGAACTGTTGATATTATATCAACATTAATGTGACTATGCTAGTATTTACATTCCAAAGAAAATAAATTTGAACTGCTCTGGGCACATTGCACTGCAGGGGTGCCATTGTTAATAAATACACTTAAGGGTAAGTGATTTGGTAAGAGTGACAGTTTTTAAATTAATTAGATTGATAGATGCACAGGTGAATAGTGGATCTTTACATCTAGTAGAGATTTGTTTGATGTAAATTTATTTTCAGTATTTAAATAACTTAGATTTAGATCTATTTTAATGGGTAAAAAAAGCTTTGTAGTAATTTAAAACCTTTTCCTAAAAGGCTAGTACATTACTAACTAGCCCTACTGAAGACAAACTATATTTTCTGTCTTAGTCATTTTTAATATTCTTGAACCATACCTTTCTTGTCAACGAAAGTTACAAAAGGGGAAGCAAGGTAAGACTACCTACTTCAAATGTCAGACCACTAGATCAAAAAAGAAAAAAGTGCATAACACAAAGCAAAAAAACACTGCTAAATTAACTATTTTTTGATTTTACTCTTGGAAATTAGTGAGCAAATATATTGAACATTTTGGATTTTTTTGTCCAATCAGAAAATAAATTCCTTCCTACAGATAAGGATGTAGATGCATGTAGAAGTAAATCTAAAGGAAGCCCCAAAGTCTTCTGGCTTCTATATTTTTGAAGTACTTCTAGTGTTTCAAAATATTATAAACAAATGCAGATCAGAGACAACAGGAATGGTGGAGATGAACTTTCAGAAAATATTTTTGAGTGAGATGGGTTTAAACATCTGGATATAAGAGTTAGAGATTCTCAGAATATATCTGTACTACTACAAGTGTCTGTCTGTGTTTTTCACTTTTTTATATATACCTTCCAGCTGTTGATTTTTGGACTTGTTTGTGCTTGTCTGTTGCATCATTTAAATCACTGCTGCACGTTAGTCTAAATTTATGAGTATGCTTCCCCCATTCTAGAAAGCAGACATTAAATTTGAATTTTATGATTATGGTACAGCTTGCCTGCACCATTATATTCTGATTGGGAATATTTTTTTAAAAAGAAAAAGCAGCAGTAATATGATGTTCTGATGTAGTCTGTAGCAATTCCTGTGCAGAAATAAGCTATTCATGTGCAAGTCTTTCTGGAATGGGTATAATTATGCATGTTGAATATATTGATATAGATATGATTGTACACTTGTAAGCTAAACAAGCCCTAGACTTCAACAGTCGGAACAGTTAAACTAGCCGATTATTAAGGGGTCTAATGGGAAGATTTTAATTATCGCCTGTAGGAAAAGATTAAAAAGTAATTATGAAAGGCTGCTTTCTCTTGCTTTTATATTTGTTGCTTTTTTTATATTTGTGAATATTTTTACTTGGAGTGAAATGGACACAGTTATGTATGCAAGCTTTGAGTGTAAATAGTGCTGTAATAAGATATGAAAAGAATAAGGCTAATGCACCTCGAAAAAACATCCCTAATTTTGGGGATTTTCTAAATTTAAATGTCAACTTGACCCCCAGAGGAATATCATAAACAGTGTCTCATTGAGATGCTCTGAAAAAAAATCTGTAGTTGCTTATAGAACTGTTTTGTAATAATATGTCACAGAAAAGACAGCATGGGAGGAAAAATGTTTTCAGAACCAGATTTAAATAGCTACAGTAAGGGAGGCATTGAGAATGTCTACTGAAGAGCAGGCTTCTTATTAATGAACAGCAACTGGTCAATCTGCTGATAGAGGAAAAGGTTCTGAGCATATGAGGAAGTATGTGCAGGATGAAGTTGATGGTATCTGGTTATTTTTAATTATGTAATGGTATAATGCATATATGTGAAAAGGCTGAGAGTCTTCAATATTTGTGTTCTGAATCCTTTGGTATAACTCTATGGTAGATGTTACAAAATTATTAATACAAAAACTAAAACTTAATTTGTGTTTGCTAACATAAGCTTTTAAATATTGAGTAAAACACACTTTCACCTTAAACCATTTAAATGATAGTATTTCAAATAATGGGTTGTCTGGACAGCATGGACTCAATTTTGAAAAAAAAATCAAGATGAGTTTCAGAAGTGGATTCAGAGTGAAGTTTCTTTATAATAGGTTCCCTGTAAGACTTCTGAAATCTCTTGACATCTCTTCTTAATATTTAAATATCTATTCTTTTTGTGCTTTGAATAGATTGCCCTTCGTTCACGTTGCAATCTATTAGAAATCCAAATATTTTTGTTAAAGTTCAACTTTAACAAAACTAACTCAGATTAAAGAAAAATACTTTTATTTGCTGTATAAGCAGAAAGAAGTAGTAGTGGAGAAGACTGGAAAGGCCTTCCCATGCAAATTTACGCAGAAAATATATGTATTTGAAAAATAATATTGCTTAAAAAGTGGTGACTGTAACACCTTGTCAACAGCTTTTTCATTTTAATGATGTGTGTAAGACATGATGTCTGTATCTGAATATTTTACTCTCTGTTCTACATAAATTTAAAATCAATACCCTAAATTTACCAGTGCTTGAGGATTCATTTTGATTTGATTCATATTGAAAAAAAAAAAAAAAATCAGTGTCAGAGAAGTGTTTAAACTTCAAATCAGGTAAAAATTTATGTTCATTAATCTAAACCCTTTATAATTATATTTTATTTTTCTTCCACAGAAGGAATACCTCAGGTCTACTATTTTGGCCCATGTGGCAAATACAATGCCATGGTGCTAGAACTACTGGGACCTAGTTTGGAAGACTTATTTGATTTGTGTGATAGGACTTTTTCTCTTAAAACAGTTCTTATGATAGCCATACAGTTGGTAAGTAAAATACAGCTATGCACATTAATTTGAGTGTTAGAATACTAGATCTATTTTTAAAATGCACTTTTGATTTAATGAAGATTTGTATTTTTCATGTTTTAAATTAGAATTAGTGGTATTTCAGTCTTCTAAAGAGCCTGTGGTAGACAGTTTTAACTGGAAGACTTTACATTGCTTTCCCCACATTTCGTTCTAGTTTTTAAGAATTGTTGTGTGAAAATAGTATCATTGTTTCCTGAGTTCTCATAAGCACAGCTTGAAATAATGAATTCTAGTGACATTAAGTTAAAAGCAAACATGTTGTTTTAATCCATAAATCAATTGCATGATGAGATTCTTAACTTTTTTCTGCGGAGGTTCTCAAATAAAAAAAAAAAAAAAAGAAAAAAAGGCTAAGATGCTAGCCAAATTAACATTTTTTGTTGTATTCTTTTCACTTGAGAGAGACAAAGCTTTACATGCTTACTTTTGTGCATTATTTTAGTAGGTCATTCTAAAATATTAAATATGCAGAGCCACTTCATCTCGAAACAGTTGGAGAGTTTTTTCTTATGAAGACTAAAAATGTTGTTCATTTAAAACACTTTATTTGGATAACAAGTCTGAAACTAGCATAAACCTTATTTTACAGTATTTATAAATATTTTGGTTTTACACCTTTAATCATCACAGATTTGAAGTCATCATTAATAACTTTATGTCCAAATAAATAAATACTGATAGAAAGTGATCCACCTAAAAAGGCAGTTGTATGAATATTGGTGACTTCCTAGTGCTTCTTTAGTTTGACATCTATAATATGTAATAGTTCTACCTGGAGCCCTGCTGCTTGTGTCTTGATGACATCTGGTAATAGTTTTAATGTGCACAGAAAACTGTTGTTTCTAGTGCTCAAAGAAGGTCAGGTTTTGTAACTTATGTTGTATAGTGATTCATATTTGACTTCAAGCGTGAATAGTTTTCTGTACACAATGTGTATGTGTGTATCTGCTCCAGGCCTGTGTGCCACTTTCTTTAACTGGGAGCTACCATGTTAAGAGCAGTAGCCCTTTAATCTAAAGTTGAGAGGTTAATACCCTCTAAATATAAAACTAATGTAGAAATACTTAGCTTCTACCACAATTTTGTGTGGCAGTCTGAAGCTTAAACTAAACTTTTTGTCATTTTTTCCTTTTATTAAAGATTTCTCGTATGGAATATGTCCATTCAAAGAACTTGATTTACAGAGATGTAAAACCCGAGAACTTCTTAATAGGACGACCTGGAAACAAAACCCAGCAAATTATTCATATTATAGATTTTGGTTTGGCAAAGGAATATATAGATCCAGAAACAAAGAAGCACATACCATATCGAGAACACAAGAGCCTTACAGGAACAGCTAGATACATGAGTATAAATACACATTTAGGAAAAGGTACGTGTGCTTTTTAAGTGCAGAAACAAGAATTCAACAGCTGTCATTATTTGTATGAAATCATCTTGTTTTCAAGTTGTAATTTTTATCAAGGGTCTGTAGTCATTAAGGACTGAAGTTTCCTGTACTTTGTAAAATTATAGGTCAGCCTCATTAAAATACTGTTTATGGGATTGAGGTATTTTGAGTTTCTAATCATCATGGGTATGTCTCAGCAAGTAACTGCAATATTTGTTAGATAAATGTAGAAGAAAGAAAAGATATATTTTTGTTATAACATCTTCACATTAAAAAAAAAAAGTCAAATCACTGTGTGATAGTGACTAAATAGGATGCTGTTCGAATCGGTGATAATGATGCACAATGCTTATACTTCAAAAGTACTTCTTGTTAATATGTCAAATATTGCTAATAATTGTAAGGGATTTTGTCAACAAAATCCAAAAATTGTACCTTTAGTAGTTAGCTGCTGTAGCTGAAGACATTAACATGTTTTAAAAATACATGTTCATATATTTTTGTAAGCGATGGATTCCATTAAGAAGTTAATCATGTACAAATGTTCAGCCTTGATGGATTTTTTTAAAGGTACCTTGTTTAAAGGCACATTTTTATATTGGACTCATCTTCCTATTCTCCTTATTCTCTTTTATTTCAAAATTTATACCTTTGTGATAAGAGGACAGAAATTGCTTCTGGTTTCCACTTCAGTCAATATCTGAATGAAAGAACTGTCTTTTACTTCCACAAATGCTTATGCTGTCTTCAAATACTCCTTTTCTACACAAATATAGAGATGAGCATGTGGTAAATATGACTGCACATTTGTTATGAAATGCTGAACACTAATTGTATATATTTATCTCTATATTTGTATAGAAAAGGAATATTTGAATAGCACTTTAGTACACTTATCTTAGGTATTTTGTAATATCTCCAAGCAAGTTAAAGAATGCGAGCACTTTCAAAATAAACAAAAAATGCAGATGTTCAAAATAGAGAAAAGACTTCACGTGGGTACCTTCACGATGAAAAGATGAGGTTTTTCTATTGACTTTCCAAGGAGTATTGATTTGATATGACCACAAATTACTTTCTCATTTTAATTTGAATTTTATTATTGCTTCACTTTCTTCTCTGCATCCTCTGGCAGGTTTGTCTTTTTATAAATAAAGCTGAAGGGTTTCATTTTTATTATGTGCAAACCAATTTTGATATGCAGGCCAGACTTCGTTTTGAATTACTCTTACTTTTTCCCTACAAATTTCCAAAGCAGTCCCAAATGCCTGCATTAAGTAGGGAGAAAGGGGCAGGATCATGTATGCCAATGTTAAATGTGCAAATGTAAGATCAACTGTATGTATCCTCAGGTAGTTAGGAGTATATGGTCACACATCACTGAATCAAACAATTGCTGTAAGGCCACCTAACTGAGTCTGGTAAGAGCTATAACTGCATGCTGTTCTTCATCTTCATTTAAGTAGCTGAATTGCATGCTAGCATAGGTTTTTAGAAAAGGAGAAAAAGCTGCTGTTTAATCAATAAATTCCTTTCCCTTATTTGATACCTGTTTTGTAGAGGTAGTTTGAAAAAGCTTTAAAAATCTTATCCTGCCTCTTGGAAGTATCTACACAGGCTAGCTAACTTTCTTAAACATATCTTCAAAGGAAAAGTTATAAAAATAAGATATAATATTAATAAGTTGCTTCCCCTTTTAAATGTCGGAAATTACAATATTCTGATTCTTTTGCTTGTTTGGAGTTGCTTCTATAATGAATATTAAATTAAAATATATTTGAAAGTTTTTTTCTGAATGGTTGAAACACTCATGTAATTACTAGTGTTTACACATCAGGAATTCACGTAATTCACATAATGTTGCTTGTCAAAACCAGTGTGTATATATAGAAGAGCATAACTGGGTTTTGTGATAACCACTTGGGACTCTTGACTCTAGGAGCATCTTGGAATATAGCTTGTTAGCATAATAAATGGGTTCATACGTAATGAAACATCTGTGAAACAGTTATCGAGTCTTTTTTTTTTTTTGAGTAAGGCATTTGCACATGAACAGAAGCTAGTCAGTGTATCAAGTTACTGTAGCTGAACCGATACAATGAGATCAATGAGAAATATCTTCCTCTGGCTTACAAGTTGAGGCATTGTGGTTTTAGGGAACTTTGTCATCAATCTTCCAAACCTCATTTTCTGATGATCAAAATTAGTGCTGGAAGCATCCTTAAATAAACACCATATGAAGATGATGGTTGATGTGAACAAAAGAACTGAGGACTAGCAAGGCATCAGTGATTCACAACAAGTAATTAAATTGCATTTGTTTTCATATGTGGGTTCCATGACAATCTGTTTTAAGGATTTTCAGTGTCTGAAACGTGTCAGTTTTCCACTCAGTTTTTCACTTAAAGCAGAACTTTAAATTTAATCACAAATATTTTCTAAAATAGGATGAATAGCGAAAGTTATTAGTGGATACTAGTGTTTGAAAATGCAATAAACATAAGGTGCAAGTTGCCATGTTAGTTTGTAGTTTTAAAGATTGCTCATTAGTATTCATTCTAAGTTTATTCTTTGTGTTTGAGTATAGTGGTAAATGTTTAAGAATTTTGAGGTTTTTACTGCTATGTTTGAAATTATGGAAGTGAATTAGTTTATGTAGAATTTAGATTACTTGAAGAGTTGACTGCAAACTTTGCTTTGAGATCTCTAGCTGTGTGTAAAGGCGGGTGGGAAATTGTTCTTTATACCAGATGATACTAGCCTCACTATTTTGTGCTTGAAGTGCTCTTTTGGGCTCAGAAAGCATCTCAGAATTGAAAGGTATTAGGTTTGTATTTCAGTAATGGTCACACAAGATCAGTGTGTACATCAGCCATAGCATCATGGTTCCTTTACCCACTACAAAAGTGTTTGGAGACCCTTTGCAACAAAACAGAAAATCCATTATTGGGTCACTAATTCTCTAATAGATGCAGAGCAGAAAATGTTTTCTGCTTTTCCTTTGCTTTTGGTTATGACTGTAGTCTGAAATTTGTCACATGGTTTAAAGGGTTATTTATTACTCTGTTGATCTAGTATTTTTTAACGTTAAATTCCTCATAATTTTTGTTATCATGTTCATTTTATAGATTTATTTTTTCTTTTTTTTAATTTGACCTATTTTTGCAAAGATTTTGAAATCCTTTCTTAGGACTGGCCTAGCTAAATTTTCTTTGGCCTTTTAGACGCACTGGAAGTGTAACAGCTATTTCGGCATTTAGTTTAGTGTTTGAAAAGAGAAGCATGTTTTAATGCTTCAGCAATCTTTACAGATTACTACAATATTTTCTAGTTGTAAGCACAGTGATGACATTTATCACTACTCCAGAAGTCGTCAGCATTGTCTAAGTGGGGTTTGAACTTCCTGAGCAGAAGCTATTTCTCAATTAAAACAGGTATTTTTCTAATTTTTAGATGTAATGAAGATTCCTCTTATCCTCTCACTATCAAAGAAATGTTCAAATATGAAACAGGGACCTTAAAACACTTATATACAAGTATAAGGCAAATATGTGGAAAAAAATACTGAATTCAGCTGTTTTAAGTATGTCTGCTAGATCTATTGTTCTTATACCAGGCAAAGATTTCAAAGATTGCAATGTATTTATGCTGTATTAAAGACAGATAACTCTAAGATTAAATAAAGTGTTTTTGTGCTAACAAAATGTAAGATAACACAATCATTTTTAAAGTCAAACAAGCTTTAGTCTTTCTTAAATAAAATACATTGCATCTTCCATTTATCTTTTAAGAAAATAAATCAAAGCTTAAAACTGGACTTTGAGGGGCCAGATGTTTAATATTGCAATAAGAACCTAGTAAAGACACTTCTCTGCGACCTCGCAAAATATTTTTGACTTCTTAGGCAGAATCTTGATTGCTAGTTGAATATGTTTATTTTCATTTAATGGTATCTCAACCATTAAAACAGTCTCTGAATATTCTGCCAAATGTAATTGCTGTGTCATGGATACATCCATACCTCTCAACCATATTAAAGTGAGAATGTAGGTGAATATATACTGGCATCTCTGGCCAAGTAGCTGTGAGAATGCTAATGTCTTTTAGCGGTGAGTCTCATTTCACTATAATATGTCTCCATCTCAAAGACGCAAGTAATTTTTAAATGTAAGTGGAAAAAGTTAGTCTACTCAAAGTAGGGAAAGTGTGAAACTTTGGGGTACTCCAAACAGTGACATCTCTTCTAAATATGTTTCAGGCATTTCATGGATGAAGGAGAACTAGGGCCTGTAATGCACACTGAGTGATGTAAAAGAGGGCCCTTCTTTTTGTCACTCTTTTGATATTTCTTTGTGTTGAACAATATAAGTCGAAGTCTGATACTGGAACTTCAGGGCAGTATTTTCAACCTGAAGGTAATTTGTCTAGCTACTTGAACAGCTTGATAGCAAAGCTAGCCAGTATTATGACTTCTTGACACCCTAAAGCATCAGCTGACCTTGTGAAAAATCAGTCCAGTTTGACTAAATTTATCAGATTCAGATTCTATTATAGGTGATCTAAAACACATATTTATTAAACCCTCACTTGATCTACGTTGTTTTATATGAATGGAAATGTTTTGCTTTCTTCAGTATTGTATTTGAAGATCCAGAGCATTTTCAAATATCATAGCAAGTACTTACCAACAAACAGGACTTTCAAAGGTTGCATATATTTCTACAGAAGTAGCACGGCTCAGTTTTCTGAGGTACCCATAGAATGCTACATATATTCACTAACCACTCTGTAGCCAGTTGTTTAAAATTGTTGTTATTTTTTATTCAGGAGCTATTGGGATAATTTAAATCTTGGGTGGGAGATTCTTCCCTTCTATGGAAGAAGAAAAGGAAAATTTGACTTTTAGATAGCTGTTTGTTTGAAGGGGACAGATATTCCATAACCATCAGCATGCAGCTGTTTGGTTCCCTTGAACACAACAGGTAATCTCCCTTGGGCATAAAGTTATTTCATGCTTATTTTCCTGTCTTTTCTTACAAGGGAGAAGGAAATACAAGAAATTGTGCTCTAACTAAATAAGATAAAAAAAAAATCCACATCTGTAGAAATTCTAGGTCTTTTTTTGTACTTTCTGAAAATATAAATATTTAATATTTTGGGGGATTTTACTGATTTCTGGTGTTTCCTTAGTTTCAAAAAGATAGTATACTAGACTTTTCTGTTTATTTAATAACTCTTTGATTACAGGAAACTTAGTCACATGAAGCTACAATTGCTATAGAAAGGCTATATCTAATGTCCTCTGAGGGGACACAGAGGTATATGTCTTTGTTTATCTTGTTGGTCTTGTCTTGCAAGTACATAATTATTGAAGGCAGAGTCTTCTAATAAGAGCTTTAAACTCTTTTGGGAATGAAATAATTTTCCCAGTAACACTAACTGAAAGGCCAAATGAAACCTTGTTTTTCACAAATAGGGGTTCTCATCAAGAAACTTATCAGAACTTAAACTATCATCTAAAACTATAGAACTGTTTTATCTTCTAGATTTTAAAATCAATCTTCTAAAGATTAAGCTTTTCTGAAATCCAGAACAGCAAAAATAATTTTACATTGGATCAATTGTAATGTGTCTTAAGCATTGTTTTGTTCTGTTTTGTTCACAGTGTATGTCTGTACTCAAAACTACTAGCTTACATCCTAATGAAACTCAGAAGAAATATTTCCAATACTTATAGACTGTGTGTTTGCAGACATGACCATCCAGGAGTCCCAGCAACTTTTTCTTGCTTCTAAAGTGCTGATACTAGGAAAAAGTCATTTTCCAGGCTTAAGATTTTCCGATCTAAGAGGCTAGGAGGCTAGTCTCCTTTGATCCACTGAAGCTCAGTGGATCACCTGGTCTCAGGAATCGTAGGCCTGAGAGTAGAGTCAGAACTGATCTCCGATGCAGCAGCAGCCCTTATGGGGCTGAAGTATGGCAAGAAGAGTACTGGTTGAGTGTTTTTCTTAGAATAGTGGTAAACAGGTGTGACCTGTAAGCAAATGAGGTTGAAAATTATAGAATATGGTTGTGTGTTTTTTTCCCATAGATTTTACTAGTTTTTAGTATTTCAAATACTGTTTTGCCTATTTCTGAAAAGTTAATTTGTCTTTATGCTGAAGTTAATAGAGTAGCTTCACTCGTGTATTGACCAGGTATTGGGATCGTCTTTCCACAGTGAAATAAATAGGCTTAAGGTGAATTTTAGTAGTTATTTAATGCCTTTTTTTTTTTTAATATAGATATCTCTGAAATGGTAAAGTAGTTCTCTGATTTTGATCACCTTCTGTGTAAGTGTTAGCTGAATAGGAGGTCCCTTCCAACCTCAACCACCGTGTGATTCTGTGAATAGTCTTATTATATTTAAACTCAGAAAGTTCTTGGTGGTATATAACAATGCTTCTAGTATGCCCTGCTAAGTTAAGATGCTAAGATAAGAAAATTCAAATTCCACATTTGATATTAAGTTGCTCTGCTCCCTTCAAGGTATGAGTTAAAACAGGATTTTCCCTTAAATTTTGTGTTTTCCTTGTGTAGCAATGTGAAATGAAATGTATACTTATGATAAAAGTACCATTTTGTTCATGGTAAAAGTAGCATTTAACTTTGTTTTAAAATGTAATAATTTTGTTCAGAAGGAGGTGCTATTATGTTATTGCATAGAATCATACCATTTTGAATAAGACTCCATGTTATTACTAGGTGATAATTTTTACATTAGTTAAACTTTAAATTAGCCCAACTTTTACAGACTTACGATTCCGTGTGTGTAGGTAACTACCATCCCTCAGTTCTGTGATCATAGTGAGCAGCCTCTCTCTGACTACTTAATCACCCCAGTGCCAGTAGAGTGCTTTCTGTTCACTAAATAGATAATAAATTTCTATTGTTTCAGCATTCCTGTAGGAAGCAGTAAAATACTTTCCTTGAAGGGAAAATACAGTGCTTATAATAGATGTTACTGAATACTGAATGCCCTACTTGGTTTATGCTATGGTTACTTTATCACAAAGAAAAGGTAATTTCTGCAGATGGCCTACTGAATGAGGTTCTAATTCTAATTAAGCTCAATCTACCATAATTAAGATGATTAATATGACTGTAGGTTGTGAGCTAAATAATGGTTAGTCAATCAGTTTCTGTATCACGTAGCTGGCCTCAAGTGACTCTCCTTAAGAGAGGATTTTGTGTGCCCTAAAACCTTATTTCTGTTTTCTATCTAATGATCGTATTAACAGATCCTCTCAGTCTCATTAAACTGTGATGCACTAAGATCAGTGTACGTCAGCAGCTCTTTCCCCATCTGATATTTGAAATCCTTTTCCTATCAGCTGGCTCACTCTTCCTTTTCCAGCTTTTGGCCTTTGAGGCCTTTCTCTTAAGAGTAGCAGTCTTTGAATTTCCTGTTTCTCAAGATTTTGGGTGTTCCATACTAGAGGAAAGGATATTTGATTGTTGTCTTATTGCTCACTGCAGTGATCAACAGAGAATTCCTAAATGTATTATGAATAATAACACACAAAATCTGAGATATTAAGGAGCTATTATTCCCATGGCAGAATCTTCTGTAATAATTTTCCTACAGAAATGTCTCAAACTATCCAAAGTTCATGGGGGAAAAAGAAAAAATTCTACTTGAAAGTCATCAGCATAATGATTAAAGATTTTTTTATTTTTTTTAATGGAAAATGCTCTCAGTAAAGGAGCAGTGGCTCAAAAATTACCATTTTACAGGAGAATAGGTTAACTTCATCAGCATGATCTGCAGAAGTTAGTGCAGAGGAGAATTATTTCTCCCTTACAAAGACTAAATAGAGCTTTCCAATATCCTTTTGTGGACTGTATTTTAATACTGCTCACAGGCCCTTGACTGTACATCTTAAACTTGGCTTTGCCACGATGTCTGTGCAACCAGTGAACTGTCTTAAGTAAAACACATTCATGTTGCGTTTTACAAACTTGTCATGAGCTGTGCCGGTTAAGTGCTCGTTGTGTCCACGTCCATCTTCTCCTAAAGAGCAAAGGGTTCTGTGAGGCAGCTGGAGTCATCTAGTGAAATCCATCAGGCATAGGACTCTTCATACTTAGCCCTGCTCTGTCCTCATGTATATGGATGCATCAGACTTAGAGTATGAAGCAGCAGATGCAATGATGGCAGGGTTAGGTCCACATGAGGAAAGTGGACGATGTTAGTGAGAGTGGCAAGAGAAGTGGCAGCATGGTAAAGAGTGAATGGCAAGGGAGTGCAAAAGGAGCGTGTCATATGACTAACAAATGTGTGCTGGAGAGAGGGGTTCTAGTCCATGCTCTGAATACATTTTGCTGATATTTACTTAATTTGTTATTATGTCTTTAGTGTTAAAATGTGATGAAGACAGGGCTTATTTTTTTTAAGAAAAAAAAGTAAAGAAAGACGTAAAACTGCTCTTGTTTCATTGAATTAAGAATTGTTGTTCAGCTGCAGAATATATACTTTGTATTTAGAGAGTGTTGGCTGGCTTTGTTGAACTTTGTCTTCAAAATGTAACCACAACAGTTTTTACCTGCTTTTTTTGCGCTCTTTTGATTTCCCTGTCAAGGCAAGGCATGGACATTTTATCTTTGAGAAAATATTGGATAAAAGGAATGTTAATATTTGCATTTTATATCTTCTGTTGGGGAAGGTGTCAGAGGAAAGTAATGTCCCTTAGTACCAAATGTAACACACTAATTCCTCTTTCTACAGCAATGCAGAATGAAGTTGTTTGATAATGTAAAATCTGTTTTTCACTAGTCCTTTAAAGATCTTGACTATTGTCTCTACTACATATAGAATTTTAAAGTATATTGTGTCTTGTTTAAAAATAATATGAGTACATTTTGAGCACATTGCATTTTTTTCTTACAGTTTCATAAAAATGGTGTAAACTATTTGAAGGGCTTCAGCCAAAATCTGAATTCTGATTGGATAACTGTCATTTCATAATTGCAGGCAAATAAATTTTGTGCTAAACAGTTTCTTACATAGCTTTCTTAGCTGTGTGAGAGAACAAGCAGTATGTACATGCCTCATGGATGCTGCTTTTTGATTAAGTGATAAGATTCCATGGTTATTTTCAGAAGGCTTTTGGCTTGCTTAGAAATCCTATGAAGGGGTACAGAGAAACATAACTTTCTCTTTTATGATTTTTATTATTATTATATTATTATTATTATTAAATTGTTCCAAACCCACTACAAATGCTTGGATGTTGATAATAGAATGCAGTTGATATGTTAAAAAAAAAATCTAACTTAAAATCACAGCAGTTTTCTACAACATTCCTTTTTAATACTATTGATGAATATACCAGCAGTCTGCATCTGCATTTTCTGTTTTAACTCCGTATTTGATGGCATTTTTAAAAACACAAAAAACTCAGTTTTTTTTTCAAGTACTTCATACCTTTCGGTTGATTTTTATAATTTAGAAGCAAATATTGTTAATGTAAAATTATGTAGATATATTGTCCTAATAATATTTGCATTTTGTTTCAGAGCAAAGTAGAAGAGATGATTTGGAAGCTTTAGGTCATATGTTTATGTATTTTCTCAGAGGAAGCCTTCCATGGCAAGGTTTAAAGGTAGTGATTTTTGATAACTTCTCTTCCTTCCTGTTTTCAAATCATTAGCTTTTCTTGGCATGATCTTTATCTTTTGTAAAGTTTATCTGCAAATTGCATGACTTCAGAAAGTATTTTTTTTGTTCTTGTATCCTAGGCTGATACATTAAAAGAACGTTATCAGAAAATTGGAGACACAAAACGAGCAACACCTATAGCAGTATTGTGTGAAAGCTTCCCAGGTAATGACTGCTGTTAATTAAAATGTATGCTGGTCTGAGAAACAAAACTGGCATAAATTTTTATAAAATTTGATATTGTAAGTAAAACAATCCTTCCAAACTAATGCTGTTTTCTCAAGGATAATTTCTTCTAAAGGGAACACTAACATGCATATTCTCACAGTGATTAACTAGCCCGTAATTGTATTCAAATAGAAAATTCTGCAAGCTTTTGAAGTCTAAAACAGCCCTTTATTTCAAAATTGTTTTTAAAAATCATCCACTTTTCAGTTAGTATATGCTCATTAGTGACAGCTTGAAATATTTGAGCTCAGGGAGCTCAGATATTAGACTTGAAAAAAGTTGTATTTTTAAAGTTGGAATAGTAGAAGAATTTCCCAATTCTTCTGACTGATGATGTGGAATCAGAATAGAAATTGACATCATGAAAAGTAATCAGGAGATCATTGATAGGCAAAATGAAGCTGCCAAGAGCAGCTCATGGCAAAGCAGTTAGATTATGTTTTATGGCAAGACGAGTCTTGTGAAGAAGAGGCAGATGTCCTATGTCTTATGAGATTTTAGCACTTCTGATGCATTTGAAATATTCTCATAAATTATCTTAGAAGCATAATCAAAATGAATCTACTTTAGGAGGAAGGCTGCAAAACCATTTGAGTGTTCAAGTACTGATAAGTGTCATATTGAAAACGTGACGTGAATTTTCTCAGTATTTTAATGAATACCCTGTATCCACTATTTATTAAACTTGCAAATGATAATCTTGAAATGCATAGTTTGGACAGTGGAATTAGAATGAGAGGATCCTGACAAATTATGTTTTAAAAATATACTATACCTACAAAAAGGTAACGTGAAAACAGGATCAAATACAAATTGAATTACTGGTTACAGTGAGGTTCTTTAGGTAATGGTTTGTAGGCCAGCTAAATACAAACTATATTTGGGACAGTGCTATTCTGTATTTAAAATAATATATATATTTATGAATACACATGCACCACACTGGATTATGGACACAAGATAAAACCTTCAAGAAACCTGAAATACCATTTGCGCTCTAATACTCAGCTGAAGCAGCATGTCCAATTTTAGGGACTGTGCTTTAAGAAAGTGCTCTAGTTTAAAGGTTTCCTGTGACCAGAAGCAAGAATACTTATAAGTCATACCAAATGTCTTACCAAATACCGAAGGACAGGGATTGTTTTAGCCTAAATAAGACTTAGGAAATGAGTGTTTATTGTACCTTTTGGCTGCTACAAACATGAAAGGAATCTATTTGTAATATCCATGGCAGAGAAGACAAAGTAATGGACTTCATCCAAAGCAATTAAGGTTGGACTTAAAGTCTTGTGTTTTAAAGATTATCAAGAGCTGCCTGCAAGACTGGAATTTTTCACTGAAGTTGTGTGAAATCAGAGTAGACTTGTATAACTGATTTGCTGTGGGATGCAGAGTGGTGTATTAGCTAACCTCTTTAAGTTTTTACCAACCCTGTGCTATGTAGGCTCTTTACCAAAGGTGAAGTTAAAGGGATTCACATTTTAAAATGTAAGTGTATTTTCCTAGAAAATATTTAGAATGTGGCAGTGCATCTTGAATACTGTTAAACTTCTTTCTAATAACTCATGACAAATAACCAGTTCTAACGGTGAGAGGGAGAAGAGAAATTTTTTTTTTAATGTCATAATATTTTTGGAGAGTCCTTGAAATGCACTTGACAATTATGCACATTTCTTATTTATGTAGAGGAAATGGCTACATATCTACGCTATGTGAGAAGGCTAGATTTTTTTGAAAAGCCAGACTATGACTACTTACGAAAGCTTTTCACAGACTTATTTGATCGCAAGGGCTATATGTTTGATTATGAATATGACTGGAATGGCAAACAGTTGGTGAGTACAGTTAATCTGTTAAGATGTTGGGTTTTCTCATCAGTTTTGTATCTTAGTCTTGAATTTTAAAATATGTGCTTCTCATGCCATCTATGAGTAGTGAACAGCTTCTGTTACAAATCCATTTCTAGATGCATTTTCAAATACTTATGGATTGAGTTTTTTTTAATACTGAGTCTCTTACCAAACTTGTGCTTTTATTAATATCAAACAGAATCCTTTTTCTGTCTTTTTTATAGAAAAGTAGAAATAAAAACTTTTTTCAGGTGAAGAAAGACTTCAAAAATTTGCAATTGACTGTTATCTCTGCATGTTTTTCTCTTTATTTGAGGAATATCCAAGTTTCTACAGTATTTTTTAAAACACTTCTCTACACTGGAGATTTATACTAAATATTGATCAGTTGATTGTGAAGAAACTGTATGCTTTTTATAAGCATAATTTTTAATGAAGTACAATGTAGGAAATCGGTTTTGCTCCACTCCATGTAAAATCAAATACTGTGTTTTTTCAAAGAAATATTAAAATACATTTCTTTTAGAATGTGGAAGTTATCTTTTACGGAATAGGAGAGCGGTTATGTGCATAAATTAAGCAATTTCAGGTTTACCATTCTCCGTGAAGTTCCTTGTGCCAGCCTTTGGAAGAATTGTGACACTTTATTGCTAATGTTTTTTTTCAGTGTTTAGCATTAAAATTTACTTTAAACCTTTTTTCTTTAGACTGTCACCAGAGTTTTCCGTAAATGGATACTAATAGCAGAGACATTGCACCAAATTGACATGAGATAGTATTCATGACTGTTACCTTATGTAGTTGTCCTGGGTCCAGTTTTCTGAATAAAGTATAAACTGATTTGAAAACTACAGGGCTAATAGATAAATTTAAATATACATCATCTTATATTCATGCCAATTTAGGATAACATAATTTATTAAAAGTAAATAAATTTATAATTAAACAGAAAGTTACCCTAATTTTGTTACATTTTAAAGAAAATAGAAAAGATTTGCTTTGATATTTTTGATATTAGTGAATTTCTACTGTAATTTTACTTCGTTAGTTTGAGATGTGTCACTAATCGTTATGGAGTTATTTAGACTATTTTGGATTATGATGCAGTATTTTTTGTAAGACTTAGAAAATTTATTTTTTTTACCAGTTGCTACATAATGTTTATATTTGTAGCCTACTCCATTGGGTTCAATTCATTCAGATCCTGCACTGCCATCAAATAGAGAAACACATCAGCACAAAGATAAGATGCAGCAATCCAAAAATCAGGTAAATCACTCATGTGATACTAGCAGCTTTACTTTGTCTTTTAACCAATGCAATGATTTGCCACATGTGTGTTTTCCTTTTTAACCCAGGATAGTAGAAAAACATGAATTTATATCATTTTCTTATGAGGAAATTAGTTTTATCTGAGTTGCAGCTCTTCAGTTTACAAGTGGATTTTGTGATTTTTAGAAAGATTATGCGTGAATGGTTTAATGTTCTGGATTTTATTTTTCCTTTTTCATATATGTGCCTAACATCCCAACAATGATAGTCAACAGATCATAGGGCAGCTTGGGATTCCCAGCACACCAATCCACATCACTTAAGAACTCACTTAGCAGCTGACAGACATGGTGGCTCAGTACAGGTATTTTCTGCTTCTTTGCATGATTGATATAATATTAGTCTTCTGTCGTGCGTTACATGATACCTGTTTTTATCTTAAATTTGTTTTTCTGTTCAGAATATATCTGCTCTTTCCACCTTTACATTTACCAAACTGAAATAAAAACAGATTCTTATGTTAATGGCTACATTTTTTTATAAAGTAAAAATGATAGGAAGAGTGAGAGAAAATATTGAGTCCCTTTAGTTTTAAAGTCAAAACAAACATATATCAAGAACTAGGATTTTTCTGGTGGCTCCTGAATTATGAAGGAAATTGAGAGGAAATAAATGGTATTGAACACAATCTCTTTTTAATGGTGGTAGTGTTTTTGTGATCTTGGGAACCAAGAACAAACACCTAGAGTGTGAGGTTGGATCTGTAACCTTCTTTTCTGGAGAGTGCTCTTTGATATAAAGCTCAGTCAGCCCACACAAAGAAGGAAACAAAGGAGCTTGAGTGTGTCAGAAGCAGAGAGAGGATAAGACAGCCTGATTTAGTATCAGAAGGGAAAAGGTGCTGATTGTGCTTTATGCCTTTCCTTAAGGCCTGTAGAAGACCCTTTGGGGAAATCGGCAAACCTGATGAGCAGAATTGCTCTGCTAAGTCTACTCTCTTTAAAGAGTCCTCCATACAGATCTCTGTTCCACATGTTTCATCATGTTCAGTGAACATGATGAAAGTATGCTAGTAAATCAGAGGGGTTGTGTAATTAAATAAGTCTTGAAGGTGTATTTTAACTTTGGGGATTTACAAATACATAGTCTGTCACTAGCATGATTTCACTTATTTCTGGTGATTACAGGTAGTAAGTTCAACAAACGGAGAATTGAACACAGATGACCCAACTGCAGGCCGTTCAAATGCACCCATCACAGCTCCTGCAGAAGTAGAAGTCATGGATGAAACAAAGTATGTACTTCATGTTAGATTCTTTTGATCCTGTGTACATAGTTGCTTATCTAGTTACTTGCAAAAATCATGTCTGAACTCCATAACCACTGGTGAGGGGCAAAAAAGTACAGTGCTATACCTAATTTTGGCATTAAATAATTAAATGATCATTTTTGTGCTGTTTTGGACTACAGCACTCAATAGCATCTCTATTAGAGGAGTCCTTGAATGTGTGAATTTTAAACTAACATTGCAATAGTTAATTTAAAATAGTGTTCTGACCACAAAAATATATGTGTAAAATATATGTAGTATTCTTCCCCTGCATTGCATTCTGATTCTC
Source organism: Crypturellus undulatus (assembly GCA_013389825.1). Taxonomy (NCBI): domain Eukaryota; kingdom Metazoa; phylum Chordata; class Aves; order Tinamiformes; family Tinamidae; genus Crypturellus; species Crypturellus undulatus. The sequence continues at coordinate 76,631 of VWPW01031519.1, read as the reverse complement.
TTTTCTCTTTTATTTCCTTTGTATATAGCTGCCAGAAAGTGTTGAACATGTGGTGAGTTCTAAAGCAGAGGCAGGCAGAAATAGCCCCATAGGCTGTATTCCTATTGCTTTAAACCTTACTACAGATAATTTAATATAACAATTCATAGTGGAAATTGGGGGGGGGTGGGGGAAAGGGTATTTAAATTCAGCAGTTAACTTTTACAAATAGTCATGCTGAGGAGCTATTTTGCCTGCTGCAAATCTTGCCTGCTTTTAAGCTGTGTAGTCTGTGGTGTATCCTTAATCCGTTTTAATTAGTACAATATTTTCTTATTTGCTGTGCTGTTTTAAGGAGGAAAGGATTGTTTTTCAGGTGTTAGAGCATTCAGCTAGTGTTTTAGCATATAGAAAATTACTCACATACCTGAACAAACAATAAGTGCTAACTTGGTTCATTACCACTTTGATACTTTCATAAGTATAAACATTTAGTCTTTGACCTGTTAATGACTTACTAAAAAAGTTCAGGATGCTTAAAACGACAGTGAAATGAATGAGGAAGTTACTATTTTTTAAAAATGTGTTAGATCCATGACACATTTATACCTTCAAATAATAGAGCATACAGAAAAATACAAAATCTTGGAAAGAAGTACAAAAAACACAGATCCTGATAGCTAAAGATAATTTCTAACATGTCATCTTTCTGAGAACAGAATTTTGAAAGAGCTACCAAACACCAATGTATAGGTGTATGTACTTCTATTAGAACCAATGCTTGAGAAGACTTAAGTAGTTTCGTTTTTTGATGTAATAATTGTAAGCTTAATATCAAAGATGTTGCTGTTTATTAGCTGCTTAACAGTGTAAGGAAAGGCAGTGTTAGTATTCACGCCTGTGTATAGCATAGGCATTTTGTTTTTTTTCAGGGACATTTATTATTTTGTCAATAAGTTATTATTGTACTTCTTTAATAACCTTTTCGTCATCTAAAAATACAGAGAAAGCTAATGTCTCATGCTGATACCTTCCTGTAATATTTCCTCACATACTTAAAGCAAAAACTTTAATATTTTTTTCTGAAGCATTTTTCTGAATTTCTTTCCCTAAGTTGGGAAACTTAAGATAACTATATCTGAGCTTAAAAAAACTCAAAAGGTGTTCTTTGTCTCCTATGGTTTGACTAGGAACATGAGTATTGTTTGAATATTGGCTGTACCACTACAATTTCAGTGTGATCCTGTAAATCGGGCTGTTCTCCAGAAAGCATTTTATTTTGAGGACTGTCTGGCCAGTACACTTCCATTGTTCAATTTCTGGGTTTATGTAGGTATTCACATAAATTCTAATCTATACCTTATAGTAGTACTCCTCAGATATTGCATTGCCTCTAAGGACTTTATCCTCATGTAAAGTCAGGTAATCCAGACTTTAACAGTGTTATTTTAATTTAGTTTAATATTTAATTAGTTTATTTAGCAATGTTAAATTAAGGCATTTTCTCCATGTTGAAAAGAAGCTTTTAACCATTTCTCAATGATATCAACAGTTGTAGCAAGGAAAATAATGTGATTGCTGCTCTACCTGAGCACTTGCAGAGCCTAGCTTTTCTTTTATCATGTAAGAACTAATTTTTACGTTTACTTATCTGGCTGTTGATCTGGACTTCTAGGGGTGGTTTTCCAGTTATCATTAAGCAATTAGGCTTTCTTTTGTAAACTCATGGCTAGCCATCTTCATCAAAAGTGTTTCTCAGAAATCTTTAGTTTGAAGAATCAAAAGGCTCAGCAATAGGTTGACCAAACCAAGACCAAACAGGAAAAAAGAAATTTTGTATCCTTTCTGCAGTCCTTATTCTTGAAGCACATGCTAATAATTTTACAGTAAATTACTGTGACATACTAGATGAGAAATATAAAAATGCAGCTATAAAAGCACAAATGAGAATTGAAGTTGCTTTGCTATGCTAGGAGACCGGCCCAAGAGATAGAGTATTTAACAAAAAGGCTTCAAAGATTTGAAACAGGACAAGAAATATTACTAAGCAGTACTGAGAATGCTAGCCTGGGTCATATTTCAAAAGTCACCTAAGTTCTACAGAAAAAAGTGAAGTTCCTGGATGACAGTATAATTCCTATTGATGAAACTAGGTAAAGCATGCAAAGAGGTTAGGGGCCTTTTTTGTACATTTTTAGTGGACATTTAATATTGCGATAAACTTGTATTTTTACGCCATAACAGTGTCCTTATTCTCTAACATTAAATTTGTCTTCAAGCAGTGTAATGTGTGCGTAAGTGATGATGAGGCCCTCTTGTGACGGTATTCTTAAACACATGCCATAACTTCTGGTTGTGATGGTTCGCTGTGGTGTCACAACAGTGGTTGTGATTCTTCAAGAGGTTATACTGTGGATCTCTAGGGACAGGATTACATTTTTCGTAAAACTTCTCACATTTGCTACTCCATCTAAATGTACTGAATTTATTTGGCTTTGGGAGGTTTGCTAGGTCTAGAATTTCTAGATGTTAAGCATGCATTTCAGGAATGATTTCCAAGCTTAGTCGCCTGATTGACAGTACCATATGGAATTTATATTCTTTTAGCACAATATTCTAAATACATTAACAGATTTATTTTTCCACACCAAAGAACTTTTGAGCCTTATATAGTGAAATTTCCTGAACTAGAATACAGTAGAATAATTTACCAAATAAAATCAATAGTTGTTATTAGAGTACGCTTCCTAAGAGTATTAAGCAGAATCCAGAAGATGAAGAAGTTGAAATGTCAGTGTTTAATATTGGTTAAGGGTAAAATTCTTGAATTCCCTATTGTGTAATACCATGCTTTTCCGGCTGACAAAAGGAACAAACTCAATAGGCCATGGAGAAAGAATAAAGGACAGCACAGGGACTACAACAATGGTTGCATTGGAAATTGCTGGAAAAAAAGCAAGCAAACCAAAAGCATCCTTAAGTTGCACAGAGTGTCAAAGCTGTACCAGTCCTTGGAGTATGGACTGATGTTCTTTGTACACATTCCATTCATGCAAAATATACCACAACAGCCTTAACCATACTGCAGCTACCTTTCAAAAAGAATAGATTGTTAATTTAAAATCTAGAAAAGACTACCATACTTTTACTTTTCTTAGATTACTTGTGTAATGTGTTCTCTATACAATAAAACTAGGAATCAAGACAAAACACTTCTGTTAGCTTTCTTTGAGGTCTCTTAACCTGAAGCATATACAAAAAAAGTGGTTTATCTTCAGAATATGAAATAGAATATCTTTGTTCACAGCATCACAGGGTACTTCATGTAGGAAAGGGACCATTATGAAATGTTTTGTTTTGATGTGATATATATCATATATATACATAAATAAAGTATTTGGGAAAAGTTTTTGCTGGATAAAGGATAAAGTTAGATGGGACCCCACACATATGTTTCCAAACTCAAAGCAAGAGTAAAATGATTGTAAATGTTGTAAAATGGTAAAGTGGTTGTAGACAGATTAAGGAGAAAAAAAAAAAAAAAAAGCTTGTACATATAGAAGAATTTTTCTTGCAGCTGGTGGCTAGCAGTTTTCCAAAGCAGTTATGTTTCTCTTTATAAGTCTTTTAAGGCAAATCTAGTGTTATTTCCGATAGCTATAGAAATTCTTATCCTCATAGTTTCCCCTACTGATTTTTAATTCTGGGTTTCCTCTCTATCTATAACATTTTGTTTTATTTTGTTTTTTTTTTTTTTTTTTTGTTACTGAAAGTTATGTAACACTCAGAGCAGCTCTGGTCTGCCTCTGCCCACTGCTACTTTTTCACTGACTGAGCAGCAGGGTGCCCTTGGATATTTTGAGAAGGTAACTGCTCTCTCCCTGTGCCTTGGATGTTGTTCTCACCTCATTTAGACCCTTGTTTTTAGACCCTCCTTCTCCGTGATTTTCAAAATCTTTCCCCTTTTCTCATGTTCCAAACAAACTCAGCAAGATTCTTTTGAAGCTTTAACTACAGATAATGCTTAATGAGCTTGAGGACTTGCTGATCATATAGTGATGCAGTGAATTCCTACTTTGTCATTTCTGTTGTGGTCCATAGCTTGAGGAAAAACTCTCAAGTAACAGTGTTAATAGTGTGTATAGCAGTACAATAAGCAGTTCATTAAGCAAGCTGCAGAACTCCCTCGACTGTCCTGAGACAGGAAGCTTGCATGTTCATTTTTGATTGCAATTAAAGTACTGAGAATATTTTTCTGAATGGAAGCTTTAATTCTATTGGTGATGGTGAGGAGCTAGGAATTGCTTAAAATAATGCCAGGCTAGCATTGCATAATAATGAAGTGTTCTTTATACTTGTTGCTTCCTTTTCTTTAATTTGCTTTCAAAAATACTTCCTGGATTTCTGTAGTCCTTCTCTGTATTACCTCTCTAATTCTTCCCTGTGCCACCTACCTACCACCCTGCTTTCCTTCTTTTTTTTTTTCTTTTGATATTTCATTACTGTCTGATTTTCTCTAAGTGACAGTTGTCAATTTCAGTTCTCCATATATATATATGTATATAATATGATAAAAGACTATCAGCATACTCTACTGAGCTTAAAGCTGTGGTTTTTACTTTACTAATATCACAGCATTGAATTAGAGCATTTTTATTGTTGGTGAACATTATTTTCCAAAATGCTTTTTGGTGAAGGTGCTTCTCAAAGCGCGCAAGTGCCAAAAGGGAAGTTTCAGTCATTCCACCGAGTTGGCAACAGTAAAATCTTAAGTATGCAGTTCAAGTGAGGCAAACTCGAGATGCTCAAGTTTGTGTTTGGCATATTAACCATTTAAGTAACCATTTAAGTTACCATTAAGTAAATGAGAATTAAAACTTGTCTTGCTTTTTATGCTATCACACAGTGCCCTAAAATTTACCGTTGGTACAATATGTTTCCAAAAAGTAAAATGTGCACACTTGGGACTTAGCTCATTAAAAAGTCAATCAGCTGCAATAGAGCTTAATATATTTCTTGCAGAAATACCTATAATTTATCTACATACTTCAAGAGAAACAATGTTTTACTTTTTTTTTTTTTTCTCTCCTGTGGCTTGTCTCTTTATATCCTATGTTATCCATGTCACACCTGCAGGTGCTGCTGTTTTTTCAAGCGAAGGAAAAGGAAAACCATTCAGCACCACAAATGACTTTAGAAGCGAGGAGAACACGGAAAATTGCTTGCTTGTTCAACTGCTGTCTTGTGATCTAAAGAAAAAACATCTCTATAGTGACTGTGCGTGTTTTCCAAGGATTCCCTTAGAAACAAAATCTCATGACTTTGTTGTTTGATTTGGTTTTTTGCCATCTGTTTTTTCAATTCGTCTGTTCTGGAAGCTTTAAAGTTTTGTCAAATATAAGTTCTTTGAGCATCAATAAATGGACCAATGAAATGGACACTGTCTTCATTAATGGTACACTTCAAAAGCATTTCACCTGCTCTACGAAGTATTAGCACTCTCTTACTTAAGGAAAGATGTCACAAATCTGGAAAATCTTTTAATTGAGTTCTGTAACAACATATCAAATGCAGACTTTTTATTTTAAGGTGAAAAAATAGATGCACAAGCATTTAGAAAAGTAAGTCTTACCTTAAGATTTCTTTTACCTTGATTTAATTTTTCCAGCATTACTGATGGTACAGCAGTCAAATCATCTTAGCATTGTTCTCTCTGTGACACCATTTAATAGTCACTGTTGCATGAGATCTCAAGTAGGAACCTGAAGTGCAGCTGATGATGGCGGTCTAATGCTGGTGATACTAAAAAACAAGAAACATTTCTAGTAGTTTGAAATCTTCTTTTGTCATGCTTATAATAGAGTTGCAGCATAGTAGAAATGATGAGAGAGTTTGTACAATAAATAAAATATTTGTATAATGTATGTTGGGCTGTATATGAGTAAGATTGAAATAACTTCAGAAGAGAAGATCTATAGAGGAACTGTAAAATGCACAGTGAATTGGGTTAAAGTGGAATTGATATTAAAACCTAACTATTCACTACTATAACTACTGATCGACAACATCTTTAAATTGAACGTGTGGACATGCCATGTAATGATGTTAGAGAGCTGTATTTAAATTATTTGACTCTCTGAAGTAGAAAACAAATGCAGTGAAAGTGGGTTAGACTTCTATTGCCTTCTCTTTATACTAGCCCATAGCACCCCAGATTTGCTGTGATTTTGCTTTCTTTTCTGGAATTTTGTTGTGTTTCAGTATAATATTATTACTTTTATAAAATACTATGACAAGAATGGGTCAGGTACTTTTCCCCACAGACCTAAGAAGTGCCTGCAATATGAACAAACCAGCTTTCTGTATAAAAGGTAGCCTGTTAAATTTTTTGCAAGTTTGCTTCTTAAAGCCATAATGACAGAGGTGTGCTTTTGTCATGTTTAGATGCTAGTTACTTGGAAAGATGGAGTAAAAGATGGAAGGGATTAGACATACTTGTTGACCAAAACTCAAATTCTCTCAATTTTTTAGTAAGTCTTCTAAAGCTAACTACTATTTTTTTTCTATACACGTTTGCCTTTTGGCATGTTTGTTTATTTTTAAATTATTTTGTGGTGACACTTGAAATGTATAGTAAAGATAAATGCACACCTTTGAAATCATTATTGCATTTACAGGAATTTTAATTGTATTTTGTAATTTATTTTTCCTTACCAACCAAAAGGGTAGTGCATTGGGTTATGTGCTCATACGAACACATTGCATACTTTGGTCTTTATTGTCATGTTATTATTGATAATCTTAAGTTTTTGTTTTAAAACAACTGAACTTGGCCTCTGAAAACATACTCTATAACTTGATCTCCGCTCTACCTGTTTGTGTATTGACTGTCTCAAACTCATGGAGTTACTTTTCTTTTGAGCTGAAGAGGTCAGAGGATACTTGACTGTTCTAATGTGAAAACTTTTTTTTTTTAAGTATTAGACCAAATTTGTTGCTTCATTATGTTGTAAATACATGAGAAATAGAGATTCTATATGTACCTAATTTGTTTTCTTCTTGGAGATTTTTGGCCTGTACAGTGTTTATAAGATGAGAACTCCTTACATATAACAAGAAAATATGTATGTTAATCCAGTTATGGATTTGAAATATTTTAAAATATAAAATCTGTTTATTTGCTGCAATGACAGATATTTAGACACTTGATGTCTAGCAGTATTTTTAAGTGCTCCAATATTTCTTTCAGCATTTTAACAATGAAGAAATTTCATTCCAGCAAAACAAACTGATCAGTAGTGAGTAACACGGGTATGTTCAAGTAAAGCCAATAAGATTTGCCCTTATGCTTTTCCCCTGTCTAAATTAGGGAAGTCAACATTGCCTGGATGTCTAAATAATGAAAATACATCCTTGTTTAAATGTAAGTTAAAAAAAAATAAAGGTAGTTTTTCTAACTTGCCTTTTTCCCCCTTTCCTACAGTTGTTATCTTGAGAATTACTGAACAATATTTATCTTTCTGGATGTCAGGAACTGAATATACATTACTCAAAACAGTACTTCAGTAGATATGTTTCAGTTAACTGATGTTATTGTAGTATGTTTTAGCACATCTAATGATAAAAGTAGGGAGGAGTCTTTCAAACAAATGTTAATAACTAGAAAATCTACTTCAGGTAGCCATGGATTAAAGTCTGCCTTTTGATACAGTCTGTGCTACCTAAAATAAAAACCATTGTAGATGCATTGACATATGTAATAAGTATATCTTATTTTTACAGAGTAGGTATCAAAAAAGGTCTTAGTTAACTCTTTTGTCAACAAACACACTATCAAGATTAATGTTCTTAACTGTAGAGCATTTGCTATGATAAAAGCAAGGCATATACAATGTTCATAAAGAGATTTGTTTGGTAGACTTCCAGTTAGGATTTTTAGAGCTTTTCTTCATACACAGATGCTTTCATTTGCTTGCACCTCTCACAGACTTAGAGCAGTGAGCTTTAGTGCACTCTGAGGCAAATGTGACAATGGCAATGTGAAGCTAGAGTGAATTTAGAATAATATACGGGGATCAATTATTAGTCCTATTTAATATTATCTATGACAAAATCGGCTAATACAAAATGAGGTTCCAGGTTCATACTCTTATGCTGTTCTTCAGACAACCGGAGTGCTGACAATGAATAGCTAAAAGTTGGACAAGAAGAATCATACATGAAGACCAGCCTGCTTGGTTGAACTTGAGTTTCCTTAAGGACAAGAGTTGTCTTCTGTGCCATCAGCTGTGGATGTACCATCTGCACCTCCACCTTGTACACTTGTGCTGGAAATCTCTACTTCAGACTTATTTGCAGTCTCATTGTCCAGTGAGAAAGAGGATTTGGAGGGAAGCTTTCTCTGAAGTATTTGATGACTGTCAAGTAGCTATACACAAGTTGCTCAGAATTTGACAGCTAAATCTCTATATGTGGACTGAAATCACGGGTATAATATAAATAATACAAGTTCGCTGGGGCAAGCCTAAACTTGTCTTGCGAATGTGAGAAATCTGATGTGATGCTCAAAGTCAATGCTCTTATTTTTCCTAAGTTCAGAAACTGTATTCTGTAACTTGATTTTTCTATGCTCATTTATAGAATAGTTGCTGACTTTTTTTTTTCCCCCTGTTCCACTCTTACCTCCCACCCACGCACTCCCTACCCCCCAGCAAAACAAAATAAGCGTCTCTGGCTTCCTCAGAAGTAGCTTGGAGTTTCAGGAAAAACTAGGCTGATGTCTCAGTGACCGATAACGGAGGATTTCATCAGTGTCTGAGTATTGCTTCTGAGGTTACTATCAGCTTTGGTTATTGTGTCAGTAAAAACCTAAAATGCAGTACCTAAAGGTATGTATAAATAGTAACTGATTTTTACCTTGTATCTTTGATTTCATGATTCCTTTACCTCATGTTTTTTTACCTATTCCCACAGCACAGAAGGGTGCATTTTTGATATTATCTTTCCCCTTCCCATCTCTCAAGGCTAGGTTTTCGGTCTTCTATCACTAGGAGTAAATTACTTGAAACAAAATTGCAGATTATAGTCAAAACCTCTGCATCTTGGAGGCAAATGTCATATTTTAGATGGAATGGTGTTTTTGAACTTCAGACCTATGAAGGAGGAGATGCCACTTGCAGATTGATGATAATTACCTCTAAAAGTGTATATACCTATCACTTAATCCTTAACCATTTTTCCCCTTATGTTTCATCCTTGGATCAATATATGTGCATGTATTTAAACTGATAATGTCTTCTGGAAGAAAGTAATTTAAACTACTTGATGCAGAATTTGCATAATCATTTTGATCCAGTGATACCTCTTCTGAAGACCATGACCTCATATTGACCTCATATCTACCTCTTTCCCTGGTGAGTGGAAACATGCAAGAAAATATCACTTAGATACAAGTGATATCTTTCTTCTTTTTCTCTTTTCCTATTCTGTTTTTTGCTCTCCCTTTCCATGGAGAGGTCTTACGAATTTCACCTCTCTTAACCTCAAATGATCCTAAAACCAGCAGCCTTAGATTTATGTTTTAGCACCAAGAGAAAGAGAAAAGGGGAATTGTTGGTGACCACCATTTGTGAGGTGGTTCATTTTGGAGCCTATGTGCCTAACTCTTAATCATGTAGTTGGGTATTTTCATTTCCAGGCATTGCAGCAAATAATCTGAGTGCTTAAACAGGCACTGCAGCTCTAGCTTTGCATGTTTACTACTCTATAAATGCTCAAGCTGAGGAGGAAGGAAGGTATTAATACTTAAAAAAAGATTAATGACACGTAGCTTGCTTTGCCTTCTGTTTCCTGGTTGCTTGAACAGGCAACTTGTCTGATGTTGCAGGTTGATGTTAAGTGAAAGATTGCTCTGTGCTTGTTGTATGCTGTGCTTCAAGGGACTATGTTACAGAATACCTGTATATTCTGTAGAAAGGTGCTGCTGCTTGGGAAGTTCATTACTGTTGCTTTCACTAGTTCTAAGCTTCTTTTCTTTCTCCTAGCAGAGATACATTTATTGTAGTGTAAAAATGCTTAGTAAGGCATTTTGTAAAATGCTTTTTTTTTTTTTCCCCCTTGTGTCAAATATGTGAATGTAGGAAATAATTGAACAGAATGGGAAGTATTTATAACAGCTAGAGGTGAAGCACGGAGTCTAAATGAGTCAGAATATTGATAGCAACTTTGATTCAAGGAACAGTTGTATTAGGTTACAAACACTTCTTAAGACTGTATTTGGACACCGTCTAATTAGAGCAGCTTGTTTTCAGCAGTAATTTGGATCTATTGACGTTCTTAAAGGAACAGGAAACGTCCATTTAGTCATGGCCCTGCAGTACCAAAACAGACTTAATAGGTCATGTCACAGTAGTCAGATCTCTGGTTACTTTTCTCCCTTCAGATAAGTAATTCATCAATGTGTTCAACGTGCAACAGTTCCCATACTGCAGACAAGCTTATTTAAGAAAGCTATTTACAAAAATGTTTAATGCTTTAAAAGTGCTAAAATTGGCACATAAACTTTATTTCTGCTGGCATGTTTAACTTACACTACAATATTTTATTTTCAAAGCTGTGGGGTTTTTTGTTTGTATTAAGGAGAAAACATCCATAGTTTGGGTGATGGTTTATAGCACTTGCAAAACTAGCAAACAAATTAAATAGTAAGTGAAGAAGCGCAGATCAAATACAACTAGATCCTGGTTGGAGAAATCAGTCCGCATCTTGATTCCGGTTCCACCTCTTGAATCTAAATAGTGCCCCTGCTCTGCGGATCTGTAGATAAACTTGCTAGGTACAAACATTTTTCTCATGCATTTTTCTCTCTTGGAAAAGTTGAGCTCTGCTTTTCCATAAAGCCGAGATAGTAATTTGCATAGACATATTGCTCATTAATAGTTAAATATTTTAGAGAGAATTGTGACTGTAACAGAGAGGTGTTTCCTATTTTGTATCCTCTAGGGATTCTGTCCAAAACACTAATGGATATATTACTGCTTACAACTTCAGCCTGAGTATATGATTCATACCCTTAAGAAAATGGTTTTCATGGCCAATATACTGGCTTCTGGAATGTCTACTTATATACCCAGAAAGATCTGCATTTAAAAAATATGGTTCTCTGTTGACAGCTTATAGTTATTGATTGTTAAGTAACATTTCTGATTTCCTGTGAGCTCACAATAACGACTTTTACTTTGCACAGTAATTTCTTTGCAACCTGTCTTGAGCATTGTCTAGTAGGACACAAAGGGGATGGATTCAGTAATAGAGTTTGAGACTTAAAAGAAATTGTGAGTAGGTAGTAGTCTTCTGTAAGCTAACACTAGTGTTGTAACATTAGTAACATTAAGTATTTGTATATAGGGGAAAACAAGTTTCAATGTGTTTACTGTTGCTAGCACTGCTAGCCTTCAGAAAGCAAGAAAACAAGGTCTGATGATTATTTAAAACACTGACTTTTGCAAGAATCAGGCTTATTAAATACATTATGAACAGAATTTTTACTTTGTGCAATTTTATGATGCATTTTGAAATAGATAAAGAACTTTTACAATTTTTGGTGTTTACTCCTGATCATTAGCATCCCTTTATCCCAGTGATGGTACAGTTTTCTCAAGTATGTAAAATGAATTTTCTTTATTTTGTGAAATTCCTGAAGAAGTGTACCTGCCTGTGATTCTTAAAAATGTATTTTACATGTTTGTTTTTCAATGACTATGCAATAAATACTTGAGATGATTACAAAGAATTTTTGCCCTAGCAATCTCTGTAAGACTACAGAATCTTACAGACTTTTCTATTTATCTACTCTTACCCTCGGCTAACATCTGTTTAAATATTTTGGAATGAGCTTCCACAGTTCTGTTTGTGTCTCAGCTTGCAATGTGTGAAATTTTTATATTCGGAACAGAAGAGAGAAAATATAAATCAGAATTTTGGGAGAGCCATTAATGCTCCCCAAATGCTCAGGCTGCTCTGTATTGTTTAGCAGATGTGGAAGCAAACTGAAGTCTAATGACAGAAAAGTAGAAATGAAGAAAAACTAAGCTGTGCTTTCGCTGATCTTGTTATTTGCAGAAAGGAACACGCTTTAGAGGTGGAACTAAGTTGTTGATGGTCCAGTTGATCTTACAAATTAATACAGAAAATTCTCAACAATTAGACATTTGAAATTGTTATAGAAAAGCTACAAAGTATTTACACTTCTATGCAGTATTATCTTCACCTTTCCAAGGCTTAGGTGATAGAGTGGTGATAAACAGGGCCGAATCTCGTTGGAGGTCGGGGCAGGACATCCTGGACAGGAGGGAGAGTTGGGGAGAGAGGAACCTCATGAGGTTCAACAAGGACAAGTGCAGGGCCCTGCACCTGGGGAGGAATAACCCCAGGCACCAGCACAGATTAGGGGTTGACCTGTTGGAAAGCAGCTCCGCAGAGAGGGATTTGGGAGTCCTGGTTGCCAACAGGTTAACCATGAGGCAGCAGTGTGCCCTCGTGGCCAAGAAGGCCCATGGGCTCCTGGCTGCATGAGGAGGAGCGTTGCCAGCAGGTCGAGGGAGGGGATCCTGCCCCTCTGCTCAGCTCTGGTGAGGCCGCACCTGGAGTACTGGGGGCAGCTCTGGGCTCCCCAGTGCAAGAGGGACGTGGAGCTTCTAGAGAGGGTCCAGCGGAGAGCCACGAAGGTGATTAAGAGACTGGAGCATCTATTGTATGAGGAAAGGGTAAGCGAGCTGGACCTGTTTTGTCTGGAGAAGAGAAGGCTGAGAGGAGATGCGATCAACACGTTCAGGAATCCAAGGGGTGATATTGTAGGGAGGATGGGACTGGGCTATTCTCTGTGGTGGCTGGTGGCAGGATGAGGGGTAACAGGTTTAAACAGGAAGTTTATATGAGAAAGAACTTTCCTGTGAGGGTGCCAGAGCCCTGGCACAGGCTGCCCAGAGAGGCTGTGGAGTCTCCTTCTCTGGAGATCTTCCAAACCCGCCTGGATGCCACCCTGTGCCCCGTGCTCTGGGTGTCCCTGCTGGAGCAGGGGGTAGGACTGGATGGTCTCTAGAGGCCCCTTCCAACCTCAGCCATTCTGGGATTCTGTTTCTTTCTGTCTCCGAGCTGACTGTCTTCCTCAAGAAGAATGAGAGGGAGCTTGTGACAAGCTGCCAGCATCATGTGGTTTGAGGTTTTCTACCTTCTGTATCTTGGGTCTGTTTTTAATAGTTTTTCTTCAACAGTCTATTGATTACCAGCTGAAAATTAAAGGTTACAGAATAGAGTCCTGCAGTATAGTTGATGCAAAAAACTATCATTTGTTACACAGTGACTGTAACAACTTGAAGATAAACAAGGCCAGAGGAACTTGACTTTTAGTTGTTAAAAATGTCGTAGGCAAAGGCAGTCCTAAACAAGGTCTCAGACCCTTCACTGTTGTCTAAATAAAGAGACTATGTCTTTTTGCTAGTAAAGGCAAAATAAAAAGATCGTATTTCCTAGGCTATAACTAAAGTAAAGCTGGTCAGCTGAAATGGCCTGAGGCAATGGATATATACTATATATATACATATATATAAATATCTGTATATATAAAATATAAAATCATTGTGGCATGATAGGGGTCAGAAAGTGCCATTCTAGTATAACCTTGCAAGCTGGTGGGACAAAATGTTTTTAAGTCTGAGCCTTTGTAGGGCTTTTTTACTTTTTTGTTAATTTGGTGTTAGTATTAAAGTTCTGCCCTTTTTTAGCAACAGGCACTTAAAGATGCATTGTATGAATTTAACTGGTTCTTTTTTCAGTATTTTTACCTCAGATATTGGCAGCTCATATTTCTGTGTGTTTACACATTTTCTTGGTATTCATTAACTGCATTCAGTAAGTATCTTTAATATATTTCAGAATATGAAATGGTAAATTAATCACCTATTATTTGCAGCACCTATTATTTGCAGTGCTAGATGATAGAGTTTCTCATCTTTTCTTTCTTAGACCTCAAAGGCAATGAATAATAGAATGGGATCTTATTTGTCTGTTTTAAGTTGACAATACATGATAAGTCAAAAATACGTCTTGGATATTATTAACATAATTTGACATAAGAATAGTAAACTGAATAAATATAATTGTGTACAGCATTTGTGTTTCCTCCCAGAATAAATGACTGCTTTTGTTTTGCTCTGTGAATAGTATGAATAGTAAAATATTTCCTGTTCATTGTGGATGCTTTGAAAACTTCTACATGCCAAAGACGGGTCAAACATCTATTTCACAGCAGATATGCAGACCCGTATAGGAGAAATAGAATCTGTGGTGCTTGGAATAGTAGTTAGTTCTGGGGTGGTGAAGGGGAAGAAATTACAAGCTCAGTCCTGGTACATTTAAATTCATGGTAAACTGATTTTGGATATCCAAATTAAGCAGTTTGAACAGTGTTCAAATATGTTTGAAATTATTCTCTCTTTTAGGAGCTAGTGAATATTTTTTTTGTGTTTTTTTATATATATTGTATTTTGCTATAGTTCTGCTTTCAAGAAAACAGTAACTTTTAAAGTCATTGCTATAGCTATTATAGCTACATAAAGCTATATAGCTATGTTTTATAGCTATATAAGGAATGTTGGCCTTAAATGAAAGGTGAGATCTTAGATTTTTCGCAAAGCTGGATTATTTCTCAAAGCAACTACCAACTGCTTTAAAAACAAACAAAAATAACTCTCCAATTTTGAGGAAACTCTCAACGTGCAAGATAGTTCCTTCCTTTTAAAGATGCATTAACTTAGAATAAAATTCACTGTACAGATGGACAGTACAAAGCTTTTTCTTTAGTGCCATGAGAGATGGCTTCATACTCTGTCTCACTTTGATTATAAAGCATCCATAGTCTGTGGAGTTTTTGTCAATGCTTAAAAATCTAACATAATATAGGAGTAATACAGAGTGCCTGACCTTATGGGGTGTTTTGGGGACTGGGATGGTGGATTATAAAAACTTACTGTAAATTCCAAAAAAAATCAAAATTATGAGGTAGTATCTTGCCACAAATGTCTAGCTTGCTCAGAAGGCCATTATTTATATAGAGGATTTCAAAAATGTTTGCAATCAAATCTTGCTGGGAATACTGTTGATATGTTTTCACTTGTTAGTAGTGTATAACACAAATTCAATGGGGATCAGTATTTGGCTTATCTGTATTGACTCTCAAGAACACATAATACCAAAAAAGCAAAACCTGCATTATTTGATATTTTGATTTTGAAATAGTTTTATTTAGCGTTTTTGGATGTAGTTTAAGAAATAAGCTTTTAAAATGTATGGCTATTTATCTTCAGTGTCATTGTCCATTACCAAATTAAAGAAAGAAAAGAAAATATGTTTTGTATAACTGTGTCTACTTTCTTTTGCTGTGACACTAATTTGCTTCATTGATGAATCTGACAAGTCCTAGAGTTAGTATTTGTGTGGATGAGATGAATTAATGAATGTAGTTCCAGGACTATGAGATTTTATTGTCTTGCTTGCATTACTTTTATACATCTGATCTCAGTTCATAATTCTCCTTGTTCAGATTTCCGATTTCTTTACACTCTGTAAAGCCACTTAGCATGCAAGTGAACCATTTCTGTGTTTTCATCTTTGCACTTGTGTAAGGGAACTGTAGTGAATAACTATCTGAATGATACATAGTGGAATTCTTTAGACTTGTGCTTCCTTTTATTAGTACAGTGTGGATTAATGCATTTAGTTCAAAATATGCTAGGGTACTAGGTTGTTTTACAGATGGAAATATGAGTTCTTAGTCTGCATTAACAATTTTTACAGCATCTGGTAAACCCATACAGAATACCTAAATTAGTCTGAGTGCTGTTCCACAGAAGATGCTGAACAGTGAAGTCTCTGAGAGGAAGCTGCAATATTGAAAAGTTTAAGAGCTGGTTGATACCATATGTGTTCTATGTTTCATTCCATTCCCTATATGCGCTACAGTTAGTTTAAAGTGTAGTCTTAACTGTATGGGTTATGTTATCAAATACTGCTTATATTTCATTATAATCATACAATGTGTTTTATATATCAAAATATTACACCAACAACCTTGTTTAATTAAGTATTGCTTCTTGTTTGTGTTAATGAATTGGTAACCCTAATGGGAATCAATTCTGAGATCTGAATAATTTTTGATAGCTATATTCTCTCCAAAATTATTATCAGCTGTAGCACAAGAGGACAATTGCTCTTCTCATTTGCTTTAATGTGTTAGTGATAGGTATGAATACACCAAAAGCTTTTTTTGTTTGTGATTGAAGTGAAGTTTCAGGTGCGTACACACACACACACACACACACAAATGTGTATTAGTGCTTCAAAAGCCCAGACTGATTGGTTTAGCGATTCTTTGAACTTGAGTATTATTATTGTATAAACTTGTTGAAATGAGCATGCTGTTCATAAAAGAATCTGAGAGGAAAAGATTAAGAGGTAATGGGATAAAAACTTAGCAGATTTGGACATACTTAGAAGAAAAAGGTTGGTCTAATATTTTTACACACAGTTTTCAATACATAATGTTTTGTAGTCTTCATTTGAATGATCCAGAAAATGAAGCCAATTCAATGCTGTATTTTAGGATTAGGATTAAATGTCATGCACCTTATAATACTTCTCATTTATATATATATATATTTTTCTATGTGTTCTGGTGAAAATTATTGTATTTACACTGTTAGCTTAAAAGAGATTCTCAGTGTTATTATCATAGATGAACTTCTGAGTACTTTTTGCATCTGCTGGATGAATTACTGGCATGTTAAGCGAATACAGTGCCTATATTAAGTCATTTTAAAACTATGCAACTGTCACAGCTGATTAAGAAGTTATTCTAAGTCATGTGCAACCATTGTATTTTTGTACAGAAAGCATTAGATGTGCTTCATGGTGATATTTCATGTCGTGTTGAGCAGGTCATCCATGCAAATTTTAGCATATTGAATCTGATAGTCTGTATTCTTGCAGAGTCAAATTCAGTTTAAAGAACATATTCTAAAAAAAAAGGCTTGATCTGAACTACTAGATTATGCTGACTGTTTTGTATGGTCATGCCTAGTATCACATTGTAATGTTTTTTAATCTTGCCTCTCCGTATAGAAGGTAATACAAAAGACAATGAATATCCTTGCCTTGGAAATATGCTAGAAAAAATTAGTCTAACATTTAGTGTATTAGCAAGATTTCAGATGCAACTTTTGAGGGACCTAATTTGAGCTGTTGACGCAAGACAGGTTATGGGCTGAAAGAGCTATGTATTCAGGAGTTTCAACTGAACAGTGTGTCTCTAAACCCTTCCTAATTATAGAATGCATATGAGTGCATAGTGGGCAATGGTACTCTGCAGTGAGGTGGAATTCTCTCTCCCATCGAAATAATTGTAATTTTAAAAATCAAAAAAATTTAATACTTTTTTCACTGTTTTAAAAAAGCTTTTCTGTCTTACACTGACTACAACAAACACACTTCGATTGTGTGTGTTTCTGTTAGTGTGTTGCTGTCAGTGCTGAGATCGTTTCTATGAAGTGCAGATTCTCACAAGTATAATTAAGCCTCAGCTGGTCTCTGCGTCTGTACAAATGTAATATCCTGAGAGTAATTGAGAGTACCCTGAGAGTATATTTGTATAACTTTCACCCTTAGGAAATGCAAATCTGTTTCTCTCTCTCAGGCTAACTGCATAGCTGGTAAATATGTCTCCTTTTTGGTAGAGGTAATCCCGCATGTGAAGGCAGAAGCATGGAAGTCAGGATTGTTGTGAGAGTGTAGTCTGGCCATCTGCAGTCACGAAGCTACTGAGAGCAAAGAGGCCTTGGGCTAAAAAATTTTGTACTGCCTGTGCAGGCACAAAACACTGCTGCTGAATAACAGGGTGTTTTTCTTCTACATGATTGTGAGTTTTATTTTTTTAATAGACCTTCTGCTCTGGGTATAAAAAGACTTAAAAATATTCCAGCTGCATTACAGTGCTGTCACACACTATGGATGTTTGAAAGCTCTGATGAGCATAGTTGCTTTGTAACCATGATTGCTAAGATGCTTTTACAAATAAAATATACGCAATCAGGTGAGAAACGGAGTAAGTATTTCAGAAAATGTTCAATTTCATAGCGAAAATGTTTTGCTCTAAAAAAAATGCATACAATTGATTCTGCACCCAGCGTGTGAAACTACTGTAAATGCTGATATCCTGTGATGTCCTAGGTATTTCAAATAACAAGCCTACAAAAATGTGCACTTTAAAAAACCATCTACAAATATTTGTATTTTTTATAATTTATTGAAAGTAAATTATTTTAAATACTACAGAAGAATGCTTTCTGAGAGCATTTCTGATGAAAATATAATTACAAGACACAAATAACTACATTTGCTTATTTCTGTGTACAGTTATCTGTTGTCTTAAAGCAAAAGCAACCGATATTATTGATTAGAGAGAAAAAAAATGAAAATTTTAGTGGAGATCTTTTCATAATAGCAGCGTTTGTTGTTCTGAGCCTTCCAAATATCTGTACAAGTCTAATGTGCAAACATGTAATACAGAAATAAGCACAGTAGATATCATTACTTTGTACAGCTAGAAACGGGTGTCCAGATAAAACTGAATTAGAAACTGACCGCATGTCTTTCATCATGGAAATAGGCTTGTGTAGTTATTCTTATTCATTGGCCTTAATAAGAACGCCAAGCAAACATATAGCTTTGGGATCCTTTCCTTGTTTCTGAAAATTTGGAAGACTAAAATTATTTTCCAAAGGGATAAGTACACATGAATAAAACTCAAACAAGATCGACTGCTTTGCCCAAGTATAGGTTTGAATCTGAGTAGTTTATCAGTGTTTGAATCATGTGTTTTAATCCTGCAGTTGGTGCAGTGCTAATGATAAACTATACAGCAAGCTTAAATGACAGGATGGACAGAAGAAGGTCAGGAGGAAAACAATTGTGGCAAACACCATACACAGCCGATTAAAACAAGAAATTTAAGTAGTATGACAATGAGAAAACATGGAACATTTTATTTCCCTTTTTGTAAAGCTTCTGTGACCTTCATGGACTGAAATAACAGGAAATATTATTTCTCCAGTACGTATACTACGCTTTTGTCCTGATGGTTGTTAAGCAGAAGCTTAGCATGAATAAATATAGATAGAAATTGTCAGGTCACATTTCAGGTAGAGTTCATGTTAAGCAGTGGTATAAATGTAAGAGTTTACAATGAAATGAAATGCATAGTGTAAAGGTCAAACCTACTTTTAAGAATCCTTTAAGGCAAGCTGTTGGACTGAAAAGATTCCAATTTTGTTTTAATAAATTGTAACATGTTACAACAAAACTGAGCATTTCTGTTTGGTAAAATATGACATAAATTATGGCCCAATGCAGTAGAAAAAATGCACCAATTTCCACATGGACAGCCTTTCTAGGGGACAACTAGCTTTCTTCTGAATGATACTTGTAGATCCAAATTAAAAACATAAACAAAAAAAAACCCAAAACTACAATAACAAAAAACCTTAGATTAAAGAACTAGCCATTCTAGTTTTTCATTTAAAACTGTTCATTGACTAAAAAATCTTAATGCTGAATGCTTTAGTAGTTGAATTTAAGCATCCCATAGTTTGAATATCAGCAGTGGCAAAATATTATTTATTTCTTCGTAGAGGCTACATTCATACCTTTTCTGCAGCAAGCTCACTACTGTAAGCTATTCCCACTATTGCAACACAGCAATGAACAATCATATCCTATAATGGAAGGTCCAGAGTTGAACGTGAAAAATTCAGCCTACATGAAATCTCAGTAGATCTCTTCTGGTCTATGTGGGGGTATGAGAGTTTTCTGGCCCAGCACTGTCAGTCTTTTAATGAAGAATATTTAAACTAGAATGTCTTAGCAGAAACTCTAAGCAGGTTCAACATAGACAGGTGGTGACAGGGGCAATGTTAGGGATTTTTTATGACTTTTAAAATGTGCTTACTTTAAATTAAGAGTGAAAACAGAATTATATTGAATATCTCACGCTGAGAGCAATCATAACGCAGTATACCATGTATTTATTTAGTAGAATTAATGAACATCCTGCCTCCATCAGTGATCACAATCAGATGTGTCAGGAGAATGAGAAGGGGAAAGCATATAGTAATACTTTCCCCAGTACTCTGTCCTTCTGCAGCTTGGAGACGTCCTGAGCTGGTACTCACATGGGTTATTTGTCTAATATCTTTGATGTTTTTTTTCTTTTTCTTTTTTTTTTAATTACCTTTTGAGCTTACACATCTGCATATATCCACAGTATCCTGTGACAGACTTTCATGTTCTACAGTGGGTTGACTGTGAAGTCATGTACCCCTTTAGTCACTTGATACTTGGAAAAGCTTGCTGTTGCTTTTCCTTGATTAGTTCAGCAGCACTTGTGAAAACTTGAAAACGTAACTTATTTGTTCTATATGAAGGAAGTCATGGTTGTCTGCAATAATCTTAGAACTTTAAAGACTGATTCAGCATGCACAGTCCTAAGATGCTACTACTTGAGTTGGGATAACTTTTTTTTTTTGAGTTGGGATAACTACTCTGCTTACCACAGGCACAATTTCAGTATGCTAACAATTAAAACTTAAAACTGGATGCTGGTGCTGTCAGCATTTTAAAAATTCACTGTAGGCTGACACTGAAAAAGTTTATCAATACCTGATTACAGTCCTTGTGCCTGGTTTCACAGATTTCCCCTCTATTGCTGGATTCTGGTAATAGTTTCAGTTGCACTAGCACTTTAGCTAGCCTTAATATATAGTGCTGCTTCCTTTTTATATTTATTTTATTTTTTTTATTATTTTAGATTTTATTTTTTATTTGGTTGATAATGTGTTACAATATTTAATGATGTCCAGAAAAATCTAGAACAGACAATTACCATCCTCTTTCTCTTTGAAATACCAGATTTTCTCATTTGACATCTTTCATGTGTAGCTCAACTATCCTAAACTGGGAATTGCTGGAGCTTTCATCAGTTTCATCAAGTCTTTATTCTGAGCAACTAATAAATGGTAAGACGTAGGCTCTTCAGTTATCTTTCTCCCAATATATACATTTCTGTTTAAAAGTACTTGAGGTAGAAATTTAAAAAGTCAGTGTGACTGACTGAGCTCTGAATTTTGGAACACTGAAAGCGAAAAATACTAATGCTACTGAGGCATTTGAGGATGAGGGAGTTGTTTTTCATTGTAAGTGTTTATTCCCTGTTCATCCACAGACTTCCTAAATAGAAGTCTTATTCTGGACTTATTTTTTTTAACAGAATGAATTCTTTGGCTGTTATATAAAATGCTTCCTCAAGACCTTTCCTTTTTCTGATCGTTTGACAAGTGTGTTTCTTAATTTCCCTTAAACAACAATATAAGTTAAAGCTGTAATTAAAGTAAGTGCTATTAACTAACATTATGCGTATGTGCCTGTAACTGATTCTAACTTTATTCTGTGCATTTTGTCTTCATGATGCCATTTTCCCCTAGGCTTCCATTACTATTAGTTCTCTTTTTAGCTCATATATTCATTGGCATAATGACTTGTCTTTACTTGTCACGTAAGTACCAGGATATGGCATTAATATTTACAGTGGAAATACATTCCTTTGCGACACTCTGCATACAAAATGAAGGCATAGATAGGACCCACGTTTCCTGCTGCTGCTGCCTTACCATTGTTACATAAAGTTTATGAACTGTTTACTGCAATATTGGGCACATGAAAGCAAAACTCCGGAGTCATAATAGCTGGCTTCAGTAAATCCAGTCTTCCCTGAAATCAGCCTTTGGTTACTCTAAGTTTCTGCTTGTAAGGCCCTGGAGAGGACCACATCATAGTGTAACTTCAAAGAGATTGCAGTGGTTCCTTGCTTATTCTTTCATCTCTTCAATGAGGTAATAACAGTTAGTTTGACACTCACTCTAAATGGCACTTTAGTGGCTAATGCTGGTTGCAATCTGACTGGTGGAGAGTGAAGGTTGCAGGCATTTGCAACAACTAATTTAGAGCAGCCTCTTTGACACTTTGAAGGTTGCCCGTGCAGAAATAGTGCATGGAGGAAGGAATCCTTCCTGCTTTACAGACAAACCAAGTGAAAAATGAAACTGTTTTTTCCCTTTTCACCCAAATAACGTAGCCCACTTTTTGTATCATACTTCCCTATTTCTGTTCATGAGGTAAAAAATATTTAAATACTTGCTTGATCCCCAAAATACTGAATCAAGTTAACTGTCTAAAGAGGTTTATCTCTTTCAGACAAATACTGATTTTGTTGGAAGGTAGATCAGATTTTTATTTGCCTGGACATCCCGTTTTACCCAGCTCACAGGAACACTGAAAATTGTCTTGCCCGGGAAGTGGTTAGGTGATGAGCACTGAGGGAGTGAGTTCTCAAAACACAAAGGGTCCTTATCCCTTTCTGACCCCTAGGACTTATGTAGTATGTTGAAACCTGAATTGCATGTCAAATGTAATTGCAACGTGTTTTTATTTTTTTTTTTCTAGGTTCTATATGTGGACCTCCTTGCTTCAGAAAGTGACAAAAGACTCTGCTTGGTAGGAAGCTGAAACGTGTTAACTGATGTTTTGAGGCAGTTTAGAAGGCCTGAGTGTAGACTTTAGTGCAGGGAACACAAGAATGAATAATCCTTTGTGGTCTGCCTAGGTTTCAAAGTAAGTGAACTTAATACTCATGGGGTGTTTGAAGTTCTTTGCCGTAACCCTGAATATAGTAGCTGGCAGTGGATTGAGTTTCAGGTAGTCAACGGAGATGAGGGAGGGTGGACAATAGTATCCACACCCTGAAAGAGCTGGTGCAACAGGAGAATCCGTGGGGAAAAAACATGAACTTGTCAAAATGTCTTGCCCTTTTTTCCTTTCTTTCTGGTGCTCCTCTCTCTATACATGTGCCTATTCGAAAGGGAATGCAAGCAAGTCCTAAGGGGCAATTACGACCAATATTGCAAGTGCTAAGTTTTGCCACTTGATGGCAGCATTGGCTATATCTTCGCGTCGACTTTTCTGGCTCAAGCCAAGGCGAAGCTCTCGTTCAGCCTCGTTAAACATCGGTGGTGTAAAAGATTGATAGCAATGCAAATGTATTTATAGCCACTAGAGATAGTCACCTTCCACCCCAATTAGCCTTTGAATTGATTTAGTGAGAAAAAAACATCTATTACAGAAAAAAAGTCTGACAGATTAGTGTTGCATTATTTCAATACATTTGATGTATCTGTAGGTAAAGGGCCCTTACAGGCATCAATAAGGTTTGGTAAAACAATTTGCTTTTAGGCTGCATTAAAAACAAGTTACAGTGTTGAGGATTTGTTCCTTCCACATTTTCAAATTCTAGCTCAAGTTTTCTTCTCATACTTTTATTTTTGAAGGCCATTTTCTCTTGAGTATTTGCTTAAAATGCTTGCGAACAATGTGCTTTTTTGAGACTAGCAGAAAGTAGTTCTGTCTTGAATTTAAGAGTGTTTTTATCTATTCTCCCTTCTTCTCAGACCTAGCAAGAAAAGAGCCCTGAGAGAGAGTAGTGGAAACAGATTTCGCTGTGTAGTGCAAGTCCTAGATGCAACCTGGTGACAGACTGGTGCTGCTAGAGGATGGTCCAGGAAAGCACAGAGTTCTGGTGTAAAACATGATGCGAAGCAAAGAGGCACAGTTGTCAAGGGCTGGTGGGATGGTTTAGTGCTTTGAGTTTAAAGGAATGAAAAATCTTCTTTCTGTTCAGAAAGAATAAGATCAGATGTTCCTATTACAGGTGAGAAATGCTATTTCTTCGAAAGACATTTTTTTCTTAAAATTTTTATACTGTTGCCCTCTTTTTGCTGCACTTGTGATATAAATATGCTCTCCTATCTTACAGTGTGAATAAATGAGAACTACTGACAGCAGATTTGGTGCAATGGCTGGATGCTTGCTGATAAATCTTCTACTCTTCCTAGCTTAAAATTTGTGTTACTCTTTGTATTTATTCATTTGTGTTTATATAAAGGACTGGAGCTTAATGAAGTTTATGAGATCGCAGCAGGAGGAAACACTGTGAGATCTAATGTGGCTCTCTGTTGTGCTTGAGAGCAAGACCTTTGCGCTGCGAGTGTTCTTCTGTTCTTTGTTTCTCAGTCGGGTTTTACTATGTAGCTTATATGGTTAACACCATTAGAACTTAAGAGGTCACTTCAAAATATGTTCTTTTTACTTTTTATGGAAAATCAAGGAATTAATTTCTATTTTACGCAAGCCAGTTTGTTATGTGTTTGTGGAGATGAAATATTTAAAAATCACCTTCTAGTCCTCACAGCAGCTACTGTGACTGTTTCAAATCTACCTGCATTCATAAAGAACATGTTTCCATGGAGTTGGACAGGGTATTTTGATTAACCTCAAACAAAAAGACCCTTTTTTATGGGGAGCTGTAGTTTTATTTTAGGTATTTGTAGTTTGCTTTCCAACATTCAATGCATGTGTGAACAAAGAAATGGCAAAAAAAAAATCAACCTTTACCAAATGCTTCTTTGTAAATACAACAGGATGATCAGATTTCCTCAATCTAGGTTACTGTATAGAAATTAAAGCAAAACAACAAACAAATGAAATTTATGAAATAAATAATCCTGCTTTTCCAAGCTTCTCTCTTATTCCCATATTGAACCTCTGTGATGCACTGCAACACTGATATCAGATAATACAATGCTATCCAACTTAGTCATTGTGAAGAGTGCTTGGCAATCAATCAAAAATCAGCTAGAAGCAAAATCTCATAAAGGCAGCCTAGATCTGATGGGATTTGTCTTTGTGTGTGTGCATAAGTGCGAGAGACATGCAAGCTTTGATCATAAATGACATGCACACAAACTACGCTGGGATTTGAAACATATATTGTGCATTCTGCAAAAGATCTACTTCTGCATATGTCTAATTTGAAAGAAATAACCAGTTGTTCAATAAAAATAGCATCCAGGAAACTAAAATTGGCATTGATTTTTAATTTGCACAGAAGTTATTACAAATATATATCAGTGTCAATTAAAGCATTTCCATTGCATATAGTATATATAGGAAATCAAATTCAGTAATTACATTTGCCATATAAAAAGTAGCACTACTTTCAGAGTTCAAAGGTCACGGACAATTAGCTTACTATTATTTAAATTATTTTAAATGCTGTTCCCTGGCATTGCTTTAGAACTTGACAAGAATTTTAATTTAAACATGAATCATGCATTCTGGCAAAAAAAAAAAAAGAAAAAAAGAAAAAAGAAAAGAAAAAAAAAACTAGCTGTCCTTTTACTGACATTTGCATTTTTAGATGTTTAATTTTGTATTCAGTACATAGAAAGTGGTTTGCATTTTGCCTAGGTAACCAGATAGAGCCTATTTACCATATAAACAAGGGTTTATGCAATGTTTGTAGTAGCTTGGGAAAACAACAGTGCAGATAAGACTACTAAAAATGCAAAGGTAATAATCTGGCTCTGGTTATACATTTCAAAGGATAGCAACAAAAATAGCCCAACTCACTCAATAACTCTAGGGTTGTATTCATATTTGTAAGATTTATCTGCTTTTTCTCGCAGGTTCTGCTTTTTCTTGTGGTTCAATTTCTTCTCTGGTTTTATTATATTTTTACTGATTAAAATATGTGTTTGTTAAGTCTAGTTGAGAAAAAAGTGTTGCAAAACCCTTAAATACCTCAATTTTATCACATCAACAGATCAGAATGTTAGATGTGCCATGTTTGGGGTGATTCTAAAATCAGGTTTCAACAGAGGATAGAAATCTACTACAAAACCCAGGATGTCCTAAGAATCTTTTATCAAGCTTGAAGGTAGAACTTTCCAGATTATGTAACATGGTCAAACAAATCCTGAATTTAGGAAACAAGCCATCATTACTGTAGTCTACTAGATGTAGAAGGAAAGCAATAGTGAATATGTAGGAAAGAGTCTGCAGTATGTAGATGGTGTGAGTGCAAAGTTTTATGTGAGGATCAGGTGTGACATGAAGGTATCCTGGTTTTGGACAGACTTACCTTGTTAATAAAAAAACAATCTATTCATCAAAAGCTAGTTTAAAAAAATGCAAAACCCTCTAAATCCACCACCTCCAAATAATGCATTTTCTGTATTCTAAACAATCATTTGTAGAAAAATATCAAGAGACAACAATGTATTAAATGTATCTTGAGTCTCTACTCAATACTCAAAACAAACTTTATTGTTTAACTTGTGCACCAGACTATACTTATACTTTTTTTATATGAAATCAGAGGAGAGTGTGTGGCTCATGCATACACTCATCTTACTAGAGAGATGAGCTTTGCTGGGAAAATGAGTGAGTTTGAAGTAAAGGTGAAATATCTCAAGAAACACCACAGAAAGGTTTACTGTAGAGGATACATCTATAAATCAGCCTGAGGAAATTGCAAGCCTGCAGTCAAAATCTTGCGAAAATTTACATATATGTTAGAAAAAAACAAATGCTGTATTGACTATAGATAATAATTCTAAAGTAGCTTTTTAAAATAGCATTGTACTCTTGTACGTATGACAGAACTTATTGTTATGGAAAATAATAAGGTCACAATGTGAACATTTTTTAAATCATGTTTAGCAATTCATTTAATGTTGAATCAAATATTTGTTCCATTGTTATGAGAAAAAAATAGTTTAATGCTTTCAAAGTTGCAAAACCCCCTGTAATATTTGGCTTAGATGGTTGTGGTTGGTCAGTTTGTTCTGTGCTACATCTCTTGGGAAATCATAGAATCACAGAATGCCTAAGGTTGGAAGGGACCTCTAGAGGTCATCTAGTCCAACCCCCCTGCACGCGCAGGGCCACCTAGAGCACGTGGCACAGGGCTGCATCCAAGCGGGTCTTGAAGATCTCCAGAGAAGGAGACTCCACAACCTCTCTGGGCAGAACTTTTGATGCTTCAGTTTGTACTCAGTTCTTTCTCACCTCATGTTTATTTTATCTCTTTTAATGCTAAAAAAAAAAAAAAAAAAAGAAAAAAGAAAAAAATCCTTTTACTTCCTAAACCCTATCACAGATTGTCTTCCAACACCACAGCATAGTAGCTAGTCAAAAATTGGGAGCAGGTCTTCAAGCTACATACCCAATCTCTTTTTTTTCTTAATGAATGTTAGTGCTAGGAAATCTGAATGTAGCTTATGCTAGAAAATCTGACATTTTTGGTTCTTTTTTTGTCTCTGCAAAGGCCAAAATAGTGTGTGGTCTATCATCTTAGTTTTGTCTGTGTGAAATTCTTTTAACATTTTGGGGCAAAAGGAGAAAACTCCTTTGAACAGCAGGTTTAATTTTACACTCCCTTGCTCATATGAGTGGGCCAAATTCATAGTGCTAGTCTCTGTGCTTGCACCAGAACTGCATAGAGAAATAAACACTAAAAGTTCAAGACTTCACCATAGCATCCTTATTTATTTTTGATGAGAACTCAAGGGGGATGGTCTGCCCGTATAGCTTGGATGTGTGTGAGGTGATTTGGGCACCTTTCGAAGCTCTCTTACCAGTACCTAGTGAAAAAAGATGGTAAATCAGTGTTATACACTGTTTTCAGACAGGGCTTAGATTGAGAGCAGTTATAATCTGATGCTGTTCAGTGTCATGAGTGGTTTGAAACTAGTTATTCCATCTCAGGTGGTCTGAGAATTGTTTCCTCTAGAGAGCTGAAGACTTTGAGATCACATTACTATCTCAGAACCATTTCTGATTTTTTTTTTTTTCTTCCATCTTCTTTCAGTTACAATTCTGGTTCCAGAATTATAATTTATCCAACAGGAGAAATTACATAGACTTAGGTCAAATGAGGATAGCTGATCCCTAGTTGCACATGTTCTTGACTTCTGGCCCTGTGCCCTGAATTTTCTTATTCTCATAGGCCATGTGTAATCTGAAATGAATGAGACAATGGGAAAAAGCAGATTTCAGGAGATGTGTCTGTTCACCTCTAGAGATATAAGAGATCATCTGTGGATTTACCACAGTTTTGTACTGTTAAGGCTCAGAGGCAACTATCAAGAAATACAAGTATAAAATATGGCAACTGAATGGTCCGCTTTCCTGTTTTTAGGTGGCTACGCAGATGTGAGCAGCATCTTTCCCTAGCATTTCTCTTGCAAGAGTATCTTGCATTACTCTTTTCATAAGAAGTATCAAAAGCATTATCCTCCCATTTTACAGGCAGGCAGTCAAAGCTATGAGAGCTTAAATCATTTGCCTGGGATCATCCTGCACATCTCTGATAGAGGCAAAACTAAGTGCTTGAATCTAAAGCTTCAGGCAGCAATTCTGCTGCCATTTACATTGTAGGGTGATTTCTGATCTAGTGGCAGTTGCAGTAACATCTGAATATACTGTGAAAATGCTTCTTTTTAAGCAATAGTATGGTGGTTTATTTTAGAAATTCTTATGAGTGCCACGCTATTTACGATCACTGACTAGTTTTAGTGTTATCCTCATTATTCTTGACTACTTACAAACTGGTTAGCCATTGCTGTGCTTATAATTTGAATGAGGTATAGTTAGCAATGAGTTAATTTTTTTTGTTTTGTTTTGTTTTTAATGGTTCCTTCAATTTGTGGAAATGTAGAATTTGTTTCCATGGTAACTTTTAGGCTTCAAGGCTTGTGGGAAAAAGGCTGGTAAGTGTATGATTTAGATTATAGCTGCTGAGTTTTATTGTTTAAAATGCAGTTAAGCTGGAGCAATTTAGAGAAGTGAGTTTTGGAAGGGCAGATTGAACCATTTTGCTAACGTTCTCATTATTCAGAGGTACAAATTCCAATGAAAATTTGACTTAGCCTAGGCATTTTTTTAAGTGAGCTTGCTAGGCAATATTTGCATTTGTGGACTGAAGTGCTTGTGTGCATGTTGCTATTTCAGCAGAAATACCTTATTTTGTGAAAAAGATGTATGTTTTTTAATGGGCAAATATAGAAGCTTGAAGGTAAACTAAATTCCCGTTGTTGTTATTATGTGCATACATAAAATATGTCTTAATTACCAATTCTACTCCCAGTATAATAAGGAAAACTCAAATATTCTTATACAATTTCCCTTAAGCTTTTGAAATTTGTAAAAGAGCTGGACCTTTGGGATACCATATTATTTCAGTACTATCGAATTCGGACTTGAACATGTATTTTGATTCAGCTTCAATCCTTTGCCTATGTCTGGTCTGATTATTGTTATGTTGAACTTGTTTTTCTTCTCTCAGAGGCATTGGTGATGCATATGCACTTATTCAAAGCCATGGTACATACTTGGTCTTCATGGCTAGTTTCATCTCATCCTAAGACGTATCTTGCATCACGAATGTCTTCATTTTTATATTTGGTCAGTAATTTTGAAGGCTCATAAAGGTCTAGGATTCAGACCTTTAAATCCTCTGGTCTTTGAGTATTGTGGGTTTTTTTAGTATCCTTCAGTATGATAAATTATCTCTGACTAAGCACCTTGATAGAACTCCAACACAGCATCATCGTTAAAGGGCTGTTTACTGTAGCACGGTATTCTTTAGCTTTCATAATAAAAAACTTCATTTAAATGTATCTGTTCTTCATGCTATTGTTTATTGTTTGTTAAAATAAAGGCCTTTCATATGCAAAGCAAGAAACCAGAATACGGTGAAATCTTGCAAGTTCAGTAGTTCTGATGAGAAATATTTGTTGTGTTAGCAGTCAGTTTTACTTCTCAATTTGTTTATATATATTGTCCCCAGAATCTCCATGCTCTCCCAGTGCGTTGTGGAAGGAAATATGTATTTGAATTTACTGAATGGACAACAAATCAGTCCAATTGCTACTGAAATGTAAAAAATGCACACCAATGTCTTAGGTAAGGCTAGGTCTGCTTAAAGGTTTGTACTTGAAAATGTTATATTTTTAATCTGAGTTTTACCATTTTAGGGATAGGTTTAAGTGAGATACTATTGTCATAACTTTTGATAATTTTTTGTAGGTCCTTCTTGCTTCCTTTCCCGCTTAAATGCATGATCTATGTCTGGTAACCATCCTTACATAGTACTACTGTTACGCTGAGGCCACCTTCTCCAAAATTTGTTCTTTAACATATCAAATGTCAAGAACTCTTGAACATCTACATATAAACACATTCCTTGAAACAAGCATGAGCTGAACACTGTTAAGCAAAGTAGTATTTTTTTTTTTTTTGCAATTACGGATATATTGGGTGTAAAATTCTGTTGTTTTTCCAGTGCATGATGCCAAAGGGCCATGTTCCTAACTGTTGTATCCGTATGCGGTTTTGAACACTACTACTCATAAACACATTCATAAAAGTACCTGTCTTATTGATAGAATAGTCTTGTGAGATTCTTTAGAAGAAAACGGCAAATTATCATAACAGTAAATAACTGTGTAAAGTTTTACAAAATGGTATATTTTATAACTATGTAATGTGGAAATCTATGTATAGCATATGAAATTCTTTTAAATTTCCTATGTTATTTTCCTAAAGAATGTAAGTACTTGGAGGTAGGAGGGACACTTGTACCATATTCATTTGTACAATGCGTTAGTAAAGGTATACTGGATGAGACAAAAGACTGATTTTATTTTTTTAGCTTTGAAATGGCTGATTTTGAATTAAATGATTTGGGCCTCTATTTTTGCAAAGAGCTATTTTTGATTCTTATCATGAAATATTTACTCCCGCAAATGTCAGTTAACAGTTGAATATTCTTCAGGTTTTAACAGATTTTATTAGTCTTATTTTTTGTCAAGGCATCACGTGGGGAACTTATTTCTCATATCCTATTTTACAGCTCTGCTTTTGTAATCGAACTGTAATGCAGGAGAAATTGCAGTATTTGTACTGTAATACTAGATTGGAGGTATGTAGACCTAGTCAGTAATACATATGGTCCTTTTGTTGTTTTAAAAATATTTTAAAATGCTGTATTTGCACAAGGAAAGGCCATCTGTGAGAAGTCTTTCTGAGATAGCCTTCTTTCTGCTTTCTTCTACTTTGCCTTCTTGTGTAAAACATCCCCCCTCCCCACTTTGATTGAAAATTTGGGGTTTTAAATTTGAAGATTCATCAAGAAAAACCTCTGCAGTTCAGCAATAAAATCCAAGGTATCTGCATTTATATCTGCATCTGTACATCATAACAGAGGTATCATTTGCTCCACATTTCAGTCTGTTTGTAGAAAAAATGTTGTAACCCAAGGGCTCTCTGCTCAATTATACATCATAGTCTTCTGATGGCTTGGCTCAAATGCATATATTACATAAAGGATTGAATAGGGCTTGCATCCTGGCTAGATGGAGAAACAGGATTTATATTTAGGAATTCACAGATAGATACAGATATCTCCTGTCCAGAAGGCAACAATACCCTTACTGGCTTCCTGTACACTCTTTTATTTAGCTAATTTTTGAATGCTTAGGTAACAGGAAGTTATCGAATATTTTATAGTAATTTCACACAGAATTACGTAGTAAAATTTGACATGAAGTGAAATATAGTGCATCTTTAATAAGGTATGGGTTTTTTTTCAATACAAATCAGAAACTTTGACATTTTTGAAGTTTAATTCAAATTTTTTAGATGTCAGAAAGAGTTATTCTTATATGTGCTCTTTTCTGTGTCTCAGTTTTTTGGGTGATTTCTCAAGGTTTGTTCTTAATTATCCTAAGTGTAAATGTTGAACAAGAAGGGAGAGAAGAAGATAATGCACTGTAACTGTAGAGTAGAATTGTCAACACTTACAAGCATTTGAACTAAAATCTCTTACAATAAGTGGTGTCAATCCCAGTCCTGTTCAATTTATTCATCAATGACCTGGATGAAGGCACAGAGTGCTCTCTCAGCAAGTTTGCAGATGATACGAAGCTGGGAGGAGTAGCGGATACTCCCGAGGGCTGTGCTGCCATCCAGAGGGACCTGGACAGACTAGACAACTGGGCGGTCAAAAACCTCATGAAATTCAACAAGGCCAAGTGCACGGTCCTGCACCTGGGGAGAAATAACCCCAGACACCAGTACAGGCTGGGGACCGACCTGCTGGAGAGCAGCTCTGCAGAGAAGGACCTGGGCGTCGTGGTGGACGACAGGTTGACCAGGAGGCAGCAGTGTGCCCTCGTGGCCAAGAAGGCCAATGGGATCCTGGGGTGCATTAAGAGGAGCGTCTCCAGCAGGTCGAGGGAGGGGATCCTGCCCCTCTACTCAGCCCTGGGGAGGCCACATCTGGAGCACTGTGTCCAGTTCTGGGCCCCCAGTACAAGAGGGATGTGGAGCTGCTGGAGAGAGTCCAGCGCAGGGCCACGAGGATGATCAGGGGCCTGGAACATCTGCCCTGTGAGGAGAGGCTGAGGGAGCTGGGCCTGTTCAGCCTGGAGAAGAGAAGGCTGAGAGGGGACCTGGTCAGTGTCTATAAGTGGAGGAGGATGGGGCCAGCCTCTTTTCAGTGGTGGCCACTGACAGAACTAGAGGAAATGGCCACAAACTGAAGCATGAAAAGTTCCACAGGAACTTAAGGAAAAATTTCCTGACAGTGAGGGTGACAGAGCCCTGGAACAGGCTGCCCAGAGAGGTTGTGGAGTCTCCTTCTCTGGAGATCTTCAAGACCCTCTTGGATGCAGCCCTGCGCCACGTGCTCTAGGTGGCCCTGCGTGTGCAGGGGAGTTGGTCTAGATGACCTCTAGAGGTCCCTTCCAACCTTTGGCATTCTGTGATTCTATGAAGTGGTGTGGTTTGTTTTCTACTCCCCCATCTTTCTTCTTTCACACCTGTTTTCTATTATACTAGCTATAAAGCACTGTATTTCAAGTCTCAGTTCAAGGATATGGAACAAAAAAGGCCTGGACAACTGAATAGGTAACTGTTGTAACAATAATGTAAGCATCAAACTCAGGTCCTTTGTGTTGCTTACTCATCTCAGAAGCAAAAAGGTACATGCAATTAAGCCAAGGAGGATGTGACAGCGATGGCTATCACAGTTACAGCTAGTTATGGAGGCCTCCAATTCAGTTTCACATCACTGAATAGTATTACTTTATGTTTATGGATAATACTGTTGGATAATGATTTTTCAGGTAGGTAGTCATATTAATTTATTGAACACTTAGGGGAAAATCAGAGGCAAACAGTTCTGCAGGCTTTTTTTTGTGCTGATGTTACATTTTTATTGATGGATTACATTTCAGGGAGGTTTCAAGATAAGTAGTGCATTCTTTCAAATTGAAAAATATGAAATGTGGTAAGAGTTCCTGGGGACCTGACTGTGAATAATCAGTACTAGGAGCTTTGCCTGTCTATAAGACCCAGATTTGCTTCCCTGTAAGAGTCTATTGGTCCTTGGGGCCTGAAAGAAGCAAATGTTGACAGCAGTGTTTAAATCAGTGTGGTGTTTTTTATTGCTGGCATTTTTTTTTCTTTGCAGAAATATAATGGTCATGCTGTTGTACTTTTTTTTTCTTCCTATAGCAGATTAGATTTTCCAGGTGAATATGACTTGAAGCACTTAACTGCTACTGTATTCCTTCAAGAAATTATGTAAATAAGGTGGGAATCTTCATGAACAGATGCAAAATAAATCCTATTTCTCAAGAAAAACTTTGAAACCAGCAAACCAAACCCCTTTGTGCTACTGTTGCACACACAGTAATGGGTTATACTGTCTGAGCTTGTGTCATGTCAATGGCAGATGGCACAAAAAGAGCAATCTGCTGTTTTGATTTCTGCATGCTTTGAACAAATGGGCAATAGACATAGCTTATGCTCTAGGCCCCAGTGTGTCTTGGGCCTTGAGTGCAGAAGGCTGTGCTTGTTCTGCTGGACGAAGTGTGCTGGGGTAATGTTTTCCTATTAGCATCTGCAAGACAAATATGCTCCTAGCATAGCCATAAGATTTGGTTCTCTGATTTGTAGATACTATGTTTTAGTGTCTGCTGATAAAACATTCAGCATCATGTTATGAGAAGATTGAGTTTGCTAAGTCTGCTGCTTTACTCTATTCTCCTCTTTTCTGCAGTCAGTAAAATCAGGGAAAAACTAAAATGACCTTTTATTCTTTTTTTAAATCAGAATTGTATTTCAAAACTATCTCTGGAACATCCTGCTTTTTGCTCTCCCTCTTCCTTCTCCTTTATTCCAAAATCACTTCTCACAAGTTTTCTAGTTTTATAAAGATACACAGGGAGATTGTACTACCTGGCCACAAGATTAATAAAACAAAAACAAACAAAACTTAAATCTTTGCAAAAGCCACTTCCAGTTGGTGCTAACATTTTTGCTTTTTGAAATATCAAGCAGTGAGGATTTGATTGCACAGGATCAGATTGGAAGTAATTTCCTTGATTTTCTTTGATCTCCAAAGACAGCAGGAGTTTACCTTTTTTGAATGCCTCTTGGCTGTAGGTTTTTTTTAAAAATTACAGCTTGTGTGAGGGTCAATTAGGGCCAATTATATCCTGGATGACCTGCCATGGTATTACAACGGCTAGCTAGCACAATTTGTTCTGTCCTTGAAAAGAAACTTTGTGTCTGAGTATGTGCCTGAAATTTACTATTTGTACGATTTAAGTCATTACCATTTAACTATAATAATCAGAATTGATTGCCCAAGTCTTTGTAACTGGGTTCCATGGTAACAGTTTTGGATATTAGTGTGTTACAATAAAAATGCCATTGCTATGGCTACACTGGCTGAGGTCTTGATCTTAAAATGAGCTTCATATGAGAACAGGGGCTTTCACTTGTCTAATCGCTGGCATTTTCACAGCCTGTTGAAATCAGTTGGCAAAATACTCAGGCATGATCAGGAAAGACTGCTGCTTCCAGCTGTTTTATTGTTAATGGCTCTGCAACAAGGGCAACAAATGACTTTAGGAAGAACTTTTCTAAAAAGTTGAAAATTTAGTAATGGTAGAATAGCTAGAGGCAAACACCAGGCATTTGAGGCATACGTAATAAAGACTGATCGAGCATAGTCGTCTGAGCATACGTATTTTCTCTTGTGAATGAGCAGGACTTGGAACTCTGTTGATTCCCACTGTCTTAAGCTGGTTCTTGATAAGACCTTTATCACAGCAGAAGCCTTGTTTTCAGTGTTTTCTTGAGGTTCTGTCATATAAACTGAAATAGAAACTGAAACTATTTCATCTTAGTGAAAATATCTAGCATGTTCTTTTAGAGCAAGTTCACTTTATCAGACTAGATGATAAGAGGTCAAATAAGTGTAATATGTAGAGGAAGACAGTAAAATTAGACAATATTAAAGGGAAGAATGCCTTCTAAGGATGTGTTTAAGAGGTTTATGGAGGAGAATCGGGTACTGTCTGGAATATTTTGTCTTTGAAAATCTATCATTTCTTATATTACGTTTGAAGTAGGAAATTATAAACAATAATATAAAATAAACCACTGAAGATATAGCAAGATCAGAATGTAAGTAATAATCTATATGATTAGCAATTATAAGCAGCTTAGGTCAATTTAACTTTAGTTAACCTTTAGAAAGCAAAAGGACCGCAGAATATGAGATATGAGAGATGTGTTTTCTTGAGGCACAAATTAGAAGAAACACTGCCTTTCTTTTGTCTTAATTTAAGTGAAGATAGACTCATATCTGATTCCTTTATATAGATATTGTATCTATTTAAAACAGGGAAAAGAAGACTCAGCTTCAAGGTCAGAGGGGGATATTTCAAAAGATTGCCTGAGCAGCCTCAGAAGAAAGGAAGATGATTCCTCTAAATGAAGACTCCAGATAGAATCATGGAATCATTATGGTTAGAAAAAACCTTCAAGACCACTGAGTTCAGCAATAAGTCCTTCAACATCATGCCTGTTAAACCATGTTCCTAAGTGCGTCATCTACTCGTTTCTTGAATACTGGCAGAGATAGTGACTCCACCACTTCCCCGGGCAGTCTATTCCAAGGCTTCACTCTTTCATGTAGAATTTTTTCCTAATACCTAACCTGACTGCCCCCTGGCGCAACTTGAAGCCATTTCCTCTTGTCCTCTTTGTGGTAGTTATTTGGAGGAGAGTTCGACCACTACCTCACTACAACCTTCTTTCAGATAGTTGTAGAGAACAATAAGGGCTCCCCTGAGCCTCCTCTCTGGCCTGGAAGAACTTTCAGAGGCAGAAAACGAATTCAGATGACAGATGGGATGTTCATTCTGGTATATATGTGGCTGTATTAAGTATTTGCAGGTCTGAGGTTTTAATTGCATAATTCAGGACAGCATTATATGAAGAGGTCCTGTAAAGTGGATAGCTACATCTGTAATAGTTAATCAGTACTATTGAACTAATTAATCCTACTTCTGGGAGGGGATACAGCTATACTTCTGCAAACTGAGCTGTCCTCTCTGTCTTCCACTATTCTGCATCTTGTAGACCTGGTAAGGTTGCGTGAGAGTGTACTTTTGTATGGTATACACTGGCCTGGAAAGATGCATGTCCTTCATAAACACAGCACTTGTGGTGAGACTGAAGACTAAGCACTTGACTCATATTTTTAAATAGTTGCATCTGCTGTAAGACTAGCAAAACCTCAAGTGAAATCCTTGCAGTAGTGAGAACAGAGAGAAGATGTAGGAAGCTGGAAGCAAGAAGAGGTTGGGCTTTTCTTAAGTTCAGCAATTTCAAAAAAAAAATCCCACTCCCCTGCAATTGCTTTTCTCTTAACAGATGTTCTGAAGAGGTTATATATATGCTTTTATAAATTGAATTGTTTTGAATTGTTTCCCAGGATTTCGAACATTTAATTCTAATGGAAGTACCTTCCAATTTTTTATTATTTGTCTGAAGTAATTTCCAGGTTCTGTAATTTGTGAGCTTGTTTACCAGCTTTCTTTTTTTCTGAAAATTTCTGATTTGACTCAAGTGAGAATCACTGTTTTGTTTTAAATAATGTTGACATTGCATAGGAAATGACATTTTTAAGTGTCCCCAATGCATTGCAAGCTTTACTATTAAGTGAGTTGTTAGCAGAATGTCTTGTTAGCTTCTATGTAATTGTTTTTAATGCTTTTAGATTTCCTGTTGATTTATAGCTCATACCATTAATAATCTGGAGAAGAAAAAATGCACAAAGAATTTTAATTTTTTTTTCAGTAGTAGTTGGTGAAGTTATGACAAGCTGATAACAAATGGATGCCATTTCCCAATTCAAAAAAAAAAAGTTTTTAAATAAAACAATTTAGCAATTTTTCACCATAATCATCTAGCAAATAACACCTTTGTCTTCTAGGTATCGATATTAATCTTTGTGTGTGAATACAGCAAGGCAATTGCGAGGCATAACAACAGATCAAGGCAGTAACTATAAATAAAAGGAAATCTTTGACATTCTTCAGGTGTAAAAGCGCTCTTCACAGCAATATTAGAATATTTTTGACATGCTATTTTAAAATCAACCTTAAGTGACTCTCCTTATTAAATATTAAGGTGCTGCTTACCCAGAAGGGCTGGCAGGCTCAAGTCTTTCTTGATTGTCATCTTAACTGTGCTTTTACTCTGTTTCAGTTCTTCACCTTGGAGATCAAACTTCATGGTTTTCCCTGTGCGGCAGCGGCATTGCGCATTTCTCCTTGTCCTTTGAGTGTAACGACAGGGGCAAGGAAGTGCTTCAACATCTCCTACATGGATGACACCCACAGGGTGCAAAGGGTGAACAGAACAACTATACGGCTTTTGATGACTCAAATCTTTGGTTTAAAACGATAGGAATAGAACTTAATTCGGGGGAAAGGCAGTTTTGGAAGGCAATGAAGGTAGGTATCTATTAGTAAGAGTCCTGCACCTTTCTCTTTGAGAACTGAGATGAGGTCAACTGTCCGCTTTAGTCTTAGTTACACAAGGTGGGGTTTGGGCCTGCTTCTTTTTTTCCTTTCTAGAAATTAAATATATTTTAAAATCTAGAAAGAGGTACATTTTTAGCTCAAGATTTCTTCAAAATGTAAATCTACTACAGGTTGAATAGAAATATCCAAAATTTCAGTTTGGTAGGAAGACCAGTAGGAAATTTTAGTGAGGAATGAAAATTTGTTTGTTTATAAACATACTGTGCAACAAAATTATGTAGCATTAGATGAATGTAAATGCCATTTATTGCTCGATCCTGTGAGAAAGAATTTTCATCTTAGTGTTGACCCAAATTTTCTCAGTATTTTCAACACAGCAAATTTTAATTTAGATCTTGCCAGTTATTTTTTAGATAATAATCTTTTTCCTATAATAGTGGCCTATTTTAAGTACTGGTCTCCCAGATCACCAAAGCATATTATTTCTCTGCTTCTTTTGACTTGTATTTTCATTGTCACAATACAAACAGGCTCAGTTACATTTCAACTGTGTAATTGCTAAATCATTTAGGAGGGAGAAAATCAAAAAGTCACATAAGCACTTATTATGCATGTGTGTTTTTAATGTCTGATTCTCAGCATAACCTTAGATTACAATGCAGATTAAATTTTCTTTTCTGATTTATAACTATAATGTAAATGCTAGACACAGTTAATGATATTGCTATGTAAAACTGTTCTCTTGCAAACTAAAGACCTTGCTTAGCACTGCAAAGCTCCAGGTTCATTTCAATGTGATCATTCAGGCACTATGCAGGGATTATGCTTTTATTGTATTTTTTTTTTCATGAATACATGAATGAATAATAAGTTCAACAAACAAGAGCTTCCTACTGGGTATGTCAAACAAATCATTCTGTAAGGTGCTCTGAATTTCAATCAAAAATCCCCAGTGCTCCTTGTCCTGCTGAGGTCTGTGCTTTAACAAAGTCAGCATTTTGAAACTACTATAAGTGGTCTTGAGTCTTGAGCAGAGAGCCCAAGATGTGGAAGTTGAAAAGGAATGCAGGAGTTGCAGTTTCCTTTGCATGCATCTGTTTGCAGCTACGTGCACACGCTGGACTTAATTTAACTTGTGTTAAATTTACATGGCCATAGCACGTGTTTGTTTTGTATGTTTTCACTTTGAAAGAGTCATTTCCCTTACGTAAATAATACTAAAGATACAAATTATTAACTCGTGTGTGTGTATGTTTATGTATATGTATGCCTATATACATATATGTGTGTGTATATTTGGGAAGCTAGAAAAAGAGCAAGATGAAAATGCAGAAAGAAAGAAAGAGGGATACACTCAGAGTACACTTTTAATTCCCTCTTTGTGGAATTTTATAGGTATGCACACTAAATTATAAAGTAAGTGTAAAATCCTAATTCATTAAAGGTATGAAGAGACAAAAATCACATTGATAACAAGGCCAAAGCTTTACAGTGCTTGCATGTATTAAAGCAGCATCAAGCAACAGAGCTTTCTAATTTATTTATACTTTTTACAATAACTTGTCGAAGTAGGTACACAGTACAATAGTACAGTATGAGTACACTGTATATGTTATCCCAGGGGCTAGGTGGAGATGTACCAGTTCTGAATTAAAAAAATGTCAATTTGGGGGAGGATTTCCCAAAAGATAGGCAAGACCCACCAAAAAATCCCCAAAACAAAGATTTATTCCAGTGGGATCATCAAGCAAGAATGTAAATGAGTCTTCACTGAACTTTATAGATACCTTACATTTTCTGAGACCTGTGGCCTTCATTCCCTGCTCCCTGTCTAGCACTTGCTTCCTGAAGGTATTCCTATTGCCACAGAACAAATCCAGCTTCTGAACAGTAATTTTGTAAAAAAAAAAAAAAAATAATAATTTTCAACACAAACATCCACTCAGACCTCCAAATTCGAAAGCTGAAAATGATGTTAGATGTCATGTTTTGAAAAAGTTTCTTGACTTTTTTTTTTTAGTGTAGATGCCTGGTCAGCACTAAATTTTCAAAGGAAATAATTACTCTCCCTTTAAATTTGGCAGAGAGAAGTAGCTATGACAACTGATAGAGTTATTTGGCAGCTTGCTGCTGTTTACAGTATCTTCCTTTCCTCCAGCTGGTAAGTATTGCTCTTATGTCTTCCTTTTATCGCTGAGGATTTGGCACATCCTCACAGCACTGTTCTCAGATTGATTTAGGAGGCTTGACAAAATGTTAATTTTTTGTTTCAGTTTAAAGATGTCTACATTTTCAGCTGGACATCTTTAAGTGTGAGAGGTCAGTTAAATGGGATGGTGAAATTGTTGACTTGATTTATGGTATCTCTATCAAACTCTTGCATGAATGTCAAGAGCGGAAGGTCATTTGAAAACTGTTTTCTCTTTATAAATACCAACATAAAGTTCAATGCCTGCAATTCTGAATACCTTTCAGTGCTGAATTATTTGGTGAATGGGAGGATGGCATTAAGATCCAATCCTATTCTGAGGGGGGCTTATGTGTAATTTTTTTTTTTTTTTTTTGGTACATTGAAAAGATGATGCCAATAGTATTTTTTTCATATGGAAGCAGTCTGTCATATTATGTGAAGCCAGCATTTTTGATATGTATGTTTGTGTCTGCATTCAAGAATTTGAAAGTTCATTCATAGGAGTTGTCTCCACAGATAGTACAGATACACTTGGTGGTGACTGGAACATCCATTCTTCTGATACAAGTTTTCTTTCCTTTTTCCTGTTTATGTGTAGAGTTGAGGTGTTTGTTATCTAGTTGCCTGTGAACAAT
Source organism: Crypturellus undulatus (assembly GCA_013389825.1). Lineage (NCBI taxonomy): Eukaryota > Metazoa > Chordata > Aves > Tinamiformes > Tinamidae > Crypturellus > Crypturellus undulatus. The sequence continues at coordinate 35,916 of VWPW01031519.1, read as the reverse complement.
TCTGGGAATTGCAAATGTAAAGCAAACAACATCTAAAGCTCTCAGACCTAAAATACACTGAATCTGGTTATCTTATTCTATCTGTAACTTTCTGTCTCCTTTCTAATACTTTTATATAGTGTAGGATTTATAGTATTCTAATATTTTAATGTAGTAAGTATTTATAAGTTTTTTTTTTAATTGTATTTTAACATAGCCATTTATTCTTCACTTCAAGATCATAGTACCTGCTGGGATTTTCTAAGGACAATAAGAATCCCAAAACAAGAAGTGTCTACCACTTAAAGGAAGCTAAGGCCAGAATTATATTTATCTATTCTTTTGACCCAGGTGTTTGTTCTCCCAATCCATAATTGAAGCTGTGTTATTTCAGCAGTCAACAAAAAAAGCACTTGCCTGCTTGATGAATTTTCAAACAAAATGATCCCTAAATGCCTGCTTGGAAGAGAGCTCCTCCAAGCAACTTCCATGAGTCTGTCTCATGCTAGCTCGTTGAAGGAGACAATAAAATAATGCAGAGGGACAAAAACCACCGGGCTTTTGTTAGCTGCTTTTATTCACCAGTGCACAATCTTTGTCATCAAACCCACCATCAACTGGAGCGATTGTTAGAGGGATGGGCTTACCAATTAGTAACTATCAACCAGCAATCAGCACAACTACATCAAGTACACTGCTTGTCCCAGGGGAAAAAAAAAAAAGAAAAAAGGAAAAAAAAAGTAAAATAAAATAAAACAAAATAAAAAACTGCTATAGTGTAACAGGGGTACAGGAACCTCTCTGTGTGTACAGGGGCCTCTTAACCTTGCAAGGAGCTGAAAATGCTGCCATTTCAACACCTTGTCTGTTGAGGGGACTCTCAACCTCATGAGGAGTGACCCAGTGTCCCAGGTTAAGGGGATGGAAGGGATACTCGTGTCATGGTCCAGCCAGAAGTGTAGATCAAGTGTTGTTCGACATCTCTGCTCACCTCAATCCTGCTGACTCTGTCCTCTATGCCCTTAGGGAAGGAGTGCATGACTGTGCTATGGTCATCACTACTAAGTAGTTCCTGCAGTATCTTCAAGTGAGTTTCTGCCCATTATTAAGAGTTTTGCAAGTGTATCAGTTCTTTAATGAGTGAAGCAGGACCGCCCTGTCTCCACAAGACTTTCCCCTTCCTTTGTTGTTGGGGAGAGCATCCAAAGCCTCACCATCACTTTTCTGCCATCCATCATGTTGGCAGAGCTCTGGCAGAGCTTGTGCACTGCAGCAGTTTTGGTTGTTAACTCTTTGCTTGTCTGTCAGTCACGTTAAAAAAAGAGATTACAGAAAACTAACATGTATGACAAAGCAGAATGCTGTAATTAAATCCAATTAGTACTGTGCTCCAGTCTGAAGCTATTCTCATGTTACATTTGCTTTGGTCAATCAGTGAGTGTTGTTCAGTTACCAATAAATCACGCTTCATTTCAGTAAAATAAATTCCGTTGTGTCTTTGACTCTACTAAATATCATATAACTTAATGGAAACAGACCTCTGGCCTCTTCTATGTTCTCACGCTTTTTAAGTGCTCCCTTTGTTACACGTTTTGAAAAATGATGTTGTAATTCTTGCTCATAATACAGTATTAGAACAGCAACATGTGTTCAAGACTCTGTCTGTAAAACCTTTGGGAATGAGTTATCCCTAAAGTCTTGCCCCTAGATAAACCGTTAATTGGTGTATTAGTCAATTGCTTCTCAACAAAAATTTTCTATCTCTTTTGAACAGATTTTCATCACTTCTTGGTTGCTTTGGCATGATGTTCCGAAGTCCGCTACTGTTTAGGTTTTAATAAAACTTCTTTTTCTTCTCCCATTTAAGTCCAAAAAGACAACTTTGCATTATTTATTACTCAGATCAGTTTGCTATCTTGCTGCTTTTCCTGTTCTTTTAAAAGATTCCTCACTTGTCTTTATTCTGCTTGGCTGCCGAAGACAAATTCTGTCTTTGAGTTCTTGAATAATTCTGGAGTTATTTGTAATTTTGCATTTATTCGTTCCATAATATACTGGCCAAAACACATATGATGCATACAATATGGTTTCATTAGTGCCAGAATCCAGCAACAATCTTTGCATATCTGTCCTTTCCTTCGGTACCTTGTTCACTGAGAAACTTGTGTAAGAAACTTGCACATGCACTGTGCATAATCTCCATAAAAACAGTTTCTTTTCCTTCTCATTTAAAGACATCTTGCAGTATTCTGCGTACTTCTATTTCTTGAAAAAGTTACTCTAGACATACACCTTATTGTGAACACACTTCATTTAAGTTATTTTTCTTCTCCTATACAAATTGTCTGCGAACAACCACACCAGTCATTCCTTTTAAAAACACTAGCTAGTCACGTGCTTCCTTGAAGATGTAGGTCCTTTCCTCTGTAAAACCTTTATTTACCTCAGAACATGTCTCTGGAGGTGTTTTTTTCTTCACCTGCTTCAAAACTGGAATGTCATCGTCTTTTATGAAAAAAATGATTAATGTTGCCTGTGATTTTGCTGTCTAGTGATGTCTTAGTAACTCAGGAGGCATCTACACTCTGCTGTGCTAGGAGAGCTGCTGTATTAAAGAGCTCACAGCCTTCCCAGGCATCACAGTGAAAAGGGTAATTACCACAGGGAGGAAGAATGAAAGATTAAGTGACTTGTTCGAGGTCACAGAAATATCTAATTTAAACAAAAAAACCCAAATCTTTCCTGAGAGTTTTAGTCCTAAAGAACAGAATGCACTGCAAAAGCAAACAAATATGTGATAGCCACCACCACCCTATTTATCCCTTTGGTATAAAAACAGTTGCATGTGGCTAAAGCCCTTGGGGGTTCATACAGGTGATTCACTTTTAAAATGTGCACAGGATATACTGCATTCACTTATTAGTACGGGGAATAAGACAGGCATGTTCTGTTATGCCCTTGTGTGCTGATCATTTTCTAACTCATCTGCAGGTTCAATAAATTATATATTTGTTTGTTTTGGTGGTTTGAGAAATCCTTCTAGTTCTTTTTCATGTCTGAAATGGTTCCTATTAAAGCTTTCATAATACCCTTCAGTTTCTGTGTTAAATTGATGTTTAAATTGGAATGAAAGTAGGAACCTTGGCAGTTTAGATAATTCACTTCATCTGGTGGCCAGCTATGTTAACAATCACATCATATGCCAGCACTTACACTAGATGAAAGGAGTCCCTGGGGCTCAGAACTGCATTTTAGAAGCAGAGTGAAAATACAGTTATAGTCTTTGTTTCATTGTTTTATTCTGTAAAATGGTAAATTATTTTAACTAGAATTTTAAAGTGTTAAAAGAATAATTTAAAGGTTATGTTGAGGGTTATTTTGGGTGGATTATCCTTGGAAGCTGAATGACAATTGATCAGTATTCTGGACAGGAAGTGTTCAGCACAATGTCAGCAAATTATGTCTTTTTATTCCAATGTACTGAGCACTTGGAGGAAATGGTATATTGTTAGCATATGAATAACATCAAAGTCCCACATTGCAAGATGTATTTCAGTCTTCTGAAATAAAATGCATGGCCTCCCCTTCGTGTATTTAAGTGCCTCTCCTTGTAATAGAGTGCACGCTTGAACCCAAAAGCTTTTTCTTGCCTAGCATGGGCAAGCTGAATTTCAGGACTCGATTGCTGGTGCATGACTGCACATTCCATCACTTAGCAAAAACATTTGCAATAGCGAATTGCCTTCCTGCATGGAGAGTAGGAAGTGTATTTGATTAAAAACAAGATCCTTACAGGAAAAGGCATTTTTTTTTAAGAGCAGTTCTTACAGAATGTGTTTATATCACCTGTATTTCCCTGATAATATCAGAGTTAACTATCCAGCATAAAGAGCATGACTTAACAGTGTTTGACGTCAGAGGCTGCTCTGATTTGTCCTTCGTTGTCCTCTGTAGTGATTACATTTGTAAAATTAAACCAATTTAAAAAACAGAAATAAATCCCATGTATGACTCCAAATTACTGTCCTTCTTGATGAATATGCTTTTCATTCTTCTTCTTTTTTTTTCCTACAATAAGCAAATTGCAGTTTCAATTTTTTTTCATCAGGGCATTGCACACAAAAGATGCTTGTAATCTGAAAATTTCAGATAGATTGAGTCTGTGGGATGAGAGCTTATCTGACAACCTATCATACCAGATATTTCCAGATGCTTAAAATATTTAATCTATTGCTTAATGACTATTGGTAAGAAATAAAGTGTATTTCCTCTAATGTTTTACTAATACTGGTAATTATATTTGGCTCACTAAGCTTTTGCTCATTTTCTGTAGTATCTTTGGTTACTTGTGGAATACAAAAGTATTTGTAAATGGGGAACTGTAAAAATTAATTTAAAAACATCATTTAAGGCTAATGTGAAACTGGTGGCTCAGCACTTGTCAGGAGATCTATCCCAATTCTTACCATCTGAGAATCTGGCTCAGTTAGGTTTTGTGTCTGAAATTAATGGTGGTTTATCTGCTTTTGAACATCATTTATTATAATTTTGCTTCTTTCATTATCTTTTTTTTGAACAGTGAGGTGTAGTTTTTGACAAATCCCCTTGCATTCTGATTTATTGCTAACAATTCAAAGGCAATTCAGTTCATAGTTTCTGAAATACTATACTATTATTATTGCGGCATTTACAGCACTAGAGTCTCTGCACAAGGTTCTGCTTTGCTACCCTTGTTCAAAAATGCTCTGATCCACCAAAGCCATTAAGCACATGTTTGACTTTAAGCCCATGAATAATCCTATTGAAGCTGAGGAGACTACACATGCTTAAGTACTTTGCTGGACTGGGGACAAAGTGTGTCCTTCACTTCAAATGGCAGTATAGATGGAGGAAAAATGGACAGATCTGTTTCACAGTTACTAACATGATATTGTTTGCTGTTAATCTATTACCAATATGGAATATTATCCAGATAGGAAAAAAAATAGAAAGGAAAGAATAGATTTTATTAAAAAAATATTTACCACGTGGTAAATATTCTCTTGCACAAAACTCTACAGAAGGTCTCCAAGCTATTCTCACACTGGACATGCAAGTCCAGTTTCATGCAAACCAAAGAAGAAGTTAAAAGAAAAAATAAATAATTTCATCAATTTACTGTACACACATTGCATAGTTTAAAAAAAATACACTGTTGTCCTTCCAAATATTTCTCCATCACTTAACTGACAATAAGATTTACAACACACAATTTTTATTTTTAAAGGATGTTGGGAAAAATTGTTCCCTGAAATGAATCTATAACTTTAAATGATGAATCAGCTAATAGTGTGATGAATATATGCTTGGGATTGTTGCTAGTTCTGCTGCACTTAAACATGTGCTGAAGATTTAAAGACATCTCAGGTGGTCTAAATCTCTTGCCACCCAGTCTGATTTTGGTTTTAGTGTACTATAAATAAATGTCAGAAACCTCACATTGTTATTAAACAGCACTATGGTAACTCTTAGGACTAGCAATAAGTCAGTGGGATGATCTGTTAAAATGAACTGGAATAAAATGGGGAGACTTCTGTTTTTTCAAAGAAACCCATCACAGTAGCCCACCTCTGCCTCTATAAATCATTTGGTCATGGAAGATGTGATGAAAGACTCTAAGCTAATTGACTGTCATATATATATGAATGCAGTAAGAGAATCGACATACTCAGGTATGTTTTAGAGGTGGAAGCATTGCATTATATTATTCACATGGATTTTTAAAAACATCAGTAAGGTGCACTTACCAGAAGTGCACAGATATTTTTCAACAGGATCTGGAAAAAATGTTAGAGGTCTTTTTTTTTTGGCTTTAAGAGGACCATAACCTGTTAAACACTAACTTTTCCTAATAAATTCCAGTCCCGGAAAAACCTGTGCTAAAGAGCTTTGTGCTGATCTGTGAAAATTGGCAGAATGTTCCCACATTTGCTGAGTAAAACTTGGATGAAAATCTTCTCAAAGATGAAAGCGTTCCCTGCCAGATCTATGCAACATTCCCCCACTTTCATATTGTTTAGCACAACAAAAATAAGCAAAATACCATAACTGAAATGCTAGTAGAGTGAAGCAGGATAGAAAGGAGCCTAAGGAGCTCATCTGCAAAGAAATGGTTATGGAGTTTTGTTAGGTGTGGTTATATGCTTACACTGAACTCACATGGGAAAAGTAGAGCAAAAATAATGTTCTTTGAGTTTAGAGGCTACTTTCCTTCTGTGATTTGTTTAAAATCGAACCTTACAAATTGGCAGGAGGAGCAGTTAATAAAGACCTCTATGATTACCTGCACTCTAGTCTCCTCTTCCCTCAGTCCTCACTCATGCACACAGATGTGAGAGCTAATTATTTTTTTCTTAAATTCTGTTGAGCATGTGAAAAATCTGAAGGAGACTGCAACTGTGCTAAGCTTGTTGGTGCAGATGACCCAACAACCGCCTTTAGGACTCTGAATTTGTTGCAGTTGCTCACAAGGTCTTTGAACTACCCTTTCTATTGGCTCCTATTGTTTGAACCAGCAGGAGATGGCCAAGGACAAGACTACAACGCAGTGATGTGTTCAGAGGGCTGCAATCCTGTGAATTCTGCCTCCCGCTGATATGAAGAATGGGACAGAAGAGAAGAGCAGAGTAGCAGTACAATGTGTCATGACAGTATCAAACCTCTGTGCCCTGGATGGTTTGTTTGATCACCCTTTTAAGAAACTGCAATTTTAACATTATTGTGACCTATTTCTAGGTCAGCGGAAGAAGACTTAGTCCTCACTCTTACCCTACTTATCCTTTCTGTTATCTAAAAAGAGGACTGTGTTTTTCAGGTCTGATGGTAATGAAAGTAAGGACTTAAAACATGAAAAAAATAGTGAGAAGTTGTGAAGAAAGTAAATTGGCCAAATTCTGTGAAACCTGAATTTCAGTGAAATTTCAATGAAACCTGAAATTCAAAGGTTGTTTCCTTGCTATTTTGTTACAGAGCAAATATCTGATCATGCATACTGAAAGATTTGATTAGGTTTGGAAATATTTCCAAATCTGTAGGTCTGTCTGTAATGAAAAAACATTGACTTGTTTAGTGTTGCAGCAGTTCCATGTGAAGTTAGCTGATTTACTTTCTTTCCTTTTGGTGGAGTGTATGAGACTAGGCATTTCATAGAATCACAGAGTGGTTAAGGTTCGAAGGCACCTCTAGAGATCATCTAGTCCAACTGCCTACACATGTAGGGCCACCTAGAGCATGTGGCACAGGACTGCATCCAAGTGGGTTTTGAAGATCTCCAAATTCCACAACCTCTCTTGGCAACCTGTTCCAGGGCTTTGTCACCCTCACTGTTAAGAATTTTTTCCTTAAGTTCTTGAGGAACTTCTAGTGCTTCAGTTTGTGGCCGTTTCCTCTAGTCCTGTCACTGGTCACCACTCAAAAGAGGCCAGCCCCATACTCCTCACTCTCTCCCTTGTGATATTTAAAGACATTGATCAGATCCTCTCTCAGCCTTCTCTTCTCCAGGCTGAACAGGCCCAGCTTCCTCAGCCTCTCCTCATAGGGCAGATATTCCAGGCCCCTGATTATTCTTATCGCCCTACGATGAACTCTCTCCAGTGGTTCCATGCCCCTCTTGCACTGGGGGGCCCAGAACTGAACACAGTGCTCCAGATGTGGCCTCCCCAGGGCTGAGTAGAGGGGCAGGATCCCCTCCCTCGACCTGCTGGAGACGCTCCTCTTAATGCACCCCAGGACCCCATTGGCCTTCTTGGCCACGAGGGCACCCTGCTGCCTCGTGGTCAACCTGTCGTCCACCATGACGCCCAGGTCCTTCTCTGCAGAGCTGCTCTCCAGCAGGTCGGTCCCCAGCCTGTACTGGTGTCTGGGGTTATTTCTCCCCAGGTGCAGGACTGTGCACTTGGCCTTGTTGAATTTCATGAATTTCAGACAGGTTTCTCACCAGTTGTCCCAGTTGTCCAGTCTGTCCAGGTCCCTCTGGATGGCAGTGCAGCCCTCTGGGCTATCAGCTGCTCCCCCTAGTTTGGTATCATCAGCAAACTTGCTGAGGGGGCACTCTGTGCCTTCATCCAGGTCACTGATGAATAAATTGAACAGGACTGGACCGAGGACTGACCCCCGGGGGACATCGCTAACTACAGTCCTCCAAGTAGACTCTGCACTGATCACCATCCTCTGGGCTCTGCCATCCAGCCAGTTCTTAAGCCACCGCACCATCCACTCATCTACCCACACTTCTAGAAATTGTCCAAGAGGATGGTGTGATGGACAATGTCAAAAGCCTTGCTCCCCTCATCTATTCAGCCAGTCATTCCATCACAGAAGCCCGTCAGGTTTGTTAAGCATGATTTCCCCTTGGTGTACTAATGCTGACTACTGCTGAGCACCTGCTTAGAGACAACAACCAGGATGAGCCATTCCATCACTTTTCCAGGGACGGAGGTGAGGCTGACTGGCCTGCAGTTGCCTGGGTCCTCCTTTTTGCCATTTTTGAAGACTGGCGTGACACTGGCTTTCTTTCAGTCCTCAGGGACCTCCCCTGTTCTCCAGGACCTTTCGAAGATGATGGAGAGTGGCTTAGCTATGACATCTGTCAGCTCATGCAGCACTCTTGGTTACATCCCATTAGGGCCCATGGATTTGTGGGAAGGGCTCTCTGACCCAGTCTTCCCCTACCCAGGGCAAGTCTTCCTCTCTCCAGGCTTCTTCTCTTGTCTCTAGAATCTGGGAACCCAGTGGGCTACCCTTTGCAAAAAGTGAAGGGAAGAAGGCATTCAGTAACTCTGCTTTTTCTGTGTCTTTCATAACCAGGGCACCCACCTTGCTCACTGGTGGACTCACGTTTTCCCTAATCTTCCTTTTGCCACTGATATATTTGAAGAAGTGCTTCTTGTTGTCTTCAGCATCCTTGCCAGACTTAATTCCAAATGTGTTTTAACCTTCCTTGTTGCATCCCTGCATTCCATAACAACATTCCTATATTCCTCCCAAGGGATCTGTCCTTTTTTCCACGTTCTCTGTGCTGCCTTCTTCTTCAGTTTTGCCAGGAGCTCCTTGCTTATCCACACAGGCTGCCTGCTCCCTCTGCCTGATCCCTCTGCCTGATCCCCTGCCAGGGATCTTGAGCTTGGAGGAAGTGCTGCTTGAATACTCATCAGCTCTCTTGGATCCCCCTTCCTTCCATGGCCTAGGCCATGGGATTCTTCCAAGCAGGTTTCTGAAAAGGCCAAAGCTGGCCCTCCATGAAGTCCTTGGTTGCAAGGCTACCTTTAGCCCTGCTTCCTCCTTGTTGGATCCTGAACTCCACCAACTCATGATCACTGCAGCCAAGGCTATCCCCCACCCTCACATCTCCAATAAGTCCTTCCCTTTTTGTTAGTACCAGATCCACCTCTCCTCGTTAGCTCCTTCACAACCTGTGTCAAAAAGTTATCGTCAGTGATCTGCAGGAATCTCCAGGACTGTTTGTGTTAGCTATGTTGTCTTTCCAGCTCCTATCAGGATGGTTGAAGTCTCTCCACAAGAACCAGGGCCTGTGATCGTGAGGCTACTTCCAGCTGTCTGCAGAAGGCCTCATCAACTTCCTCATCCTCATCGGGTGGCCTGTGGCAAACACCTACCACAGTGTCTCCCACATTAGCCTGCCCTCTAATCCTTACCCACAAACTCTCAACTCGCTCATCATCCACTCCCAGGCTGAGCTCCATGCATTCCCGTTGTCTTCTCGCATAAAGAGCAACAACTCTTTATGCGAGTGGTTGCGAGCAACCACTTTATCTTCCCAGTGACATTTGTTAACAGATCTTCGTTTAAATCCTAAGGAGGGACTTGTAATTTCCTTTAAAAAAAAAAAAAAAAATTTGTAGAGTAAAATGAAGCATACTGTGACATGAACCTCTGCAAGATAGAAGCTTGAGTGCTGTTGAGCCACTGGAATGGGCTGTGAAGACTTACAGCGCTGAAGTGCTGCGTGCTTCACTGTTTCTCACTTGTCTAAGTCTTGCTGAGCTATATTTTTTCTCAGATCTATTGCAATCTGAGAGCCCAGAGCCCAGAAGAAATGAACAAAGTTTCTCTATATAATCTTCAAGATCAGCAAATAATACCTGGAAAACATGGGAATTTCACTTAGCACAAGAATGTTTCTTTAGAGCCACCAAGCTGATATGTCAAAGATACCTTATTAACATGATGATAGCTGTTTTCAATGCAACTTTGTTTTCCCTTGTTTGTACTGATGAATAAAGAATAAGGAAGTACTTTTCTTCCTTAGTTGTAAGGAAGGAACTCCAGATTCCTTACATCTCTGAGCAGTCTGAAGGTCATAATCTTATCAGTTTTCTGACAGGTCACATTTTTTTTATAGAGTAGTTCCTTAAATAGTTTTTATTTAGTACATTCTCCTGCTTCCTGTGGTGTCCCCCAAGGGTCAGTACTGGGCCCGGTGCTGTTCAACTTGTTCATCAACGACTTGGATGAGGGCACAGAGTGCACCTTCAGCAAGTCTGCAGATGACACCAAACTGGGAGGAGTGGCCAACACTCCTGAGGGCTGTGCTGCCATTCAGAGGGACCTGGACAGGATGCAGAGTTGGGCAGAGAGGAACCTCTTGAGGTTCAACAAGGACAAGTGCAGGGTCCTGCACCTGGGCAGGAATAAGCCCAGTACAGATTAGGGGCTGACCGGCTGGAAAGCAGCTCCGTGGAGAGGGATTTGGGAGTCCTGGTTGACAACAGGTTAACCATGAGGCAGCAGTGTGCCCTCGTGGCCAAGAAGGCCCATGGGATCCTGGCTGCATGAGGAGGAGCGTTGCCAGCAGGTCGAGGGAGGGGATCCTGCCCCTCTGCTCAGCTCTGGTGAGGCCGCACCTGGAGTATTGGGGGCAGCTCTGGGCTCCCCAGGACAAGAGGGACGTGGAGCTTCTAGAGAGGGTCCAGCAGAGAGCGACAAAGAAGATTATTAAGGAACTGGAGCACCTATCATATGAGGAAAGACTAAGTGAGCTTCTGTTTAGAAAAAGGCTGAGAGGATATTTGATCAACATGTTCGAGTACCTGAGAGGGGATTGTAGGGAGGATGGGGCCAAACTCTTCTTGGTGGTGGCCAGTAACAGGGCAAGGGGTAATGGGTGCAAACCGATACACAGGAAGTTCCGTCTCCATGTGAGGAAGAACTTTCCTATGAGGGTGCCAGAGCCCTGGCACAGGCTGCCCAGAGAGGCTGTGCAGTCTCCTTCTCTGGAGATCTTCCAAACCCGCCTGGATGCCACCCTGTGCCACGTGCTCTGGGTGTCCCTGCTGGAGCAGGGGGTAGGACTGGATGGTCTCTAGAGGTCCCTTCCAACCTCAGCCATTCTGTCATTTTGTGATTATGATGACCTCGTAATATTGGAGGTTATTTTTAGCATACCTTTTTTTTTCTGCTGAAAGAAGTCTGAGGGAAGAGTCTCTGTGTCTAACTCTTGGAAAAAGTCATAGGTTTGATGTGGCTAAACTTGCAGTAAGAGACCTGTGTGCAAGGTGCATCATTACAGTATTTGACGTAGTAGCTGCAGAGTAGATTTAATTACATGCAATGTGCTATAAAAAGTATAGCAATAAAAGATATCTCTGCTCTGTGAAGTAAGGTTCATATTTCACTGTCTGTTAAGTACAAAATGCAGGCGCTCAGGTGTTGCAACATGGAAATAATGTATCCACGATAGAAACACGGTGGCCAGTTGTGTCTGCTTAGTATGGAGGGTCTCTGTGAACTTCCATAGAGCTCACTGGCCTTTCATGCACTCTATCCCATAAATCACTATGGTTTAAGTAGCACTGCCCTCTTAGGCACCCACTTGTCTGTCTTGAGAAAATTCTGAAGTGTTTTAGACATCATTTTATGACATTGTAAGTAAGGCTTGCTCTAGGAGCACTTGGAAGAGCCATTAAAGTTAAGGCTCTATCAGCATTTCTATTACAAAACTTGTAATCAAGGTGTTTATAACAGTCATTTAAAAATGCATTCGACTGAAACCTGCTATATGACTTTTTAAATATTGGACACATTATTTCATATGGTAATTTTACTTTTTGGTAAAGAAGAGGGGAAGATTGTAGGTCTAAATATTTTTCGTTACAGGTTTTTCTTCTTGTAGGCAATGAGCCCTGAGTGTAGATATTTTGTTTGTTGGATTTTTGTTTCCATACAAAATGCCTTTCTGATTACATATCTTTGAAAGATCTTATCTTATCTTATCTTATCTTATCTTATCTTATCTTATGAACTATTCTTTGCAGCTATCATATTCTAATGTTTGTATTCTTAATGTTCACATTTTTTTTTCTTCAAAGACCATAATAAGATATGCTCTTATTTTCCCTTTGTTATTAATAAATGGCATTAGCCAGATGCTTCATAAAATAGAAGGTAATACTGAATTCTAATTTAGGATTTATAATGATTTTATTATCACTACAATTTTATAGAAAGCCTATAAAGTGAAATCTGTATCAACTGCATGAGACCTGCTTGAGTACATCAATGCTATACTTTGATCCATCCCATTTAATACTCAATAGGGAATGATAGGATTTGAATCATGCTTGCAAGTTAGCTGTTGTAGGAATGCCAGAACAGACATAGCCTTGTGAATAAATTAGTCTGCAAAAAGGACTAAATGATACTGTTGCAAAATAACAGTATCATTTCCTAACTGCTTTATTTAGAATTATAAGCTCCAAGAAATGTACGCTGGCCCCAGTAAAATAGAATAAAGAGAAAAAAAAAAGTCTTATTCTGTGATACTTATAAATAAACACTCCATACTTTATAGTACCTCTTATAGTACTGTAGTATCTGAAAACTCATTTATATAGGTCCACGGTAATGAGCATAACATACTCTCAGCAAAAACACTGCAAGGTAAGTAGGCTGTTGCCTTGTATGCATTGTGTCAGAACTACCTGGAGCTACAACTGTGTTTGAAAGGCAGGGTAGCAAAAGCTGAGCTATGGGGTTAGCTCAGCTGAAATTCTATGAAGTTGTTGTTGTTGTTTATTATTATTATTATTGATAAAGTACTTAGTTGTACCCTTACATTATGACTTCGCCTTTAATACAGCATATTAACATTTAAATGTCTCTGATTGTGCAGCATAGAAAGCCATTTGTGCTATGTTTAGAATTTGATTTAGGAGCTGACCTGTGTAGTTTTTTTTTCTTTCCACTTATTCTTTCAGCTTAAAATCTGGATAATGCTAACTTAAAGTATACGTTTGCTTAACTTAAAGTATATCTTTGTGTGTAAAGATAGATTACATAAAGACCACTTGGAGTATATTGCCATTCTCTTAATGAGGACAAGGGAATGAAAATAAATTGACTTCTATACCTTTCTGTTTTAAGTTGCTTGTGTGATACACAACTGTGTATCAATCACATAGCCCCAGGCTTGGAAAGGACTTCACTAATTATTAAGGACTAGCATGGCTCACTGTAGGGAAGTATTGGTGAGGAACTGAGGCAATCTGGAGAGCAGATAACAGCCTGGGCAGGGGGGCAGGAAATGTGTTTCATTTTCTACTTTGGGCAGCAGCAGAAGATAAGTTTCCAGCACAAACTTGCATGGGTCTGTGTGGATGCATTTGTATTTAGCTCTGAGTGGCATACAGCACTAAAATTGTATGTATAATGGAAATATGCAGTGTTTGATAAAAGTTTTTGTGACTCATCTCCTCTTTCTATTTAGCTATTTTCATAGACTTCTCTCACCATTACATCAGAGATAACCTTGCTATCATAGCATTTTTCAATGAATACATATGAAAAACTGATGCAGCTCCTCGCTGTGAAGAATTTAGTTGTGGTGTTCTGTATTGTTCTTATACTTTTTGAAGTCTAAACAAAATCAACTTTTTTCATCTTCCCGTTGCATTAAAATTTTGTGCTATTGGATTATACTCATTCATTATAGAATTTAATAGGGTTAGTTGTCCACTTACCTCCTGTATATCAGAGTCTGTTTACGGGGGAAGGCATTCAGTGCCTGTATTTCACACCGTTTGCAGCTTCCTTGCAAAGCACAGTCCAACTAAGCTTGAATGGAAGATCCTTGGTTGCTCCCTGGTTGAGGAGATGCACTAAATGATCCATGGAAAGCTGCCTAGTCCTCTCACACTGTGAACACATTGTTTGAGAAGGGCCTATGAAAAGTGAATCAGTGGAACCTAGATCAAAGCAAAGGACACTAACAACACCATGATAGTTCTCTCTTGATTTGGTCTGCTGTGAGGACTTTCACATACACCAGAAATAGATCTGTACACCTCAGCTGAGAGTCTAGTGCATCAGAAATTATTTACTAAAAAAAAATAGGTCTGTTACTGCTATTCCTTTCTTAAACCACGGATGGACTGGAGTTAGTGCTGTGGATGGATAATCAACTGACACTAACTTTCTGGGAGAGGGAATTTAGGATTTTACTGACCAGTGTTGTTGTTGGAGTATTTCTTTGTGCTCTGGCATTTGGGGTTGCTTTGCTGCCTTCACTCTGAGCGGAGTCTGTAGGGGAAATGTGTGTGTGAAAGTAGAAAAAATATGTGAATATGCATTTAGTGATGTGTCCTAGCAAACACACCCAAAAATTATTTAAAGTTAGAATTTCAGGCTTAGCAAAAACATGAACACATTGCTAAGTATATATCAACTCTTCAATGTTTACAACTGTGATACTGCTGCTAGCATTGCAGCAGTGTCCCATATAGAATATATCATAAATTCCCCATGTTGTACTAAATGGATAAGTCTTTGGTCCTGGCACTGATTGTCTTCATGCACTCTTGTTTCATAGCTCTCCCTCCTTGAACTGGAGGGAGGGAAAAGGATGAAAAAAAAATCTGTTATTAGCAAGCCTCTTAATCATAATTCATCAGTCTGTTATTAATCATATGAATCTAATATATGTTGTTCTCATTCTTACTGAGTGAGCTTTTCTTTGAAATATTCAAGAAAGAAAATTCTAGTTCATGATGCATGTCCCATGCTTACCCCCGCTAAACTTTAGTTACTCATTTTCTGCTCAGGCACTGAAATATCTGTTTGGCTGAGATAGTTGTTTCCTAACATAGGCCTGGAAGCTACTCATCTGCCCATGGTTCAAGACAGGAGTATTTATAATCACTGTGGTGTCCTCAGGCTAAGATCACAATGCAATCTGGCTGTTTCTTTTCTTTTTACCTGTTATCACAAAGCCAAAGCAGAGGTGAATGCTAATTCTCATTTCTGGTTTGGTAATCTGTGATGCCAGGGTTTCTGATCAACTATATAAGAGGTGAAATACAGATTTAGGTTATCTGTAGTTATCATCATTATGTGGGTTTGTCTTATAGAAGGCAAGGGAACCAGAAATAATGATGATAAATACTCTATCTTTGTCTTGGCAGTAATTTGTTCTCTGTTAGACTGTAAGGGAAAGGATGCAGCAATAGTGGCCAGCTAGGCTGGCACCCAGGTAAAAATACCTGTGGCCAATAACATGCAGTGAGCTATCTGGCTTTTCTCAGCAGTGCTGGTTCACATTTTAAATTATCTCTGTTGAGGTCAATGCTGGAAAGCCTTTAGGACAACAAGATCCTTGATTTGGGGACCACTGAGGTTGACAGTTTTTACAAATAGCCAGTAAACTGCAGACCTCAACAGTACCAGTATTGCATTTACTTTGACTGCTGTGCTTTCCTGAATTCCCACTGACAGTTCAGCCCTGACTGGTTTTAGGGAGTTTATGGTCTGAAGATGCACTTCTGAAATTGTACCCATAATCTGGTGCTTAATCCCCAGGCCTGCTTACCCTCCCTGCATATGACAAATTCCATTTCCATGGAAACTGTGCTCTCTGACATTCACTGCAGTTCCTATTTTGTAGTGTTTTATCCTTCTGTCATCTGATGTTTCTTTTTCTGTTGTTTGTATGTTTGTTTTTTCATGGTTCTTAAATGTAAAGAAGTGAAACGTTCATACTCAGGAATGGAACAACTTGGTTATTCACCTCTAATCACAACCACCACTGGCACCCAGTCATGATCCGCTTTTTGATAATTCTTTTACCTGAAGCTGAAGCATAAAGATTTCCTTTAATATCCATTCAGTGAAGTACCTGGCTACTCTGGATTAGTTCCAGCTCTTTTGTCATCTGATTTCAGTTCAAACGTGTATTTATCAACTAACAGTTTTTCCCCATTTTCAGGAACATTAGGAACAGTCATAAGTTAAAAACTGAAATGCTCTCATAGGAAAGATAAGGAAATGGAGTGTATTTATATTTTATCTGTCCAGTGTAAAAAACAAAAACTGGAAATGCTGTAAATCAGCACTCTAATTAAAAGAACCACATTAGCACGATATGGTGTTCAGAATGGGCTAGGAAAGGTGCAAGTGAAAATGTAACAGATGGTAGTAGTTGCTGAATAGCAAAATCTGTATTTACCTCATTGTATGCATAGGTATTCTCAGGTCATTCTATTTTTTTTTAACTAATGGAGGAAATGACTTACATTTCCCTACATAACACACTAAGAATGTGGGATGGTCCTTACATAATCTGATTTTCTAAGTGCAAAATAGTTATAAAAACAAAAATGTCCGTTGGAGACTTCCTGTTTACATAGGCCCTTTTAAATAGCTATCCAGTTATTTCTGCAGAAACATCTCTATTTTTTTTTAAAGAGAACTCAAAATTACAAGAGAAAAGAAAAAGGAGAACAATAGGGTGAGAAGGCTTAACCCACCCTGCAGGAGAGAATTCTGGACAGACTGAGATATCATGTACTCCTTGGTAAGGAGATTATACAACTTCTTGAGTGTCACAGGCAAGGTGCAACCAGTAAAGCATCCTCTGTGATCTCTGTACTTTCTTGACCAAGGAAAGCTGCTAATTGTGGGGACAAAGAACATATTCCTATTCTCTGCTTTGAGCAACTTGAGCTAGAGGTGAGGACCTGAAATACCTAATTTGTAATTGCGATACATGGAAAAAAAAAAAACAAAAAGCAGTATCCTTTTCTGCTTACTCCTGCATGGCAAAAAATACTCTGTTGTCCTTGAAGTCCTAAAATCCCATGGCGTTATTTCCCCTATTCAGCCTTTGTTCTGAGTTTGCAAGCCAAGTTCTGTTATGTTAAATGTCAGTCATTTCTATTCCTTTCTGGCAGAATAGTAGTACACAAGTAGCTTAGCTGTGCTCAAAATTATTCACAAAAAAATTGCCTTAATCCTTAAAGCTGTTTTTGGATTAGAAATTGGCAATGAAACCAGGCATTCCACAGGCTTTCTGAGGTTTTGTTTGCCAAGTCTGCAGTGGAAAAAAATAAGGAACTAATCTCCTGCTGTTCTTATGAAAAGACAGTGTTTTTTCTGGTGTTTTGAAGTAGTTTGTGTGTGTGTATGCACATGATGCATTCCTGCATGTGGACAGAGCATGTTCACCTTTGCACTTACAGATATTATGTCGGGAAAAGAGGTGTGTAAGATTCTGTTTGAAAGCAGGACTCTGGTTCTTTGTAAGATGGGGATCTGCTTTCAAGATTCAGATCCAGATTTGAACTAGGATATTTGAGAACTCTCTCTATGGAAAGCTATACTTGTAGTATCGGGAACAGAACCAGGGTCAGTTTGGGTAAACGTGCTTGAATATGGTATCATAAAGCAGGACTGAAGGAGGTTTCAGTATTGGGATGAGAGCTCTAACTGCAAGACTTTTCCTACATCATGTGTCCTCGAGGGGACTTTGAATCTCTACAGGAGATACAGCCATCAGCCTACTTCTACACTGAGAAACCGTTGTTTCATGGCTAATTTTTAACATACTAATTCTAAACAGCATGGAGGTTGTCTGTTCAAGAGCCACTTGGCTCTTTGTTAAGGCTCCCTCCAAAGTTCCTACTAGGGATTTTAGGGTTCAGAAAAACTTAGGGTTCAGAAAAACTTAGGTAACAGTCTTACAGGCACTAGACTGTATTCATAAGTACATTTCCACATTCTTAAGCACAAGAATAGGAAGGAATTTAAAATATGACTGAAATCTTTTCCAAAAACGAAGGCATTCTGGCAGGGACCTGGTGAGAGTGCCATGGAGTGATGACTGTTGCTTGTGGCATGCTTAGGATCAGACACTACAGCTTCCGCTGTTTTTGTCTGGCACAGTCAGAAGCAGGCATATTCCTTCATTTCTTGTGCTTGTTTTTGTGGATAGACATTACAGTTATAGAGAGATGTCAGGATGTCATATCACAGGTCTAGGTCATGTTGTCCACATTGCAAAACTATGCTGGGGCACAGCTGACTGTAACCATGCCAGACAAATTCATGTCAGATCTGTTAGAGCTGTCATGCTGATAGATGCTGAGCAACACAAAAATGAAAACTGTGGAAGAAACGTCTTCTTTTTTTTTTTTTTCCCCTTTTTCTTCATAGGTCAATTTGATTTTGAAAGATACATGGAAAGTATTAATTTTACATACATTGTTTGAGGTTCTTGATACCTGTGTTGTTTTCTTAATATTTTGAAAATGTTTGTTTTGAAAATTTAATTTTGTTCCACTTTCTTCTTTAACATAAGTAGTAATCTTTTGATCTTATTAGAGCAGATCATAGTGGCTTTTTTCAAGAATCCTGAGTTAAAGAAAATATTTTGAGTCTGCCCTTGGTCTGTTTGTTGAGATGATTTTATTGCAACTTATGTGTTCTCTAGAAACAATGTGAAAGAGATGATCTTACGTGGAGGATATTTGGTATCTGTTTAGCTTGAGCAAATGCTGGCTGGGTTTTACCTAGGACAGTCAAAAATGTCTAAGTTATGCCTAAAAGATTCTTCATGTCATGACTCTCTCTTTATTGAATGATCTTATTCATCTACCAAAATGTGTAATTAAATTAGTGTTTTATTCTTGTATAAAAATTTAGTGTAATAAGATAGTTTATAATTGCAAAATCATTTTCCTCCTTACACATCAGAATTTGCATACAATGAAGTAAGTAAAATTGCTCCTCTATCTTCTAGCCTGAGCATTGTTTCGTGCCTATCTCTGGATTGCCTAATTTTCTAGTAATTGAGTGTCATTTTGATTGACAATTGTTATCAGGTACATGTAGTAAGTGTGAGTAAGTGTATGCAGTGAAAGCCCAGGGGATCTTACTGCTACAATGACAGGTTATGTAGAGCTTTTTGGACCTTGCTGATCAAGTGTTAGTATTTTTGTAGAAGTTGCAGAATTTCCAAAATGCTATTTGTTACTTAAATGAGTGTGCTAATCCTTTTTTCCATACTCTGGTAAATATAAACCTTGCAAGTGTTATTGCTTAAATTGGGTGTATCACATTATCAATTCATGCAAGCCTGGACACGCTGCACATATTTTATGCATATCCAATTGACGGTCTGCCAGCCAGTTAACATGGACTTTTAATGCTGTGGTCTACTCCTGCTCAGAAAGGAAATTTAATACAGCACAGGCTAGCATTTCTTACGGCTTATTGCATCTGGTACATTGTGAATATATCTATGTATTTTTCACCTTCCCAAAGGAATTGGGATTTAAAAGATCTCTTTGCCACATATTACAGGAAAACACACATCATTCTTGTGTGTGGAAATCTTTTGTGTTCAAAGGCTTTATTAATCAGAGACATCTCTCAGCAGTATGGAAACTGAAGGATTTATGAGTGCTATTCTTTAAGAATGGTTCCAAATGATTACCGCATGTTTATCTGAAGTAAGCTGGTCCTGGTATTTTCTCACTTTTGTTTACTTTCAAGTTTAATGGACTTGTTTATAGAAAGCCTTCTGCTATGCCGAAAATGTATCTCTAATCTTTCAACTCTTATTCATGTGAAAAATTCTCGCAGAGGCAATTAAGGTCTGTGAAATAATAAGAACTGTGTGTGGGAGCAGAGGTTGCCACATCAAGTCTGATCTGATCTGGGCTGCAGCACTTTGCTTCTTCCAGCTATGCATTCCTGGGAGATCAAAGAAAACCATGCAAATGACGATAACAGGCTATAAAGAAGAGCCTGTCTCAATATTTCTGTCGTCTTGTAGCATGAGCCAGAGAGACAGCTGTTTTCTCCCCTACTATGAAGATGTAGCTGCATATTAAACTGTGGTTTCTGGCTGCCTTTCAGAACAATAAGAAACTACACACCTGTCAGCTCTTGGCAAGCAGGAATAGTAAAATTACTAACTTTGTTTCCACAGCATTCTCTCACTGACAAACACACCATTGGCTTCATTTTTCTCTCCATCACTTCTCAAAAGGTTTAGATTTCTCCCCAGAGGCAAAGAAGAATTAAGCAGTTTTACTACTGCTTCTCATAAACGGCTTACTTTTTAGAAAGGGTACATTTTCATGCTAGGCTTGCTTTATTACTGCTTTTCTTCTTGAACATTTTTTTTTCCTCAATCGGTGTTTTGCATCTGTAAGCCTTTGTACTATGCAGCACCATGCTTTCCTAAAGGCAATCCAAAAACCCTGCAAGCTAATGGCTCATTTAGTGATCAATTTGTCAAATAATATTCACAGATGTTTCTTTCTGCTGGTACAGTTCAGGTAATATCCATGTGAATGATACATTCTCATTTATAGCTAGGTACAGAGTTTCTTTTGTCATGTGTGGCGTGGAGTTCTTCAGCAGCTAAATATCCTGCTCTTATCCTGTCAAGCTTTTAATGACTGCATGCAGTTATGAATATAAAATGTGAAAGAGCACAGAAGAAAAATTCTGTTTGGTTTCTGATACCTCATATGATTCTCATTAGGATCCTCAGAGAGCTACAATAACAGAAGTCCTAAGATGGACTTAAAAACCGACTTTCAGTCTTAACTCTGCATCTCAAGCTCTTGTGGTCTAAGCTAAGGCCATAAGAACATCGCTAACCTTTTTATTTATTTACCCACCACCACTCATGTGTTAATAACAAAAACACCAACTGAAGAGGGAGTTCAAAACACTTGAAACAACTGGAAACTCCCCCTAGCTCCTCCTGCTTCCTTATCCTTCTCTTCCTACTTCTTAGTCTCGCTACCACCCCACCCCCCAAGTTAAGAGCATAACCCAAGAATTCCTTAGAAACAGTCTTTTACAAGGAATGTTTAAAACTTTGAAGACATTAATCTGAAATGATCTGTCAAAGATCTAGAAGAATGGAATCCAACTGAACTTTAACTACTTTATCCTACTTAAGCCGGAACAGAACTGCTGAGCCAAGCAATTTAAGATTCCCACAGCTGCACTAGCTATGTTTTCGTTCATGGTACTAAATTGTTTCCATTAGCCTGAAAAGGGTTATAAAACCTACAATCAATTTAGTTTCTGGGGCATTGTGTTTTGAATACCATTTAATAGGGTGTGACAAAAACACATAATTTCTCCACATGTTCTTACATTGCAAGCAGATTTTGCGTGGTACTGGGCAATGCACCAAATGTTCTGGACAGCAGAGAAAGCATTGGAATTGAAAATAAAGGAACAGTTTCAGACAGCTAGAATGCCCAGGGCATGACAAGAATCTTAAGTGCAATAGACGAGCAAAAAAAGAATAACAGGAATTTTTATCATCCACTTGCTCATCAGTTCTCCATTTGCTCTGGCTAGAAACCATTAGATTAGTTTAACGTAGAGGGACAGAACAGATTTGAAAACTGTAAACATAAGTTAACTCAATTGGACAGGAATATGTTTAAAACTAATGTTAATAAACAGAGATAGCTGAATGTGATGAACAGATGTGGACAGGAGGAGGTTTCTTGCTTTCTTCCAATGAGCTGAGTGGCTAACATTACTTTCACAGCCTAATACACCCACAGCATTTTTTTACATGAATAACCACATTTATTTTAATATGACTTTTTGATATAGGGGGACAGAGTGATTTACCTAAATTTACTAACGTTCCTAATCTGTTTATATACCAGACTTCTTTAAAGTGCTAGCACTTCAGCTTGTGCTTTATATTCACAGTGTTTCTTATACCAGGTTATTGCACATGGAACTGAGACTGCTTAATAGCTTTCATCAGAAATTGTGAATAAATGTCTTCAAGCAAGTTATGAAATCAAACATTTCTGAATTCTGATGCAGAGAAAAAATACACTGTTCCACAACAGCATGTGTCTAACAGTGTACAGTTGGATGGTTCTGTATTCACATGCTGATCTGCACTGTAAAACATATGAATATTGTCTATCCCAAATGGATTATTTTTTTCTGACTCAGGATGAGCTTAATTGGCTCTCATATGTGTGTTATTTTATCTTACTTTATGCTTAGCTTTTTATAAAGCAGAAGCAAAAGAAACCTGTTACTACAATGTTAACAAACTAAATCCTTGCCAAGCACTGCTAAAGAGTAGGAAGTGCAGCAATGATGAGAGAGAAATTGGATTGTATAGATCCTAATGCATTGATTTTAAGGAGTGCTTTTTCATCTGTTTTCCGCTTGTGAATACTTTTCATGACTCCTATTCGATAAGAACTTTTCCGGAAGAAAATTATAAGCAGAGAAAAGTAGCTGCTGCTAAAGAAGCGTATGCTGTTTCTAAGTTCCTCCTCGCCCATTTGTATTGTGATACTTTAGATGCTATACAAAAATAGGAGTGGTCACTAAAGCATTTTGTAAAGCTTAGTATGTTTTAGTTGATAAATGAAAGATGCCAGTGTGGGAATGGATTGGTAATTGCTGCGTGGTTTTGTCATACATGGATATTTAAGATGCAAAAATATTAGTTATGCAAATAAGCCTAATTTTGGAAACAAAGATATGTTATAGAGACATCAAAGTATCATAGAATATTTCATAGAAAGATGGGGATGTAGGGAGGTCATCCCATCCATCCTGTTTTCCCAAAGTGCAACTGAGTGTCAGTGTCAGTCATTTCTAAAGATTTTTCCTTCACATATTCTTACATCTTTCCAGTGCAGGGACATAGCAATCTCCTCAGACTATTATAGACTTTCTCTGTCTTCTCTGTTGAAGAATTTTTATTTATATCTGTCTTGGTAGATTTCCTTTACTACCTTTTAACCCTATGTCTTGTGCCAAATGTCACAAATACAGGAAATAGTTTTTCCCTTTGCTGTTACATTTTATACATTTCAGGACTATGGTTTCTCTCTTTTTAATTCTCACCACAACACTCATTATTTGTGTTTTTCAATTCGTCTCCCATTATTTGCATTTCTCGGTGATGTTGTATCTGGGCGGTTCTCTAGGCTCTTTGGTGGAGCACACCCTGCAGTGCAGTGCCCAGCTGGGGCTGTCCCTGGTCTCTGTGCAGCACAGGAATCCCTCTGTGTGTTCATGCTCAGTATGGACTGCTGCTGCTTCGCCTTAATTTGTGGTCTTGGATTATGCCCAGAGCCAGAACTATTACGAAGCCAAGGTTATTTTTGCAACGTTAGTTATCTCAAAGTAAAGGAAGAATCTATCTCTTTACTGAATGGAACTTGATTTCAAAGACTTGAAGTCTTTGTGACTTCAAACCATATTCTCCATCACCCATCTTTGCAGTCTCTGAATTGACTCTCTTCTGACAATGAAGTCATGAATGAAAACATTTAATGATACTGGATCATATGATATAAAATGTGACAAATTTAAATTTTAGTGTGTCTTTCTTTTGTTAGTGATCACTGAAAACCTCATAATTTAACTGATTTTGTCTCTTATTATGTTGCCTATCTTTCCTCTGTGCTGCTGCAGCTTGCTTTTTACCTGTAATGTATTATTTATTAAGGAACTGCTAGCTCTCTGAGAGTTAGCATTCTACTTGGTATAATCTACTGTTTCTCTGAGGTTCCCTTTACTAAAGCCAGTTGTTCTTTAGCTAATTTTCACTCCTAAGGATGACTTACAAATAAGGTTTTTCAGTAATTCTTGTAACTATCTGATTTAAATTGCTAAAACACAGTTTACAGAAATTACTATGGCTGACCTTTTTTTTTTTTCTCAGAATGTTTTGGCCAGAGCTTTTATAGCAAAATATCTCATTCATTTGTGCAGAGATAATCTTTCAGGGTTTGGAATTTCTTTATTCTGTGAACTTTGTGGCATTGAGAACCACTTGGCAAAGCAGACAGGAGTGTGAATGCATGGACATAGTGTGATTGTGCCTGTTCTGCACAGCATTTTGAATCTACTGCACCTGAGTAATTCATTCTTGTTAATTTTTATTAAGAGTAAACTATTCAACAGCTGGCAGTAGAGATAGAATATGAACCCAAAGATCCAGTAAAACAGTGTGTGACTTTGGAAGGGCAATGAAACTATAGCTTCGGTCTATATGAGGATTGTTCAAGGACCCTTTTAGAAAAATGTTGTTAAATTTTTTTTAATGTGTTATTGAGAAAAATGAGCCAGTTTATGGCATGGTTGAGAATGGGACCTTTATATGCAGAAATATTGGAAAAGTATACAGTTGTTATAAATGGTAATAAATTGTTATAAATGACAAATGATATAAATGTAGAGAAAAAGGGCGACTTTACTGAAGTATATTGGGCAATGACTCTTCTAAACCGTTGTATAATTCAGATCCTACTAAACTGTTTGGAAATATTATAAAATCAACCACCTCCTCTGAAACCACCAATGATTGCAGAAAAGGGGAGGTGGGAGGAAAAAATATTAAGACCTCTTACCCAGAAGAAGCAAACCCTGAGAGATACACTCTAGCAAAATATAGTAACAATTCATGAAAAGTTATCCTTAGATGTTACCTGTGGCAGCTGGGAAAGGCAATCTATACCTATGACTTAGGCCTCTTCTGTGCTTTAACTTCTGACAAAGGTGCTGGAATTTGTGCTGGAATATCTGAAGCATGGGGATATTTAACAGTGGAGATCCTGAGCAGAAAGGCAGTAATAGAAGTAGTATGCATACAGAATCATGGAATCATTACGGTTGGAAAAGACCTTCAAGATCATCGAGTCTAGCCATAAACTCTTCAAGACCATGCCTGCTAAACCATGTCCCTAAGCACCTCATCTGTACATTTCTTGAACAGTGCCAGGGATGGTGACTCCACCACTTCCCTGGGCGGCCTATTCCAATGTCTTACCGCTCATTCTGTGCAGACTTTTTTCTTAATATCTAACCAGAACTTCCCCTGGCCATTTACTCTTATCCTATTTTTTGTAGTTATTTTGGAGAAGAGTCAACCCCTGCCTCACTGCAACCAGAGCAGTAAGGTCTCCTCTTCTCCACACTAAATAACCTCAGCTCCCTCAGCTGCTCCTCGTAAGGTCTGTGCTACAGCCCCTTCACCAGCTTCATTGCACTTCTCTGGACATGCTCCAGCACCTCCATGTCTTTCTCATAGTGAGGGGCCCAAAACTGAAAACAATATTCAAGCTACAGCCTAACCAGTACCAAGTACAGAGGGATGATCACTTCCCTGGTCCTGGGAACTGGAAGCTGTCTACACTATTCCTGATACCAACCATATGGCGACTGGGGCACACGGATGCCTCATGTCCAGCCGGCTGCCGACCAACAGCCCTACATCCTTTCTGCCCCGTAGCTCTCCAGCTGCTCTGCCCCAGGCCTGTAGCGCTGCATGCGGTGGTTGTGACCCAAGTGCACTTGGCCTTGTTGAATCTCATACAGTTGGTTTCAGCCCATCGATACAGCCTGTCCAGGTTCCTCTGCAGAGCCTTCCTACCCTCTAGCAGGTACAATCAACTCTTCCTCTCAGCTTGGTGTTGTCTGCAAACAGGCTGAAGGGGCTTGTCTAAGCCACCATGGCTGCTTGCTAAGTGAAAGTGAAACAATACCTTCTCAAACATATTTTGAATCCTATGCAGTTTGACATGTTTGCTGGAGGAAGCTGAATAATGATGACACTAGTAGTTTATGAAGGTGCAGTATGATGAAAATTTACTCTGGTTTGTCGTGGTCACCTGCATGCATGCAGTTCTGAACATGCAGTTCCTAGTTGAAGGACGAATGCCAACAAAACTAATGATCTAGCACCTGGCTATGTCTGCCAGAGTCCTTCCACAAAACTTAAATGTGATTTATCAGATTGGTTGTTCTTCAGCTACAGTTAAAACAATTGACCTTTGTGGGGTGGGATTGTTTGCCAGCTTGTAAAAAGTTTTCAGGGCATGTCAACCTCTTCCCCTGTTTTCTTGCTACTGTTTTTTTTCTTGGTAAGCAATGCTAAAGACTCTGCACTATAAACCTTGTTCCTAACAATAAGCCAGCTTTAGATGTTCTTTTTTTTTTAAATGCGGTTGCCTACTGACACTGTGATATCCCTGGAATGATTAAATTGCATATTGCAAAGCACAGTTAGTCCAACTTCTAGTGTTTGAAAGTGTCTTGTAAATCATGCAGTCAATACAAGTGAAGCAGTTGTATTTAATGAGGACTTGTAGAAACCATGCTCTGAGCCTATCTTCATTAAACTGCAAATTGTTTCCATATTAAATTATTGATATTTTTGCAAGGTCTTGAAACAAACTTCTGTAGGTGAGATTGAGAGTGAAGCCTTATATGTGCTGCAAGGTCATTTGTTCTAGCCTTTCACCAACCAATAATAAAAGGAAAACAACACTGGAAGAAGTTGTCTATTCGGTTGGTTATCTGTGTAGCTTGAGTACCTCAGAAACCTAAAATTACACAGTGTCCAGGTATTTAAAAGCTGCATGTTATAATGCTATGCAGCCTGTTTTTTGTGACTCTGTTCCTCAATTGTTTGATACTGCTAGTCATTTTTACTGAACTGAGAGTAATGATGTTCTTGCAACATCAGGGATTGAACAGCAATCGTACAGCATATTTATTGATAGGGCTGTGAAAGGCAGTAAAAGATTGTAGTTTCTCTTCTTAGCTCTTCACTTGTGTGCAGCATTTGAGTGTCTCCACAGCTGGAAACCTTGTGATTACTGAGAGCATATGGTAGGAAGTTTCCTTCAAGAAACTTGCAGGAGTAGGAAACAATCACTGGAGGAGGCTGCGTATTGACAAGTCATTGCTTTCAATGGATTATGCTCTTTTTTCATCACTTGCCTCTCCACTGTATATTCATTAGATAAAATATTTAAATCAACTTAAAAAGGCAATGATAAAGAGACTCAAGAGAATAATTTTGAATTTATATTGATATTGTGATCTCGCAGGCCATGGGAATGTCCATGAATTATTGTAATTTCTTGCTGTCAAACTTGAGGAAGAGGAGAGATATCATGAATTTTATGACTGTTTGGACTTTCCATGGAAGTTAATTATATCTGAAGAATCATTTCACATTTTCACTAGAGACTGTATTGTGAACTTATTACAATATTATGTGAACATTACAGATTTTTTTAATGCATCTCACTTGACATTTTTTAATAAAGATGCTTTTCATTATTAACTAATTTTGAGTTCAATGTACTTACATTTGTTAAGCATTCCCTTTTCTATTATTTTTTTTCCCTGGATGGGATATATTGTGATTGAAAGAGGGGTTTTGAAGAGATTGTGTTTGTTAGTCTGTAAATTCCTTTGAATTGTACTTATTTGCATCCTTTTTATTGGCAGATGATAATCCAGCAGGACACAAGTTAATTTAAATATCTACTTAGATTTTACTTAGCAGTGTGAATAGGATATGAATGACTCTCACTATTAGGAAGTTGACTTGAGACTGCCAGTGTGCACACAGTTAAAATGATAAAAGTTCCTTGGCCTAAAACAATGACATAATGGCATCAAAGATCTGTTCATTTTAATGGTTGTTTGCTGCTTTGTAGGTATATACTTTTCATAGAGGGATAATATTTATAATTGCTAACTAAATCAAATGAGATCAGATGGGATATGTTCATTAATATTTGCAGCACTGCTTCGAGGATTACATTTCAAACCATGTGTGGTAGGGAGAGACTGTAAGAAAAAACAAAATTGTCACAAATCTGTGAATTTATAAAAAGAAAATGAAAAGCAGATTCTTAAAGTTCTCTGTGAATAAAAATAAAACAAAAAAAAATCAAATTTTATGTTGACTTTTTGTTGGCATCAGCTGTAGCAATGTCAAAAATTTGCCACACTTACCTGGTTAAAAATAAAGTAATCCTTGGACTATGTGAGTATTCTTATGTTTTTTATTGTTCAGTAAATGCCAATCCTGGACTGTGACATTGACAGAAGGTATGAGTAATTCCCGTTTTCTTGCAGCCTTCTGTGTCTCAAGGTTGTAGGGACTCTAACCTTACCTATCCCCTATCCATACCTTTACATATTCCTAAAACAACCGTCTTGAGCTGAACGTTTATGCCTTTCACACTTTATATGACTGCCTCTGGTTCTCAAACTCTCCATCTTTATTCTCTCAGCCACTGGAAAAGTTATGACTACCTGCTGCAAAGAAAGGAAAGCAGTAAATGGAGCAGTGATTTAATTTATCTATATGTTGATACCCATTCCATCTTCTTACAATATGAGAAATATTCTATTTGTTTTGACCCAGTCTACTTTTATTTTTGTATGAGTTGCATTGCATGTTATCTTCTTAAATGTTTAGAATATAACAGCACACAGATAATGGAAAAGTAGTTGAGAGAGAGAGAAAAGCCCTCAATTTGGAGAAGATGACTTCCGCAGTCTGTGTCCAAAATGAGGTTGAATATACTTGAAAGCTGATTTTGGAACTTATCCATTGCTTGCTTTTTACTATGAAAATACGCATGTGAAAAATGCATCCTGATTGTCTTAAGCTAATAGAAAGATGAATTACTTCCCTCAGTTATAATCTACCTTTCCAGAAATGTAATGTATAAGCATCTCTTCTAATGCAGATTCTGTTTTCAGTGCTACTGCTGAAATCTTTCTGCCTACTTTTAATAGTGGCTTGGTATTGTTCGCTAAACCATGGGAACTTGGTTGTTTTCCTGTTTATCCATTGCTTGAGCAATGAATTTTGGACTTTAGTAGGTATAATACAAACTTGACTCAAAGCTTCATATTCTGGAAAGTTTTTCATAAGATCCACAGTCTCTAAAAAGATCTTTTATGAATTAATTTTATTGGTGCATATGAAAGACTGGTTTGTAAAGGGAAGTACCAAAGAATAATTGATCTTTCTACTTTCCCAAGTCTCCAAGGCAGACTGGGACCAAAATTTTGATGTTTTGTTAACAAAACTTTTTTTTTGTTATTTTTCATTAAATTTAATGAATTTAATTAATTAATTTAAATGAATTAAATGAAATCTCTTGACCCTTACTGACTGAATGACCTAAGTGAGGAAGACAAAAATGAAAGCTATTACGCTTTTCTGTTGATTTCTTTAGTTGTTCTCTTGCTCTTATTGGATTTCCAATAAATTCTCTCCTGTAGTCTTTACCACCCACATGCACTTTTTCTTCATGTTAACCATAGTATGCATAATTTTGGATGCTGATGAGTCATTTAGGAAAATACTGTGCTACGGTATATATATATATACATATTATACATATTATACACATACATATGTGTATATAGCATATACACAATGAACTAAAGCATCAGTGGATTACAGTAGTACTAGAAGGCTGTAAATAATCACAGAAAATAATCACAGAATATAATCTGAAGTAGAATTTATTTTGACAGGGACACTCTTGGTAGTTACAAGTTTGCAATTGACCTATATCCAATGGTAAGTTGTGTCTGCCCTTTCAAAGTTGTAAACATACGGAGATGTGGTGAATTGTGTCTCAGTGTCATGAAAACATGGCAGATTCATTGCTTCTTCAGCATTTCAGAATGTTTTTCTCTGTATGATGTTAAGTGTGTATCTGTGAGGAATTTGTAAAAAAGTCAAATGCAGATTATCTGAAGAAAGAAAACAATTAGACTATTTTTTTTCTATTTGGACTATTAAAGCTAGTATGAATTATAACTACTAGTAGTGCATTGATTCTTTTCTGACAAGGTGACCAAGTCCTTCACGCTCTCCCCTCGATGGAAACATGCAATAAATGTATACTGAAATAAGGATTCTCTTGTGTTAGTGTATACTTAAGGTTTTCTGGAATGTTTAGGGAACATGTACTTCCACTTACAGTGATGTGTTTTCCTTTAAACATAACTGCCTCTAGGACATTGTGAAAAAGACAATATTATTGAAGTGGAATTGCTATTATATTTTCTTTATCTATGAGAGCATCCACATTTAGACAAATGGATGCTGTCTTTCTGTAGAAAAACATAGAGTACAAAATTACTGAACGAAGAAGGATAATCCATCTAATTTATTTCTGGAGAATGTAGTGTATACTGGCTGATTAACCTTATTGGTAGCTTTTTACTCTTTCTGTTTTCAGGTTAGCTCTGGAAATGGAGTGATGCACATGAAGCTTTTAGGTTTAAAAGAATGCAGTTCTGATTTTTTTTCATTGAAAAGCAGAATTATACAGTGCAAAGTTATGTATAGGAATGTATATATGTGGATGTTAATATTATGTCTTTATGTGAGTATTTGATATCTAAAATTTTTAATGGATTGTTAGAAATCATGTTCAGGAATGGACAAAGGAGAAGGCGTAAGGAGATATTAAAAAGAATGTCATAGACGCTCAGCAAGGCATTGCCTATTTTGACTAAACACAGTAGCATTTGCAGAATGCAAGGCACACAACTGGGATTTTTGTGTGTGTTTGTTGTAAAAATAGAACAAAATGAGAAGGCTTAAAAAAGATGTGAACAATGACCAGTCTTGCTAACTTCCATGGCTTTGCCACATTTTGCAGAACAAACAGCTATTAAAATCTGAGCACACAAAGCGTGTAGTAGGTTTAGTAATGACAAGCAATGTCAGCACACTATAATTAACATAGGGTGGTATAATTTATAAGGAATGTACTGTGCAGTTTAACACCAACGCAGAACAAAGGGGAGGAGGGAAGGAATCTATTGTTAGTCTGAAAAAATGAAAAGTGGCTTTTATAAGATGTAAACATCTTATTTTTCAAATGCTCTTTACATTGTTTTTTATTACTAACAAAAGACCTCTGTCATTTTGAGTTAATGCAGTGCCAAGCAAGAGTGAGTCATGAAGATGACCTCTGTCCTTATGCCACCATGTTAATCCAACAGGGAAAGTCTCTGCAGACTGTTTTTACTGTACATAATTAAGCAATTCTGAATGCTCAGTGAAACTTGAATGGTATGGCATAGAGCCTGGTAATATGACAGTTAACGAGATGAGACTTGCACTTATTCTGCCTCTATAATAACTGAAAGCTTGTGCCTTCAGATTGAGTGCGGACAGATAGTGAAGTATACGTTAAAATGCTAAAACCAGCAACAAGGCCACTGTTTTGTGCCTCTCTGTTTTATGACTCTCTTCAAGAAAGGAGAAACTAGATGAAATTATTTCTTAATTATACTTATTCAAAATCTTTAATAAGCTGTGACATTTGCATTCATGACAGGGAAGGCTAGGAAGGACACATTCAGGAAAGTGCTAACAGCACAGAGAGTGATTTATGCTACCGTATCTTTCTTTCAGAGTCCAGAATATTCATAGGCTGGCTGAAACTACATAATTAATTTCACTCTGTGTCTGTAATAAGCAGATAATATTGCCTTGAAAAGAGCTTTTCACCTTTTTCTCTGTTGCCTTTCCACATTCATATGATGAATAATTTTGCCTTGTGCGAGCCTTCTACTGCCTACTTTGGTGCTTCTTGTGCATTAAATTTTTTGCAGTTTTAATGTAACATTACATACCTGTATTTGTGTATCTATATACATATATATTTACAAAAGTGCGTGTCTGTAGGCTTGTTCGGGTTTACCAATGAATGGCGCGACTTAGCTGATATTGAGAAAATGCGTTGTGGATCTTTTTAATGCACTAATTATTCTTCATAAGTACAATTATGTTTGTATTTTGTATTTTCAAAAATATATTTTTCTGTGTAAAAATGTCCCTGAAAAGAATGTTATGAATGAGTCTCTGAATATGGTTTTATGTAGTATTAATACTGGGGAAAAAAGGCATTCCCTAGAGATACAGAGCTTGGTTATGTATATTTGGTTGCAATTCCTCACGTCTGGACACCTCCCCAGGGAATTACAGTGACAAGATCATGTCTACACCTGAAAATGTGATCAAGACCTTAGCCCAAAGCGTCAGCCCAGCGAATCCTACTGAGACATCACTGTTGTGTTCAAATTAGGACTTCGGTCTCATTTTGAAGGCAGCTGTGGCCCTCGCCGCTCTGCTCTGCTGTATTCCTTGAGCTAGCCTCTTTGATTTCTCTCTTAACCCCTTTACCTGTGAGACTATCCCTTGCCCTCCAGAAACCAGAGGGATTTTGAGATGTTGTGTGGAAACTGTTGGCTCTCAGAATCATGACCCTGGCTGATGAAAAAGGCAGTGGGTGAAGGTAGATCCTTAGACCCATGTGAACGTATATTAAAGATATAGTATGTTGCTCAGTAATTCAATGCTAGTGACAAGAACAAAGAGAATCTACTCTCTTTGTGGATCATGTGAGATTTTTGTTTTTGCTGTCTGTAGCAATCAACTGAAAGCCACCTATTTAACTGCCTTGAGTTCTAGAGAGAGACCAGTTAATAGATGACTTCTTGCAAATTGCACAGATGTTAATCTTTAGGAGACAAAGTCACGGTAGGATCAGTAGTTCATAATAAAGACAAAAACCTATTCCTCACTGTAAGTTACCTCAAAAGCAGATGTAGATGACCTTCTGATCCACAGGGAATTGTTGTTTTTTCTTTTTCTTAAGCTGAAGAGTATTTGAAAGAAAGACCAGGAGCTGCATGTGCTCAGGAAGTAGTTTTTTTATTCTTCAACATTGTAGAAAACTTTAGAATAATTTTATTTCAGAATTTTGTTTTGCAATGTTTTAGCCCAAATGCCTTAAAAACTAAGAGTGTACTGTAGCAATGACAGAGGAGTTTGGCAGTTCAGATGTGTTGTTTTTTTACCGTGTTTTGAGGCTCTAGATCTTAATCCCCAAAATTTTGGATCATGGCAATGAAAGCTGTTCCTGAGAAAGAGCTTCAGAGTTAGGGATGTTACAGTACTCGTTTTTCACTGACACTAGGTATACACTTCGCAAGAGGCTAACGATCTTTCCTGTTGAATTTTTTTCCCCCATTGATTATTATAAATGTCACAAACAGCAAGCGAATTTGTGGAGGAGGGGAACTGAGAACATTTTGTAATTCTTGAAAGGTTAATTGCACTATTTATAGACCAAACTGCAGAGGAAAAAAACCCTCAGCATGACCTAGCAGGGTCACCGCAGTAATAGCAACCTAAATGGAGCTCTGACCAGTCATGAATTACTGTCTGCGATACTGAGAATGCTGACAGTTCAATCACAGCACTGTTTCAATAGAGAACTCCATATATTTAAAGCGCTGATACTGTTTTCCCTCTAAATGACAGGCTTGACAGATGGGCCGAAAGCACTGCAGACGTTTGAACAAGGAAATAGAGAGGGAGCCTGCTGGAAGCAGGGCTTCACGCAGCCAGCCGCGAATGATGAATAGAGTGTGATTGTGTCTGACAGGTAGTAATATAACTATTCATTCACCAGCGAACACCTGGAGCACACTATATTAAATGGTACAAGATGGAGAGATTCTGTGACAGGAATGGGAAGTGTGAATCCCACGCTGAGTTTAGGTACAGCAATATAAAAGGTCGAGGGTCACGCAATATAAACCGCCACGAAGAAGGCTGTAATTAAATTATTTGCTTACTAAAGTGTTTCTAATGTTTTGCTAACATGTTGCCAGGATCATTATTTCAGCATGTCTGTACGGCTGAAAGGAAAATAGTGAATGCTGCTTTGCTGACTACTGCACTCCCGTTCTGCATTAGGAGGCTCACTAATCACGGTGTCATCATTACTGCAAAAAGCTGCGTTACTGGAGCGGCAGTGGGCAGGGACAGAAATTCCTAATAGCATTATAACTCTTAAAAGCAATGTGCTGGTTTTTGTATAGCATTCTGAAGCTTTTAGATGGCCTTATTAGAGGGCTTTCTAGACCAAAAATTTACTGGTTTATGGCCCCTGAAGAATCAATGGATATTGTACTCGTGGGAAGTGTGGACTGTGCGGCTATGCAACTTTGTGATTTTGTGTACTATACCTTTAAGTTCCCCAAAAGCTGAAAGAATCTGCCATTTTCATCTTGTGAGAGGGCTACTATTCAAAGACAGAGAATCTTTATTTTGTTATTTTTTGTTGTTGTCGTTATATACTTTTATTAAGGAACAGATCTTGCTTACACTATAGGTTTTTGTGTGTGTGTGTGTCTGGAAAATCATGACCTGAGAAAAGATTTGATACCCATATGAGTTGGAGCTGAACAGTATAAAGCTGGAGTATTGTATTACAAACTATTTTCCAGAGAGCAACTATTGAGAACTTTGGGAATGCTTGTTAAGCTTTATTGCAGTATTCCTGGGATAATTAGAAACTTCTTGGAAATTTTTAGTTGGCATTGTTTATGAGAATATGTGCTTCTAATGAATAATCTCACAAAAAAAAATCTTGCTAGCAGTCATGTTCAGGTGAAGATTTATAATGCAGTTCATTTCTTGCTGGGAAAGAGCAATAACCATATTTTTGCTGTACACTTACCTTCTATCTGACTATTGGCAACTTGTAAAGCATAATATACACACAAAAAAATCCCACAGAAATTCAGTTCTTCTGAAAATATAGGTAGGTGCTTTATTTTGTGTTTCTTTATATTGGCAAGTATAGGTGAAGGAGCAAATTAAAAATCAAGCAAGCTTACAAAATTTTCACAGTAATTTATTTGCACTTACTGAAAATCTGTGTGTTGATATAATTCTTAGAAATATTACTGTGGAAGTAGTCATGCCTGATATTACTCTGCTTTGACCTGAGATGCTTGTAAAATTTTGAATGGAAAAGTAGAAAATGTATCTTTTTTTCTAATTTGAATAGCTAATGAATGTATTGATTCTTCTTTCTTTTTCTTTTTTTTCCTTCCTTCTTTTCTTTTTTTTTAATCTAATTTCAAAATAAATGACTGGGTGGAAACATGATGCTCTACAGTGTTTGAAATAGATAATTTCTTGCTGTTTTTTTACTTCAAATATTTTAATTTTATGTCCTCCACCATACCACCATGGTCTAATGGCATGTTTATTTGACATTATTCAAATAAAATATTTCACATTAAAACATATATTTTCAAGGTAAGGTAGTTTACCATAAAATAATTTATTTGTTTATTTTTCATTTTGTATATACTAAAATTGTCAGTATTTTTTAATTCTCATTTGAAACAACCATCAATGTTATAATTTGCCACAGAACAGACATTCCAGTTTCCATGTGAAAACAAAAGATCTAGTGAGGTAAATTATGTATTCAGTGTACTTTTAACTGTTTCTGATCTGCCAGATTCTTCTCTGGTTTTGTTTGGTTTGCTGCTTTTGTCTGAATTATTGAATCACTTTCTGAATTACTAGCAATACCGATATATTTTTAATTTTTTTTTCAAAGAAGTGCAATGCAAGATGTTGGTTTCCATTATCGTTGTCAAAAGAATCAGTTGGATGATTTTATGTGATGCTTCAGGCATTGAAGTAGTCACTTTGGATATCTCATGAGAAATAATTGTGAGAACCAAACATATAAATATACATAGTGACATGATTCCTAACTTGTCTTGGAATGCCCTTGTGAAATGAAGTGTTTAGTTGTTTATTTTACATAGGAAGATGTTCAGTAGCTTTCATCTCAAATTAGGTTTGCTTGTCACTTGCCTTGTTTGCAGAGTTCTCTGACTGGGCCAGTTACCATCTCAGGGATTATTTAGAGGCATTTCCTGAAAGAAGCAGCAGAAAGTAGGTGCTCCTTTCCTTTCCTTTCCTTTCCT
>VWPW01031518.1:0-61181 GCA_013389825.1 Crypturellus undulatus | reverse complement strand
CGCGCCGCGCGGCGGGGCGGGCTATGGCGCCCGGCTTCTCCCCGCCGGGGATGGGGGCGGCCGGGCCGCGGCTTCCCCGCGAGCCGCCCGGCAAGGGCGCGGGGGATCCGCCTTCCCGTTCGCTCTGGGCCGGGGACGGCGACGCGTTTTGGGGCTCGTCTTTGATTCCGGAGCCCGTGGGGGTGCCCCTCGTTACCGCGGCGCTGAGGGCCGTCGTGCCGGCTGCCTCTTCCGTGGGGGTAAATGAGCTCAAGAGACAAGCGGCGAGGCCGTACCTCTTGTTGCCCTCCTTAAACACCTTAGACGGAATATTAAAAACAAAACAAAAAACGTCCTCTTTAGGGGGAAACGAGCACAGTCGCACTGCTGGGACAACCCTCCCGAGTGAAGACTTTTCAAAATACGCGTAGGAGGCTCGGGGATGAGGAGAACCGGGAAATAAGGAGGTGAAACGCGTCAGCCCGGCCGCCCGCAAGCCGAGGCCTGGGCTTTCGGGGGACGCGGAGCCCTCGCCTTGCAGGAGGCGCCGCTTTGGGGCAGGAGTTGGGTTCCGTTTGCCCCCGTGCGTGGGTGGTTGGCGCTTCCTTCGGGCAGTTGTTTTTAAAGCGCCCAGGAAGTTGCACCTTGGACCCGCCGCGCGCGCCGTGGCGTGCGGCAGGTGCCGCAGATGCAAAGCAGATTAGGAAGGTGCCGCTGAGCCCCAGCGAGCGCCCCATCGCGTCAGGCTCCTCGCGTTTTCGCCGTGTTAGAAGTTATGCAAGCCAGATGTTAGAAACGCTCCTATAAATATATTAATAATGATTCTGTTGCCCTTACGGATCTCACTTTGTAGCGCGTGCGAGCCAGCTGACCCAAAGCCCAATGGAACAGAGAATTTACTGTACTTTACAGGGCAAATCTGCAAGCGTTTGCCCTCTGGGAAGCGCGAGGTGTAGGATCTGTGGGAAGCCAGAGCATGTGTCTTAAATTTGCTGAGGAATATAAACACAGAACAGGAACAAATTAGCTCTGTTAACTTCTGGAAGTCTTTCAGGTTTGATTTTGAGCCAGCCTCTTCTGAGGAGTAAATTCTGTAAATACAGAACAGTTCGCTGTGCATTCTTTTATATGTACAAATCCATATATCTGCTCAGGGAGTCATTAAAAAATAGTAGGAAGAAAAATCTGTGGAGAATATTTAGTAAAAAAGCTTTGAAATTATAAAATAAAACCCCAAAATACAGCTTAACTGGATCACTGGAAGGAGATCAACATACCTTCGTAACTCCGTTTTTCATAGGTAGAGTCCGCAATTTAAAATTACTTTAACTGTTTTGTCTTTAGAGGTGAATTAAGTCAGGGTTGTGATACTCATTGGTAGCTTTAGACTGGCACTTCTAGAATATTTAGTCTTACAAATAAAAGCCTGAATCCACAGAAATAAACTTCCTTCTCTTGCTCGCAATGGGAAAATCCTCGTTTGTCTGGGGCTGTATCCTGACGGTGATGCCTGCTCGTGTCTCTCCCATCATGGACTTCCCCATCCTTCCCTGACTTAGAGATGAAACACTTTTTTTTTCCCCTCCATCAGAACAGATTTCATATTTCTCAGCATCTTGCTGCTGCCTGATTTGTTACGAGCAAGAAAGGTTCAAAATACAGCCCAAAGCCAAACAGAGAACTCCTGAATTTGAACACTGTGTTGGGCTTGGATTGCACAAGAAAGAACTGCTTGGTGTATTTACACAAAGAGGAAAGTGTTTGGATTGTTCGGAAAACTTAAAACTCTTACATGTAACAACAAACCCTTAAGACTGATTTGTATTTAGAGCTGTAGATGGTCATTAAAAGAACCCTTGAACCAGACCAAAGCTTAGACTGAGTTTAATCTTGTTTCCTGAACTGTCTCGTGTCAACCGGTAGTTCAAATTACAAAATAATGTTACTGTCCTGAATGACAAACTGGCAGGACTCAACTCTTTATTTTGTAGCCTGTCCAACTGTTTGCCGTTTCATGAAGATGAGACAGTGTTCCTGTAACCGCACTCGGTTGCTCTGAATCCCTGAAGTACTTAGGATGCAATTAGATTTCAGGTATTGATAATAGCAAACTCCTGTCAAATTGATAGAAATTGGCTTTTAGTACTCAGTGTGTGCCTCAGGCAGTTAATACTTAGAGCCTGTTTTTATCAAAGAAAGCTTTTTCAAGGACCCGTAGGACTCTTGCTAGTTGGATGAAACAGACTTGTTTGAACCTCGCCGAGAAGGAAAGTGCAGTATCAGAAGAACATCTGGGCAGCTCTATTACAGCTTTCATTTCATGTTAAAATGTTGCTGCATACAAGAAGGAAGAGAGTAGAGGAAGATTATTTTGCTCGCTTTTTGTCTTTGGCCAACACTTTAGGCGTGCTGCCCAGTATCCTGCATTTTTACTCATTTACCTGGTCTGTCTAAAGACCAAAAATAGTATTAAAAAAGTACTAGGTTCTTGGGGATAAAGTCGGTGGTGGTTCTCTTGGGCAACCTGAGTGAAACTTCTCTTGGTTGAAATTGGAGGGGGGCAAGTGAGGAAGTGTGAACTGGTGGTTTTTAAAGTTCTGGCATTTTCAAACCAGGTGGATTTTTAAGGAACAGGTCATGCCATTTTTCCTGTTGATGGTCAGGATAGCCCAAAGACTTACGAAACTTCAAACAGTTCTGTTGGTTAAAATACTAAAACTAAAATTTCCCCCTGAGCTGATTTAAGATATCTGACAGAAAAAAAGCAGCTGTAGGAAGCTGGAAGAACAGCTCCTACTTGGAAAAGTGTAACCTCTGTCTCTTACCTTGCCTATTACCTTTACTGCCCTCTGACACAGGATTCTCTGCATGTTGTGTGAACATGCTCATTTGTACTTAGCACCACAGAATAGCTGCCACCTAAAACTGCCTTTTTTGTTTTTTTTCTTGCAGAATATGAAAATGTTTAAGAATAGGATAAAAGGGAAAGAACTGGGAGTTTCTGAGTAATCAAACTAGAGTTTAAGTTAGTGGAGGAACTTACCTAAAGTTAGAGTTCATGTTCTAAGGAAGTGCACTAATAGCTACCAAAGAATAGGCAAATTATTTGTGCTAGAGTGAGTGGTTCAGCGTTCCTCAAATACCAAGTTGATTTGTGATCTAGTTCCTGGGCTTCCAAAGTAGACAAAATTGCTTACTAGAAATGATCAGGCTCTACACAGTGACTGGTTTAGGGACACCCCACCATAGTAAATAATTGTATTTTATAGCTTTGCTCTGTGAAGTATTGGTGCTCTGTTCCTTTCATCTAATCTATTAACTGAAGGTGATTTTGCTGTTAAACTGAATAAAAGCAGTGTTTGATGCTGCACCAAAAAGGCCTTTCCTTGCTTTGAAAGCTTGTGATATTTACCTTGAGTCAGGACTTAGGCTGCCTATATGTGCACTGTGCATTTTCTTCCCAGAAATGTGTAACTCCACTCCCCCCAATCCTGAGATGATTTAACTCCCTTTGAGCACAAAATCCAAGTGATAACTGTCCTTTATGTGCCTGGGAGAAAGCTCCTGTTTGCCTGCCAGCCATTGAGGAATGTGCAAGCTCCTTTGTCGTGGGGATCTGAGATGGGTATGAGCTCTTTAAAGTGCTCCTTACGAGCTTTGTCTCCTATCACTTCCAGCTATTCTAGGATGGAGCAGTCTGGATTGCCCATCAGGTGGCTCCTTAAAACACAACAGGGCATTGAAATATTTAAATTAATTGGCGGTAGTCTTAATAACTACCCTTCAATCTGGTTCATATTTTATCAAAATGAGCCTGTTGATCTTCCAGTTCTAATTAGATCTTTTAAACCACTTAGTTTTTACTGGCTGGAGGTTGAGACTGAGATAATATTGACTCTTGATGTTGTGTACAGGAAAAAGTTGCTGTTGGGCAGTAACTGCCTCCACTGAATAACTCCCAAGTGGCATGGCAAACACAGCTGCTCGCAGGTGAAAATATTGAATGTTCTCTGGTTGTAAATAGAGAGCGAGTGCTACGGACATCTGTGTTTTCCTCTGGTGGAAATGGCTTGCTGGCTTCTTTTAGATCTCTGTGCCAGTGGTCACTATTGCAAATGAGAGAGAACCTTCTGCTTTTGCTAGTCTCACAGTACTTCTCTTTTTTTAGTTGGTGGAATGAAGGGATGGCAGCAACTCTCTTCTCTTGGAAGCTTTTTGTTTATGTTGGTGCTCATAGAGTAAGATAAATGGTCTGGAAACCTCAGCCTTTGAAATACCACAGCTATTGGCTTCACAGGCTTCTGCAGAGACTTAGATCATTGGCAGTGTTGCACTGTATTCTGAGATTGGAGTTAATTTGTAAAGCAAAGCGACCACTCTCTGATGCAGTATTTGTTTCAGGTCTGTATAACTTTGCCATCACTCTTCCCTCCTCCCCACTTCTTGGTGGATTTGTCTTTGGGGTAGCAGGAATGCCAGAATAAATCAGATCTGAAAGCTGCTCAGAAGGGAGGAAAAAATGCAAGTCTTTTTTTCTCTAGACAAGGCAAATAAAACAGATTGTACTAGATCAGTGTCTTGGAAATGGGAGGGAGGAGAGGGAACACCTGTGAGAAATTGTTTGTATTTGGATGCATTTTTGCAGGAAATGAATTTGACATACCAGCTTTTATAGTCATTTTGAGACACTAGTGGCAGAAAGCAATACATTAAACAAAACAAACTTTAAAATCTTGGCACTTGTGAAGTCTAAATAACTTCTTGTTCCTTGCTGTCCGCAAGGACCTCTCTCTCTTTGCACTGCTCTGCAACTTACTGGAGTTTAACAACAAATTTTTGCTTTTTCATGAAGTTGCATTAGTCTGTGGGATGTTAGTGTTTTTTTTTGTTGGGTTGTTTAAGAGACACCTGCTAGCACAAGTGTTGTGTTAGGCTCCTCCTTTCATATTTTAATCTGCTGTTTTGCATGGGTCACCGTTCACCCTTAGCACGTCAAGCTGTGGCTGTGGGTGTCATTGTAAAGGAACCCGATGTATTTCGATCGCTCTGTCACATCTTAACTCGCTAGTCTGCATGGGAGGAATAAATGGTCACCCTTGGTTCAGAGATTTGTATCAGCAGCAGCTTGAGGCCAGCATTTGACAGTTTTCATGTAAGCTCCAGGTTTTTCGTGTTTACTTACGGTGCCCAAGAAATAACCTTTCACTTCCTGCATGCTTCTTTATTTCAGTTTTCCTCAAAGTACATCAGAACAGACACTACTGTTAGCTTTGAAAATTGTCAGAGCCCATGTATTTAGAGAGTTTAAAAGTTCAAGAGGAACGAGCCAGTCAAAATAGCTAGTCTGACCTGTATGACTGAGCTGTCCCTCTTTATAGCTCTGTAACCTGTACCATAAAGCACCCTTTTATATAAGGAATTATCTGATCTTGAAAACAAAGGATGACAAATGCTGTTCTTTTCTTTTAAATTGTTTTGTGTTGCATTTTTATTAAACTCTTTATTTGAGTGCTTTCATCTTCTGCCCTCTATTTCTTATTTCTCCACTAAAAACCATTTAGTATGTGCAACCTTTTTCCCATGAAAGTACTTACATTAAAGTTCCAAATCAAGCTTTTGGATGAGCTCATCTCGCTGCAGCTTTTTTTTTTTCCCCCATTTTGTGATCTTTCAGTGTTTGGATGCTTTTAGAGTATGCACGCCAGAACAACGCATGGATGCTTGATAGTACCTGGAGGATGAAGCCCTCTCGACCTCTCCCTTTCCGTTCCTGTAGTTTTTTTAGTGGCAATTTCAAGTAGCTGTAACCTTGTTAATCCAAGAGCTGATCTTTTGTTTCCCTCGCGGTTTATGGCATTCCCTACCTCAAGCTGAAGCAAGATAGATGCATTCAACTTAGTAGCAAAGTAATAGCTGCTGTTCCCAGACCTGTTCTCTTCCACCACTTCTTTTGCTGAGGACCCTTACAGTGGTCTGCAGACTGTTATGGACTCCATAATCTTTGGAAATACTGATGTGACATCATGACTTTGTAGCGAAGGGTTTTTCTCTTGGAAGCATCTGCAGCGTCCCGGGCAGAGAATAGCTTAATTGTATTTTATTTGACTGCTATGTATGTGTTTTCAGAAAGTCTCTTAATAACTTGGTCCCTGAAAGACAGGGGAGAGTCAGAGTTCATGCAGTTTCTGTAAAGTGCTTGTAGATGAGAAGAATGAGTCTGCCTGATAGCATTTTTGGTAAGGTCATAGCTGTCTATTGACAGGATTTTCTGCTCTTTTTGGTACTGTTGTATCTTTGCCTTCATGAAGGAGAGAGAAGTTCTGTTTCTTGGTGACACAAAGTAAGTCTGTACAGTCCCTGGCATAAGCCTATCAACCAGTGGATTTGAAACTACTCTTGCCACTAACCACTTATCGGCACTTATTTTGGTAGTAATTTATGGCCAAATGTGGCATAAATAATAGAGAGTGGATTTGAATTCACTCTTGAAACACAGTTGGAAAGGTACATGATAGAGATGGTTAAAAAGAAGCTTCATTTTGATAATGTAATTATATGTTGCCAAGTTAAAAGAATTCTGCTGATTCTGCAGACATTTCAGGTTCCTGTTCATATGACTGTCATTGCTGGCAAGTTAAATCTATATAAGCAAAGTATATCAACAAACAAAGAAAAAGAAAAACCACACCTTTTAAATCCAGCGAATATGAACGCAGCTCAGAATAACTAAGACCTGGCAAAGATGTCGGTTGCATTAGCTTTATCCAGATTAACTCTTTGTCCTGCAGTGTTCATTTAAAATTTGCCTTGCAATAAATCAAGGTGTTTGGTGCCTGCAGGGTTTTACTGTGCTGTGCTCCTACAAGTTAGCTGTTGGATCAAGAGGCAGCAGAGCCAGCTGTGTCCCTGCCTGCGGTGTGGCTGCAGGCAGGAGCAGGGAAGAGCGAGGGGCGCTCGCACAGCATAGAAATGC
Organism: Crypturellus undulatus; assembly: GCA_013389825.1. Classification (NCBI taxonomy): domain Eukaryota; kingdom Metazoa; phylum Chordata; class Aves; order Tinamiformes; family Tinamidae; genus Crypturellus; species Crypturellus undulatus. The sequence goes on along the minus strand of VWPW01031518.1, from coordinate 54,229 downwards.
TGCTTTGGGTGCTCCTGTTGCAGCATGTCACCCCCTCCAGTTGTGCAACGAGCACCCTGAGGATTACCTGCTCCAGCTTAGGCTTCTCATCAGCTCCCTCCCTTGATTTCCCCAGGGATATGCTAGCTCAAATGCTTTGTGTTGGGAAAAACATGCTTAAGAAATACTAGTATGCTTTGAAGTGGAAGCAGTTTAACTTCTTCGTATTGCCTCGCATACATCAAATCATCTTCTCTAAAATTCACTTGCATCACAGTATTCACCAACACTAGGGTTTTATGCATCATTTAGTGTGCAGAGAAGCACTTACGTAGAGCCATCTTCTTGGTCTGTATATGGGGGAATTAATTTTGTGTGACAAGGGCAGGCCCTGCCAGCCCATAGGTCTGTGATTAGACCTGGCTTCTTAGGGAGGCAAATCCAGATAACACTTCAGCTTCGCCTATGTTATCTTGGCACTATCTCATTTTGTTCTTAGTGATTCTTTCAAGCTTTCTCTGATGAAGCTATTTAGGGCTCTTTCAATCCACTATGCCTTTGTTACTTATGTGGTTAATGAAGTTTAACTAGCAGTTACTTTTTTAACTAGCTGTACTTGTTTAAATGCATATGTACAGTTAATTGCAAACACTGACATTGTAGTGATAGATTTCCAAAGTCAGTTTAGCATGGACAAATTGGTGCACATCAATGAGGCTGAAAAACTATGTACTGTAAGAAATTCACTGGTACCAGATTTTGTGGTGAGCACAGCCTTTAAAATACATCTGAGTTGGAGCCACTGTGTCTTTCTGATTATTTCACTCAAACTTGCAAGGACTTTGTTGGAACTAAAACTTTTCTGCACAGCTCCAGCTGAAAACACGCATTTCAATCTGCATCTTTAAAGCAGCTTAAACTGCAAGCTCCGCAATTAGGACTACAGACTGTTTGCATATGTGTACCCGATCACTTTAGAAACTGCTTCAGATGTTACCGTCCTCCAGGTGTTCCCTGCTCCCCTTCTGCTGGAAGCTACTGCCCTCTCTGCAGCTGAACCATAAATGCTCCCTTTTTTTTTTTCTTTTGCCAGCAAGCTGCAGGCTGCCAACCACCAATAAGTAGCCAGTGACATCTTCAACAGGCTCTGCTGTCTGTGTAACATATGTGCTTGTGGCCTTGGCCTATTTCTTCTATTTGGGACAGTTTGCACTGCGAGCTTGTCATTTTATCACATTAATAAATGAATTATGCTTTAAAAAGAAGCCCTGTTTTCTTAGATGTGGGTTAGGAGTTTCTTAAAAGCAGTAGCAAAAGTGGAGGTCAGCTTTTCCGGAGTATTTGAAGGGTCTTTTTAAAATCTGTCATTACTTGGTTTCAGAGAGAGAGAGAAAGAATTGAGAATAATTTGACTAAGAGGCACAAAGATTTGTATTATGCTCTGATCTTGTAAAAATAAAACAACCCCAAGACAGCGGTGTCCTGCAATCTGCTGCTCTGGTTTTGGTGGAGCAGCTCACAGGGCGTATTTGCACCTAGAAGGCACAGCCCACAGATACTTGCACTTAATTTGCTGAGCCCAAACCAAAGGCTTAAGACAAAGTTCGATGTTGATAGAGATGTTTTTTCAGGACGTCAAGGCCATACTCTTCCTGGGAGCAGCTAGGTAAAGCGGCACACATCTGTGCAGGAGCAAGGACTGTAGTGCAGGAACACCAAGAGCTCGCTGGAGTGGGGCACTGTCCCTTCCCTGCTTGGCCTAGTCTAACCCAAATTATGGAGGAGCTAGAAAATGCCCTTTAAAGCATAGGACATGAAGATACCTTATTGGAAATCTGATTTATTAAGTCGAATAATGGCTTTGTATGAAGAAACCTACTGTGTTGGCTTTTCTTTATTAAATACTCTACAGCAAACTGATGGTTTAGAAATGCTGCTGTGGAATTCAGTCTTGATTTTGCATCTTGGGTTCCATAGCTGAGGTATCTCTTGGTTGTCTTATATGTGTTTGATCCTGTTCATTTTCAGAACCTGTGTCCTAAGGAAAAAATGCATATATTTTTTTTCAAGTGTGAGTCGGGGGGAGGGGGGGGGAAGAGAACATCAATACAGTTAATTTCTAAGTAGTTTTGCTCTGTTCTCCTTTTATTTTGCACATTATGCTTTTATAGTTATGATGTCATTCTGAGTCAAAGGCACTGGACTTACGTAACAACCCACAAAATGTAGTTCTCATAACTTTTTTTGATAATGCTATAGATCATTATGCTTAAGAAAATAACTGGTGTACAAAGTAAATTGTTCTGACACAGAAATGGTGATTTAATGGAACTGTTACTTTGTGTGTATCTTTAATTTATGAGTAAAAACAAATTTTTTTCAGAACAAAACCTAAAATGCTGTAATTGGAATTTTGCCAGACTAAAAAATATTGAGTCATCTAAAAACCAAATAAACAAATGATAGTAACTAGTAAGGAATGGCTTATTACTGGAATATCTGTTAATGGGAAATGGTATCCTTATTCTGTTCCCCTCACCACATGTTTGCTCTCCTGTTATCATGTTTAAAAAAAAAAGGGAAAAAAAAAACCCCAGATTTTAAAAGATTTTGGACTTGCATAGTTCTCAGTTAAAACTTCAGTAGTTCTCAACTAAATTGACGGGACAAGTCTATGAAAAGAGTTTTCCATCAAAATATTCTTTAGGAGTCTGGGTTAAATATGGGATTACAGCTAGCAGAAGGAAAGTTTAAAAAAACTTAAGAACTTCATTTTCCATTCTCCTTTGCCCTCATTTCAGAGACTTTGAGACAAAATGATTAGCTCTCCATTTCTTGCAGAAAAAAAGTGGTCTGGTATTTATGGTGTGTTCAAGACTTAACAAATCGAGCCTTTTCCTATCATTAAACCTAAAAAGTGTAAAGCAGTTTATTTTTTCAGGCTCTCCTCTTGAATCTGAGTTTACTTGGCCTTTCTCATTGTGACTGGTAGCAGAACAGTGACATGTGCACATCTGTCTTCTCCGTAGGGCAGGGATTGAATTCTGCTCATAATGATCTTGTAGCCAGGGCTTTTTGCATGTCTCAATTCCAGGTGAACTCATTCATAACAATATTTCTTTGTTGTTTCACTAGATGTTCTTGATTTCAAGACATTAATGTTAAGAGATTAATTGTACATTGAACACTGTAAAGTCAGGCAAAGTCAAGCTTCTTGGATATTTACAAGCTTTCAAGTAGTATGGTAAAAGCAGAAGATCAAGGATCTCGTAACTGTTGGTATCATTCACTTTAAAAGCCTGAGTGCCTTTGACAAACACTGAGAATCTGTTTTCTGCTCAAGATGTTTCAGCTTGATAAAAGGCCTGGAACAATGTAAAGGTGAGAATGACTCCATGTTAATGTCTTGATTGCATGTGGGTGAAGATCCTGCCAGAACAGAAACTGTTAAATCTGTCTCCAAAAATTTATCTCCTGTAACTCCCCCCGGACTGTTGGCATAAGACGTATTTTGAAAGGGAGAAGGGAGATTCCTAGGTGTGAGATACTACAAAAGATTTTAATTAGTTGCTTAAAAAGCAGGATATTTCCTCTTACAATAGTTCTTGGATTGCTTAAGAAAACTTAGGAAAGAGTGATATCCCAGTTACTTTAGGAATTACAGATAGGTTTATTAAAAAAATCATTCCCTTTAAAGGAAAACCTTTGGAAACAGTTGGTTAGATGACAAATTGTAAGTTGTCTTATTTCCTGGTGATCTTTTATGCTAGTCAAGCATTATGAATCTTTTCCATGTTGTTGTAACTTAAAATACATATTTTAAGTTTGAGTTGACTTTTACTTCCCATGGGGATCAGGTTTCTGGTAATTAAAATGATGCAGGCTAGTAGTTTGAAGGGAAGATTCTGGTTTGCCTAAATGCCACAGTTCCCTGTAAAGGGTAAGGAATGTGTTTTGGAGCATATTTAGTATGCTGGGTATCAATTACCAGTTTAAGACTGGGACTATTTGTCTGTTGGCACAAACCAATTACATAACAACATCTGAAAGAAACTTTGAAAAATTCATGCATGTTAATTTGCAGTTTAATTTCTGCGTTGCTTCTAGGCACACAAAAAGGAAGTAATGTTACGGTTAATAGGATTTGGAGCTAAGGCTGAAGTGACCATCTTAGAGCGGTGAGTTTGTGTAACAGGTTGTGCGCTTAGTAATCACATGGTGCACTGAGCATCTACTGTGCTTTTCCCTTTATTTCTCACCAAAATACACACATCTTCATGGATGGATTTATTTTCCAGAGCTACTTTTTCCCCCAAAGTACCATTTTGTAGGAAGTGCAATACAGTGCAGTTAAATATATATTTTTTTCTTCCCCAGGAGAGCTGCACCGTGGTGTTTGCACACTGTCTGGTTACAGACCTGCAGCGAAGTGTGGAATGCCCAGCTGTTTGCTTAAGAAAACTCCTTTTCTCCCTAGGCCCTGGTTTTGAAATCTAAGCTTTGGAATTGTAGTTGTAAAACACATAATTGCACCATAGTTTATATGTTTTGGATTTTGTTAAACTTGCCTTTATCTCTGGTCTGTCTGGTTTTATGGTAGGGTTTCACTGAAGGCCTCTCCAGCAGCTCTTCTGCGTGAGCTGCATTCACTGTCCTGTTTTCTTGTTCATATTGAAATCAGCAGTAAATCCTGCCTGCAGAGGTGGCGCTTCGAATTGACACCCCTTACCCATCCCTCTGTTCAGAGGATTTTGGCTCCCCTGGCTCCTTGGAGGCAAAACATATCATTACTTCTGGTATCAAGTTCTGAAGGGGAAATACGAAAGCCCTAATTCTAGCATGCAGTTCCTGTTTTTCTGAGTTGACAGTTTGAGCTGGGACTTTATCACTGTTAATTTTGGAAGCAGGCAAAATACTATTTGATATCAATGTACACGGGCACAACCCTTAACCTATCTGCTCTTTATCCCGAGTGAGAAATTACTGTGACTCACGCATAAAGTCTGTAAGAAGATAGTGCAAATACAGCATTCCCCAACTTGCAATTTATCTAAATTACCAAGTAGCTTTTAAAAAAGATTTTGGTCAGTGGTTCTCCTCATGCATTTCCCTTTTCTTGATTTTATGTTTACATATACTTATATATTTAAGCACATAAGTAGTTCCTGAGGGGAATTAATGTACGTAAAGCATGAGGAATCAAATATTGCTACCTATACAGTATCCAAAGTATTAAACAGATTGTAATTCATATTTGATTATCTTGATTAGTCTTAGTTAAATTTTAGTTAGTCTTAGTTAAATCTATTATGAAGGTGTCGTCATGGCTTTTTTATTCTCCTCTGAGGTTTTGATCATACACGTGCAGTTGAAGTACAGAAGTTATGACCTTAACTGCTTGGAAAATCCCTGTATGTTGGTTTCTGTTGGTTTTTGTAAAGTCCAGCAAATTAGACTAATTGCTCTAGAAGGTGTTTTCTCTGTTTTATTAAGTATTTGGAGTAAATAACTGTAGAGAACTACTGCATTTGGAAAGCTTGTCTGCACAGCATGCAGATTTCGAGGAAAATGACCTTATTAGAGAGCAACTCAGTAACTCACTGTGGCTGCAATGAGGAGGGGGAGAAGGTAATCCTCGTAAGCAGAATTCTGGATAACTGTCTGAGAGACTGAGAGAGATGCGCGTTGCAGCACTTTAGACAACTGACCAGGATGTTTTTGTTGGAGGTCCAGAGCGGCGCTGTCAAGTGTGCGGAGACAGAGGTGTTAGTGAGCACTGGGAAAGTAGGTATGTCAGGAGCCACGCGGGCTGAGTCATACATGAGTCATCACTAAAAGTGATTGAACAGGAGTGTTCCTGCAGAGCTATTTTTAATATCTGCTTGCTCACATTTACTGTACTGGGCTCTTTACAGGAAAGTAAAATGCTGCAAAGTCTTCAAGATCATCTTCATTGCAACAGCTTGTTATTGATGTGTAGTGAAGCCTTCAGTCCTGCTGCTTTGAAATTTTAGGGTTGAGCGTAATGCTGGTTCTTCCTGCAGCTTTCCAGGGAACTGAGCTGCAGTATTCCCATCATCTTCATGCCTAGCCCCATATGGATAAATTGGCATTGACCTTAGAACCAGAGCAGCTAGCAGTGACCTACTGAAGAGGCAAGGCAGGGTGCTAGTGAGTAGCTAGAGGCAGGAGCTGTTTGTGCTTGGTGATATTTAGAAGTGGAGGTGTATTGCATGAGGCACATGAATTAATGTTTGCAAAACAATCGGTGAGTTTCTGCTATGGTGAATATAGAAGTGACATCTTTTCTGTTTCAAAACCTTGCTTGCAGTCTATGTAATTTTGCAAAACAGCAGCATGTTTCCCTCCTGTACCCAGCCAGGTGCGGTCTCTTCTCCTTTCTTTGCCTGCTGATGAAGCTATTCCCTTCTCCGCAGATGAAATCAGCTGTATTTGCATGGGGGAGCCATTCGGGAGCTGGTTCAGGGTGCGTGTGCATGTCATGGAGTTCAGCGGTGCCTTCCTGTTTACTGCTGCTGAGTGAGGATTTGGGGCTGGGCCAAGGCCAAGAGTGTGGCTTGTGGATTTGCTGATATGCAGGTCTGCAGCCGCCTCTCCCTGTCACCCGCAAGGTGTTATGCAGAAAGTTCACAACCACCAGCTCGATGTGCTGCTGGGAAGCTGTGTTCTTCCCTTGCATCCGAAAACGCTTCCCAGTGCACAGCTACATCTTGGCACTTGGGGAAGGGGGTTGTGGTCACAGCTCTTCAGACTGGAGCCCTTTTGGCTGACTTTATTAAACTGGGCCTGCCTGAGCTGTGGAAGTCGAGAGAACTTTTGGTTGCTGACCTCTTGGCTGCCTGTTGCACCTACCACCTAGTATCTTGGGGTTCCTCGTGGTAGGAAGCATAGAGCGTCTCCAGCTAGAAAGGGAAGCCTCAATCTGCACAAAGCGAGAACTGCTGATCTGGGGATGTTGCCTCCCACCAGCAGCCTAACTTCCCCAAGTCTGAGGCTGTTGTTGCCAGAGAGGCATTGGGAGAGGGAAAGCATAGCTACAGCGAAGTGTCTGCTGCTCTGTGCTTCCAGAGTCTCAAATAAAACTCTACCTCATCTAAGAAACAAATGGAGACGATCGGCCAAAACCACCAGTTGAGAGGTGGATTATATATAACTAAGATTTATAACTAAGATTTTTTTTTCCTCAGTTTTAAAATACTAAGTAAGACTCACAGGAGGATGTTTTTATTGTTAAAGGGAACATGACCAAGTTACCACATAGCAGCAGCAGGAACTGGGCAAGCAAATGCTTTCTGCAAAGTGAAAGCTGGACCTCATAAATACACACAAGACGATTCAGGCCTACCAGATTTTTGCAGAAGAGTTAAATTGCAGTGGTAACGTGGAAGAGACATTTGACTTTCCAGACAGAAAGTATTTGAACTACCAGGCTGAAACTGGACAGAGAGATTCTGTACATTACACATCTTCATCAGGATCCATATCCATGCCCAGATGGATAAATGTAAAGGTGCTAAGCTTTAGACATTCTTCCCTACCCAAGCCACCAGTGACAGCATAATTATGAAATCTGCCATGCAAACTCTTAAAATGCAAAGCCCAAATTGAAGCCCTTAAATTAAAAACAATGTTCCACTGCTCCCAATTGCACACTACAGCACTGATGTGTTACCACTTTTGAACCAGTGTTTGCACAGTTCTAAGGTAAACATGAAAGATTTACCCCTGTTTACAAGTCAGTTAAAAATAGCATATATGTTTAGCCAACATATTGAATGAGTTGAATGTAAATATTTAGCTTGCTTGGTCGAGCATCACTAGAGAATAGCTCAAAGTTTACAAATGATTTGCACCAGCAACTCTCTTGATAGTGACAAGCTCACCACATCTAGCCTTTAGCAGCCACAATTAATGCAGGAAGTAGAGAAATCAATAGAGAAGGCAGAGAACTTGATGAAAATACATGTTAAAACTTGAGTGGGTTAAAATTCCATGGTAACTTCTGGAATGGTGCCTTGAAACACCAAGCTGTTTTATTCAGATTATCAGTTCAAGTACCTGCATGACAAATGCCTGTGTCTCTTGTCAGGGACAGGAGAGGAGTGATTTATGGGTTTCTTGATGTTGACATATTCCTGCCCAACAAGTTTCTTAAATTCTAACAATGATTAAATACTAAACTGTTAGTGATGTCTGTTATCTCAGGAGATAGTTTTAGTGTAAGGTAAAAGACATCTTACATTTCTTGCCAGTAAAAGGAGCATGACACTGTCTAGCTCAAAGGCAGGCGTTAGCTTTTAGTCAGATATAGTAGAAGGAGAGGGGGATATGCAAGTATTGCCAAGCTCCTCTGGGCTGATGGGGAAATGTGTTTTGACTTCTTCCTTAACGAGTCATGTACCTGAGACACAAGGTCCTAAAGGTCAATGTGAACTCGTGTTCAGCTCCCTTCATGGAGGAAAGAGGTTGAACTGCACTTGCCTCTTTGGAGAGAAAAATGAGTTTCTGCTTCACAGCTTTTCAGAGGGATACTGAAAAATAAACCTGTTTCAAGCTTCACCTCCATGATGCTTTTTTTATTGAATATTATTTTTTACGGCATTCTCTGTGCTCTTGTGTGTCCCATGCATTGCATGTCAGCCAGTCACCTCTGGCTGGTTTTCATGTATCTACTGAGAGACTCTGGTGCCATCCCTTTGCATTTCTAAATGTGTCAATTAATTGATATTAAAAGGTAATTGCCCAACATCCAGGCACTAAAAACAATTCCCACCCATTAAAAATGTTTTTATCTGCACTGTATGTTTTTCTCATCTCTCTATATATACACCCATGTTTTGAAGAACATGTATAGTTTATAAGAATACCAATGTGTATTCAGTGCTATTAAGAAGTAATAANAAAAAAAAAAAGGAAAAAAAAAAACAGATTTTAGATTTTAAAAGATTTTGGACTTGCATAGTTCTCAGTTAAAACTTCAGTAGTTCTCAACTAAATTGACGGGACAAGTCTATGAAAAGAGTTTTCCATCAAAATATTCTTTAGGAGTCTGGGTTAAATATGGGATTACAGCTAGCAGAAGGAAAGTTTAAAAAAACTTAAGAACTTCATTTTCCATTCTCCTTTGCCCTCATTTCAGAGACTTTGAGACAAAATGATTAGCTCTCCATTTCTTGCAGAAAAAAAGTGGTCTGGTATTTATGGTGTGTTCAAGACTTAACAAATCGAGCCTTTTCCTATCATTAAACCTAAAAAGTGTAAAGCAGTTTATTTTTTCAGGCTCTCCTCTTGAATCTGAGTTTACTTGGCCTTTCTCATTGTGACTGGTAGCAGAACAGTGACATGTGCACATCTGTCTTCTCCGTAGGGCAGGGATTGAATTCTGCTCATAATGATCTTGTAGCCAGGGCTTTTTGCATGTCTCAATTCCAGGTGAACTCATTCATAACAATATTTCTTTGTTGTTTCACTAGATGTTCTTGATTTCAAGACATTAATGTTAAGAGATTAATTGTACATTGAACACTGTAAAGTCAGGCAAAGTCAAGCTTCTTGGATATTTACAAGCTTTCAAGTAGTATGGTAAAAGCAGAAGATCAAGGATCTCGTAACTGTTGGTATCATTCACTTTAAAAGCCTGAGTGCCTTTGACAAACACTGAGAATCTGTTTTCTGCTCAAGATGTTTCAGCTTGATAAAAGGCCTGGAACAATGTAAAGGTGAGAATGACTCCATGTTAATGTCTTGATTGCATGTGGGTGAAGATCCTGCCAGAACAGAAACTGTTAAATCTGTCTCCAAAAATTTATCTCCTGTAACTCCCCCCGGACTGTTGGCATAAGACGTATTTTGAAAGGGAGAAGGGAGATTCCTAGGTGTGAGATACTACAAAAGATTTTAATTAGTTGCTTAAAAAGCAGGATATTTCCTCTTACAATAGTTCTTGGATTGCTTAAGAAAACTTAGGAAAGAGTGATATCCCAGTTACTTTAGGAATTACAGATAGGTTTATTAAAAAAATCATTCCCTTTAAAGGAAAACCTTTGGAAACAGTTGGTTAGATGACAAATTGTAAGTTGTCTTATTTCCTGGTGATCTTTTATGCTAGTCAAGCATTATGAATCTTTTCCATGTTGTTGTAACTTAAAATACATATTTTAAGTTTGAGTTGACTTTTACTTCCCATGGGGATCAGGTTTCTGGTAATTAAAATGATGCAGGCTAGTAGTTTGAAGGGAAGATTCTGGTTTGCCTAAATGCCACAGTTCCCTGTAAAGGGTAAGGAATGTGTTTTGGAGCATATTTAGTATGCTGGGTATCAATTACCAGTTTAAGACTGGGACTATTTGTCTGTTGGCACAAACCAATTACATAACAACATCTGAAAGAAACTTTGAAAAATTCATGCATGTTAATTTGCAGTTTAATTTCTGCGTTGCTTCTAGGCACACAAAAAGGAAGTAATGTTACGGTTAATAGGATTTGGAGCTAAGGCTGAAGTGACCATCTTAGAGCGGTGAGTTTGTGTAACAGGTTGTGCGCTTAGTAATCACATGGTGCACTGAGCATCTACTGTGCTTTTCCCTTTATTTCTCACCAAAATACACACATCTTCATGGATGGATTTATTTTCCAGAGCTACTTTTTCCCCCAAAGTACCATTTTGTAGGAAGTGCAATACAGTGCAGTTAAATATATATTTTTTTCTTCCCCAGGAGAGCTGCACCGTGGTGTTTGCACACTGTCTGGTTACAGACCTGCAGCGAAGTGTGGAATGCCCAGCTGTTTGCTTAAGAAAACTCCTTTTCTCCCTAGGCCCTGGTTTTGAAATCTAAGCTTTGGAATTGTAGTTGTAAAACACATAATTGCACCATAGTTTATATGTTTTGGATTTTGTTAAACTTGCCTTTATCTCTGGTCTGTCTGGTTTTATGGTAGGGTTTCACTGAAGGCCTCTCCAGCAGCTCTTCTGCGTGAGCTGCATTCACTGTCCTGTTTTCTTGTTCATATTGAAATCAGCAGTAAATCCTGCCTGCAGAGGTGGCGCTTCGAATTGACACCCCTTACCCATCCCTCTGTTCAGAGGATTTTGGCTCCCCTGGCTCCTTGGAGGCAAAACATATCATTACTTCTGGTATCAAGTTCTGAAGGGGAAATACGAAAGCCCTAATTCTAGCATGCAGTTCCTGTTTTTCTGAGTTGACAGTTTGAGCTGGGACTTTATCACTGTTAATTTTGGAAGCAGGCAAAATACTATTTGATATCAATGTACACGGGCACAACCCTTAACCTATCTGCTCTTTATCCCGAGTGAGAAATTACTGTGACTCACGCATAAAGTCTGTAAGAAGATAGTGCAAATACAGCATTCCCCAACTTGCAATTTATCTAAATTACCAAGTAGCTTTTAAAAAAGATTTTGGTCAGTGGTTCTCCTCATGCATTTCCCTTTTCTTGATTTTATGTTTACATATACTTATATATTTAAGCACATAAGTAGTTCCTGAGGGGAATTAATGTACGTAAAGCATGAGGAATCAAATATTGCTACCTATACAGTATCCAAAGTATTAAACAGATTGTAATTCATATTTGATTATCTTGATTAGTCTTAGTTAAATTTTAGTTAGTCTTAGTTAAATCTATTATGAAGGTGTCGTCATGGCTTTTTTATTCTCCTCTGAGGTTTTGATCATACACGTGCAGTTGAAGTACAGAAGTTATGACCTTAACTGCTTGGAAAATCCCTGTATGTTGGTTTCTGTTGGTTTTTGTAAAGTCCAGCAAATTAGACTAATTGCTCTAGAAGGTGTTTTCTCTGTTTTATTAAGTATTTGGAGTAAATAACTGTAGAGAACTACTGCATTTGGAAAGCTTGTCTGCACAGCATGCAGATTTCGAGGAAAATGACCTTATTAGAGAGCAACTCAGTAACTCACTGTGGCTGCAATGAGGAGGGGGAGAAGGTAATCCTCGTAAGCAGAATTCTGGATAACTGTCTGAGAGACTGAGAGAGATGCGCGTTGCAGCACTTTAGACAACTGACCAGGATGTTTTTGTTGGAGGTCCAGAGCGGCGCTGTCAAGTGTGCGGAGACAGAGGTGTTAGTGAGCACTGGGAAAGTAGGTATGTCAGGAGCCACGCGGGCTGAGTCATACATGAGTCATCACTAAAAGTGATTGAACAGGAGTGTTCCTGCAGAGCTATTTTTAATATCTGCTTGCTCACATTTACTGTACTGGGCTCTTTACAGGAAAGTAAAATGCTGCAAAGTCTTCAAGATCATCTTCATTGCAACAGCTTGTTATTGATGTGTAGTGAAGCCTTCAGTCCTGCTGCTTTGAAATTTTAGGGTTGAGCGTAATGCTGGTTCTTCCTGCAGCTTTCCAGGGAACTGAGCTGCAGTATTCCCATCATCTTCATGCCTAGCCCCATATGGATAAATTGGCATTGACCTTAGAACCAGAGCAGCTAGCAGTGACCTACTGAAGAGGCAAGGCAGGGTGCTAGTGAGTAGCTAGAGGCAGGAGCTGTTTGTGCTTGGTGATATTTAGAAGTGGAGGTGTATTGCATGAGGCACATGAATTAATGTTTGCAAAACAATCGGTGAGTTTCTGCTATGGTGAATATAGAAGTGACATCTTTTCTGTTTCAAAACCTTGCTTGCAGTCTATGTAATTTTGCAAAACAGCAGCATGTTTCCCTCCTGTACCCAGCCAGGTGCGGTCTCTTCTCCTTTCTTTGCCTGCTGATGAAGCTATTCCCTTCTCCGCAGATGAAATCAGCTGTATTTGCATGGGGGAGCCATTCGGGAGCTGGTTCAGGGTGCGTGTGCATGTCATGGAGTTCAGCGGTGCCTTCCTGTTTACTGCTGCTGAGTGAGGATTTGGGGCTGGGCCAAGGCCAAGAGTGTGGCTTGTGGATTTGCTGATATGCAGGTCTGCAGCCGCCTCTCCCTGTCACCCGCAAGGTGTTATGCAGAAAGTTCACAACCACCAGCTCGATGTGCTGCTGGGAAGCTGTGTTCTTCCCTTGCATCCGAAAACGCTTCCCAGTGCACAGCTACATCTTGGCACTTGGGGAAGGGGGTTGTGGTCACAGCTCTTCAGACTGGAGCCCTTTTGGCTGACTTTATTAAACTGGGCCTGCCTGAGCTGTGGAAGTCGAGAGAACTTTTGGTTGCTGACCTCTTGGCTGCCTGTTGCACCTACCACCTAGTATCTTGGGGTTCCTCGTGGTAGGAAGCATAGAGCGTCTCCAGCTAGAAAGGGAAGCCTCAATCTGCACAAAGCGAGAACTGCTGATCTGGGGATGTTGCCTCCCACCAGCAGCCTAACTTCCCCAAGTCTGAGGCTGTTGTTGCCAGAGAGGCATTGGGAGAGGGAAAGCATAGCTACAGCGAAGTGTCTGCTGCTCTGTGCTTCCAGAGTCTCAAATAAAACTCTACCTCATCTAAGAAACAAATGGAGACGATCGGCCAAAACCACCAGTTGAGAGGTGGATTATATATAACTAAGATTTATAACTAAGATTTTTTTTTCCTCAGTTTTAAAATACTAAGTAAGACTCACAGGAGGATGTTTTTATTGTTAAAGGGAACATGACCAAGTTACCACATAGCAGCAGCAGGAACTGGGCAAGCAAATGCTTTCTGCAAAGTGAAAGCTGGACCTCATAAATACACACAAGACGATTCAGGCCTACCAGATTTTTGCAGAAGAGTTAAATTGCAGTGGTAACGTGGAAGAGACATTTGACTTTCCAGACAGAAAGTATTTGAACTACCAGGCTGAAACTGGACAGAGAGATTCTGTACATTACACATCTTCATCAGGATCCATATCCATGCCCAGATGGATAAATGTAAAGGTGCTAAGCTTTAGACATTCTTCCCTACCCAAGCCACCAGTGACAGCATAATTATGAAATCTGCCATGCAAACTCTTAAAATGCAAAGCCCAAATTGAAGCCCTTAAATTAAAAACAATGTTCCACTGCTCCCAATTGCACACTACAGCACTGATGTGTTACCACTTTTGAACCAGTGTTTGCACAGTTCTAAGGTAAACATGAAAGATTTACCCCTGTTTACAAGTCAGTTAAAAATAGCATATATGTTTAGCCAACATATTGAATGAGTTGAATGTAAATATTTAGCTTGCTTGGTCGAGCATCACTAGAGAATAGCTCAAAGTTTACAAATGATTTGCACCAGCAACTCTCTTGATAGTGACAAGCTCACCACATCTAGCCTTTAGCAGCCACAATTAATGCAGGAAGTAGAGAAATCAATAGAGAAGGCAGAGAACTTGATGAAAATACATGTTAAAACTTGAGTGGGTTAAAATTCCATGGTAACTTCTGGAATGGTGCCTTGAAACACCAAGCTGTTTTATTCAGATTATCAGTTCAAGTACCTGCATGACAAATGCCTGTGTCTCTTGTCAGGGACAGGAGAGGAGTGATTTATGGGTTTCTTGATGTTGACATATTCCTGCCCAACAAGTTTCTTAAATTCTAACAATGATTAAATACTAAACTGTTAGTGATGTCTGTTATCTCAGGAGATAGTTTTAGTGTAAGGTAAAAGACATCTTACATTTCTTGCCAGTAAAAGGAGCATGACACTGTCTAGCTCAAAGGCAGGCGTTAGCTTTTAGTCAGATATAGTAGAAGGAGAGGGGGATATGCAAGTATTGCCAAGCTCCTCTGGGCTGATGGGGAAATGTGTTTTGACTTCTTCCTTAACGAGTCATGTACCTGAGACACAAGGTCCTAAAGGTCAATGTGAACTCGTGTTCAGCTCCCTTCATGGAGGAAAGAGGTTGAACTGCACTTGCCTCTTTGGAGAGAAAAATGAGTTTCTGCTTCACAGCTTTTCAGAGGGATACTGAAAAATAAACCTGTTTCAAGCTTCACCTCCATGATGCTTTTTTTATTGAATATTATTTTTTACGGCATTCTCTGTGCTCTTGTGTGTCCCATGCATTGCATGTCAGCCAGTCACCTCTGGCTGGTTTTCATGTATCTACTGAGAGACTCTGGTGCCATCCCTTTGCATTTCTAAATGTGTCAATTAATTGATATTAAAAGGTAATTGCCCAACATCCAGGCACTAAAAACAATTCCCACCCATTAAAAATGTTTTTATCTGCACTGTATGTTTTTCTCATCTCTCTATATATACACCCATGTTTTGAAGAACATGTATAGTTTATAAGAATACCAATGTGTATTCAGTGCTATTAAGAAGTAATAATTTAGGGTAAAAGTTTGTATTTTTTTTAAACTTTAAGCTTCAAAAAGTATTGCTGTAGCCTAACCTCAGGCTTTCTTTCTGACGACTGATCTTATATTCAATACTATTTAAATCAGCTTAAATAAATAGGATTCTGCGGTGTAAGAAGGCAAGCAGTTTGGCTTTCTTTAGTGTTCCCTGAAGCACAGTGGGTCCAGCTGTCCTCCCGTACATCTCTTACACTGGTGCAATCCATTGGTTTAGGTTCAGTTGGATTTCACTTAAATTCTTTTTAAAAAGTCTGCACCTTAGCCAAATATGTCTAGTTGTTTCATCACAAAATACGGTGTTTGGAAGACAACTGTAGGACTCGTTAGTTGAAATGAGAGGAAAGTAGCCACAGAGATGGTTCTTGGCCTCGAGCCTGCTCCCTTGTACATGCACCTATCTCTACGTGCAGTCCTTAATTAATATTTATGTTTTCTGTTTTTATGTAACAGCTCCCCCTTTACTACATCTGCCACCGTTAAAATGTTTACCTTCCATTTTAAAACTGCTTTAACAGCTCTGGGTTTGTTGGAAGCGCTACAATAGGATTAGGCACTTTTTGGTACTACTGAGCACAGTAATCTACATCTTACTGCCAGGTATTAGGACTGCAGTTTATAGTGAGAAAGAAACCCAGAGTCTGAGAAAAAAAAATCTTGTTCACAATCCAGTACTTAATGACAAGAAAAGGTTGAAATGTTGTATGGACCTAACTCCCTGTCATTAGCTTTCTGGCCAAGTTGAGTTGCCGAGCTGCATATTTGGTTTTCAGACCTCAGTGTGACGCTGGCCTTGCTGCTTCAGAGCTCTTCTCTCTAAAGAACCTCTGTCAATGAGTCTCTTCCTGGTGGCTGCAGCCTTTCAGTGGCTTCCTGGGGCAGCACTCATCAAGTCTATTGCAAAATAAGTTGTGTGTGTAGTTCACCTAACAGGCAGAAAAATGCCCATTTGATGCAACAGAGCGGTTTCCTGTAAGACGGAGGTGCTGGCAGTTCACTGTCCAGGATGCCCCAGTGACCTGCGCGGTGACGGTGCGGTGGCATGTGCTGGTGGGAAAGAGCAGCTCGTGTAGCTTTGCCTACCAGGGTAACTACAGAAATCCTAATATACCTGGCAGAAGAAGGGGTAACAGTGCTTCCTTGAGCGAGGCTTCCCATGTGCTAGAGTTGGAAGCACAATTAGTAGTTGGTCTTTTCTCCTAAGGGTGGTGGGACTTCATGCTGCGGAGGGACGTGGGCTGGACTCTTACTGAAGGGCTCCTGGGAGCCCCAGCACTTGCCAGAATGAGCTTCCTCCTGAGGATCACGGAGATGCCACCTGGGAAATCCTTATTGCTCATGAGATTCTTGATGTAGCAGCTTGTTGATTTGCCATGTAGCCGCGTTTTGATCTGTGCAGTTAGGTTCAGCTAATGAGAGGCTGGTACCGTTGCTAAAGGCACTAGTGAACTCAAGCGAGGGCAGGGGGAGGAAGAGGGGGTGCACAAGAGGGCCTCCCTCCTTGGTTGATGATGAATCACAGGTTGGTTGAGGTTGGAAGGGACCTCTGCAGATCATCTTGTCCAACCTAGAGAGCCTGACCACGCACACCTTGGAGTTGTTGCCAAATTGAATTAATCTGGAGCTCCGTCAGTAGAAGCAGCATCTACAGATGTTGTATTGGGTATTCTGGGGCCACGCAGTAACATTTACGCTTCCTCTGCTACCAGAACAACAAGCTTTCTAATACCTGCCAGCTGCACTTCAAATCTCAGCTTTTCATTTCTTTATGTTGGAACTATATGTTGTGCCTAAGGAAAAGGGTCTTAGCTGAGATGTTATTTTAGACCCTGGGATTATTTTTGTGACTTCTGGCTATGTCATGCACATGCGCCTACTTGTAATATTGGATTTACAAGCATTAGAGCAGAATGATTTTAACTTGTTAAAGACAAGCAGAGAACTCAAAGACTGGTAAGACACTTCTAAGATCAAATCTCTATTGCTATCAGTGGCAAATTGTATCATTTCACAATTGTATTATAGGAGAAATGTTGGTTAGTTGATGTCTTTGGTGGTTGTGCTCCGCACAAAGAGGCAAAGATAACTGGTGAAGTTGTGTTTGCTTTTGTTTATAACCTGTTTTCAGTGGTGAGCCAGTAAGAACAGGCTTAAACATTATCTTCTCACCACACTTAAAAAAAAAAAAAAAAAAAAAAAGAAAAAGAAAAAAAGGCAAACCATCAAAAAACACTTACCAAAGTGCAAAGCCACCACAGGAAGCCTGTGACTATGAGAAATCTTCACAGAAAATCCTGGGGGGTTCAAATCTCCTGCCGTATGCAAAGTGGAAGTTTACAAAATTGGTAAAATTGTTTAAACCTGGCAGCAAATTGGTGACACTTGTTTATAGACCAGATAGATTCCTTCGAGGGTTGCTCTGATCAAGTTCGCATTTGCCTTTCGCTAGTTCCCGCTCCATAGGAGCTACAGGTTGCCAGAGCTATTTCTAGTGAGTCCATCTGCTTTCCAGAATGGCACTAGGTGAAAGAAACCTCTTCTTCAACAAGACCTTTTTTCTCACCCAGGCGGCCTCCAGATTAGGAAGGTCTAGAGCTGCTGTCAAGGAAGTGGCTGCCGGCGGAACGCGCGAGCGAAGTGACCGTGTGTGGTTAGTGCCGCGCGCCGGCGGGGTGGTCTCCGAGCGCTCGCTGCCTCTTGGAGGAAGGCAGCTTTGCGCTAGCTCTGTGGTCACCGTGAAGGCCCAGCCACTTCACACAGGCTAAAGCTGAGCAGTGTGTGAAGGCCTCCTGCTCACAGCCCGGGATTTGGGGGAGCTACGGCTGCTAATTCTGCTTCTTGTCTTAAGAGGCTGCACTGTGGGACAC
Organism: Crypturellus undulatus; assembly: GCA_013389825.1. NCBI lineage: Eukaryota > Metazoa > Chordata > Aves > Tinamiformes > Tinamidae > Crypturellus > Crypturellus undulatus. Next base: position 36,077 of record VWPW01031518.1, on the reverse strand, counting down.
ATGAGACTCGCGTTCAGTTGCTAATGCTGGCGCTGATTTTCTGGGTAAGTGTACGAGTCATTTAATTTCTCTTTGGTTACTCATTCTTAGAAGAGGCATGATAATAGTGTCTCTTGTACAGCTTTGCCTTTACTAGACATCCGCTGTTTACTTGGTTTGTTTTTCACGGGAGATCTCAGACATGACCAGATGTCTGCATGCTGTCGTAATAAATCACAGCGTCTTATTCTTTAAAAGCAAATGAAACGTGGGATTCCCTGCTTGGGGAGCACTGGTGGGTTGTGGAGATTCTGCTGAAGGAATTTACAGTGCTAGAGGTGATCTAATGGTTGTGTAAAAAGAGGGTACAAAGATCCTCCTCCAGATGTGCCCACAGTCTGATAACACAGCAGGAAATTGGAGTGCTGTGGAACAGCCGGGCACGTGAGCAGAGCCACGGGGAGTCTCCGCAGGTCGGGCTGCCTCGCTGCATGTTTCAGCATGGTGACACATGTGAGATTTTACCCCTCGGGAGAGCAGGACAAAACAACCTCTCTCAATCCAGTTCTGTTAGAGGAGCCATTCTGCAGTTACAAACATCTGAAGTTACTTCATCTCCCTGTTTCCTTGTTTAGGAAAACCGCTGGTAGCTGCTACATCAGTCCGAACTTTTCAGGGGGCAGAGGAAGCTCGAATTACTGGAGTGTTTAGTAGAGGAGGAAGGGGAGGTGTTGAAACTTTGCAATCATCCCTGCACATTGTTGGACGGCGATTCCCTCCTTGTGCTCCTGAATCCTGGCATCGTCCCAGGCGGGTCACTGCCCTTGACATGAATGCACGCAACGCAGTGAGTCTGTGAAGACTCTGTCCTCTTTTCAGTGTTACAATCAGCAAAAAAAAAGATACCACACGTACTGTGTTCTTAACTGTTCTTTCTCCAGCCTATCTGATAGATCCATGCAGCTTTTACAGCATCTTTTCCTTGGTTGGAAAAGGTAGAGATGTTTCGTGGGCTAACAGATTAACAAGTTGCCAGGCATTAGTGAAGCTGCTGTGCGTGACCCTGTGTTTGCTCTTTGTCTGCCCCACTTGTGCTGTGCAATATGTTAACTTAAATGTATTTCACCAAAGTTAGAGCTTTTAACTGGGGCAGGCTCCTACCAGATGTGTAGTCTTGCAACACACGTTCTCGTGACCTAACAAGTTGTCCCTTGCCAGCTAAGCAGTGAAGAAAACGCTTTGCACACACTTAGTGCTGTTCAGCATCTCTCCTCTTCCAAGAAAATGTGCGCTTGGAGGGTTTTGTCACGTTGAATGATCTTTCTTTTTCTTCACGTTTTGTATTCTTGGGGAATATGTACGGGAGAAGCTGGGCAAAAAGCTTGGAGACATGTGAAGTAAGCGTCAGGAAACCCCTTAAATCAGTGTAGTGCCACCAGGAAGAGGTAGAGTTTCCTGACGATCTGCTCGCTGCTGGGAAGGTGACATGGTGCATTGCCAGCGACGTTCCAAAACATCTGAAAGGTGGAAAAGCACCGGGCGTTAGCACGAGAACAGGCATAGGGAAGGAGAGCGGAAGAGAATCCATGGAAGGAAAGGCACCGTTGCTGCGGTTCAGGCAGGAGTATAAACAGGTTGTCCATAAAAATCCTCCCAAGGCTGGAATCCCCCTTCATCCTGTTGGCATCAGTCTTAGTAATAAACCCCTTTTTTAGCTGGTTGACTTCTGAAGGAAAATAAATGAACTTTTTCCTAGCTTGTGTGTGGCAGCTTTTGGAGGAATGGCTGCATGATCACTTCATAGAACTCTTGCGGTTGCTGTTGCCGAGACTCTGGTGGTTATTTGCAGCCAAGGAAAATGAGACTGCCTTAGTTGAAAAGTGCTCCACATTGGCTCCAAAAGGATACAGTAGATAGTTTACCACTTTTCCAAGAATTGTGTCATTTAAATTCATTATCATACCAAAAAAATTGTGGATGAGAAAGGGTTTGGGTATGCTGTCTTACGCAGTTGCGTTTTAGGAACAGGCTAATGGTTGTGGTCACTGATTTTCCCAGCAGCTGGGCTAGGGGAAGCCCAGTTAGGATCCACACGAGCTTCTGGCTGGAAGGATCCGTCAGGACAGAGGGAGGGGAGAGGGTCTGTGTGTGCGGGTGCGTGTCGGTGCGCACGCTCACACGTGTGGCGCAGCTCGGCGAGCGGGCGGGCGCTGAGCACGCAGGGGACACGTCACCGCATTCAGAGAAGCTGTTGAAATTGAATGGGAAAAGGGCAGGAAATGAGCACGGTTGGGCTCTCATAGTGTGATTCTGAGTTGCATGGTTTCAGGCAGGACTCAGCCCGGCCCAAAGAAGGCAGCGCTGCAGTGCAATGGGGAGATACGTAGCACCCGTTAACGCAAGCGTGCGAATGCAGAAGACCGGCTGACACCCATTGTATGTATTCTGCCTCTTAAAAAGTTTGCTGCGTGTTTACTGTTTATGCTGAAAATTTCTGTGGTGTGTCCTCTCAGCCTGTTTTTTAAAACCAAGGTTGACAACATAGATCAATCATATCACAGAATGAGTACTATAGAAAAATAGGGGGAGAGAAATTAGTAATTCTGGTTGTAGAGCAGCGGTAAAGAGCTTGTAGCTCTTTGGGTAACTAGCTGAGAATAAAATAAAATGGTGACTTGTGCATTCAGTGAATGTGATCCATCCTGAGAAATGGTCCTGTGGAAAAAATAGAGTACATGATCATGTACATAAAGATGATTAAATAACACATATGCTTAAGAAGGAACTACATACCATTAAAAAGAGGACCTTATTTCTGCCTCAGAGCATTTGGGTTCTTGAATTGTCAGAAATAACATTTGAAAAGTTTTAGACCTGATTATGCTCCGTGCTGTGGGGCTTGATGGTAACTGAGAGCTTTTACCCTTGCTTTCCAGGGGCCTTGGCTGCGTCGAGACTGCCTGGCCTGTGCGGCAGCAGCTTGACAGCACGGAGGCTGATTTGGGATTTTAACCACGCTTCCTCGTCACTGTTTGTGTTCTGTGTGACTTACTCTTGCTGAAATGTGTGAAGTCAGCTGAACAGATCGCCTAGATTTAAATGCCCAGCGTGTAATTGCCCAATTAGTTGCTGGGGATGCCGGGAAGTCCCCAGCGCCAGCCCTGGGTATCGCCCCGTTGGTGGCCGGGCTCGCAGCCCTCCCTGCCGCTTCCCCACTGCTGCCCTGGGACAAAACAAATGACAACTGACATGAACTATTGGTATTGCAAAACCAGCACAGCCTGCACACTGCGTGTCACTGTCTTAACCTAAGACTAAGCATGCACTAGCTGTGTGCCTGTCATGAAACAAGAAGCGAATGGGCCGAGGAAAAAGAGGAAGCGCATGAAAATAGTTCTTAAAATGGAGTTTTATTTTAAACAGGTTTTTCCTGGGATTTTCCTCTCCTCACATTTCAGGGACTTTTTGCCAATGAAACAGAACCCTCTGTGTTTTTCATTTTGCTTTGATGTTGATATAGTCAGAGCGATTCTATCCACCGCGGCCGCCTGGTTTCACAAAGGGGACAGGGAGCGGAGTGAATCTGCTGGTGCCTGCAGCTCGGGACCTGCGCAGGGGCTCGGAACAGCGCGTGCGGCTTGGGATGGAGTCGCAGCGAGCCCGGAGCGCAGAACTGCCCCTACATCGGGGCCAAGAGCGCCTTGTCGCGTGCTGAAACCCCAGGAGGTTTTTGTTTCCAGAGCCGATGCCTTAAAACACTCGAGTGCTGAAGCGAAAGGGTGCGCTGGGCGCGACGGCCGCGGCGGCTGGGCTCGCGGCAGCTCCTGCCGTGCCGCAGCGCCCGGGCCTGGGGCCAGCAGGAACTGAGCGGAGTGAAAGCAATCGTTCCTTCTCCTTGCTTCATTCCCAGCTGGATGAGTTCCTGACCCAAGCGGTGCTTGGGCTGGCTCAGTCTGGGGGCTGCTGCGAGCGAAGGGTGCGCGGGGCAGCCCCGGCTGTTGGACTGGGACTGCGCAAGTCCCAGCAGGAGAAAAGTCAAGCGCGTCCTGCTGAAAAGGGGCAAACGGAGCTGGAGGACAGCCCTTTGCCGGGGGCTCTGCACAATCCGGCGTCTTACAAACACCTCAGGAAGCTTGGAGCCAGGTTTGGTTGGCTTTCGGCATGCCGAAATATCTGCACCAAAATCCTTCTTCCCCAACTGACAGTTTTATGTTTTATTGCCTTATTCACGGGAATCGATTTTTGCGTTTATGGGTGTATTTTGTTTAGTAGAGCTTAAGGAAGAAATTAAGTTTTAAACAGATGCATTTCTCTAAATTCTAATTGTATTATAGTTTAATAGCAAAGCAGAAACAAAATGGTTTAGCAACCTACCTCTGCCTCTTGAACTTTTCCTCTCAGTGTTACCAGGATTTTATGAGCGTTTCAGAAGTACTTGCCTTGGGCCCTGGGTGGGCATCCTTACCCTAGTGCAGGGCTGGCTGGAGGTTTGCTCACCCGTGGATGCGCAATGGAGGTGCACCCAGAGTCCTTGTCCCCTTGGGAGAAGATCCAGCCTCTGTCCCCCTCTGCTGGCGGGTGCACCGGCCGGGAAGAGCCAGCCTTGGAATTGCGTGGGAGCTTTTGGAAGGTGGCGAAGGAATCAGCAGCAGAGTATGGATAGCGATGGGCCGCATGTGCATGAGGTCTCCTGGCTTGGACCAGCATGGCCAGCAAGTCGTGGCCCCTCCATACGACCCTTGGTAGCCACACGCTGGTGAGCGTTAGCCCACCTGAACTGCATCTTGCCTATACCTATATGTGCCAGTGCTGTTCTGTAGGGCGGTGATAAANGCATGGCCAGTGAGTCGTGGCCCCTCCATACGACCCTTGGTAGCCACACGCTGGTGAGCGTTAGCCTACCTGAACTGCATCCCCAGCACATTTTGCTCTTGCCTATACCTTTATGTGCCAGTGCTGTTCTGTAGGGCTGGTGATAAATATTGCTGCTAGGAGAGAGAAGGTGCTTCCCTTGGTCACGGAGGAGTTTTGGAAGACTCCTCCTTAAAAGGAGGCCTCCATATGCTGGAAGACTCGCCAGTAAATAGTGGGTTGGGGAGTAGACATTTGGTCCACCCGGATGAAGGACGCGTGCTGTAAATGAAGCAGTGCTTGGGGTTCGTTAGTGTTCTGGGAATTGCTGCTATAGTTGGAAACAAGAGTATGAGCTATGAAGCAGAACCAAAGAAGACTAGTGAAAAGCGAAAGTTTTGATTTATGAATTTGCACAAATGCATTGGTTTTATGTTTCCCTTTAAAACCCAAACCCACACAAACATTAAACTGCATTGATTTCCAATTGCAAGAGATTTAGTTTAAGCGGGGGTGTTTTCAGTTGGTTGGATTAAAGCTGCATGCTTTATCTTCGGCATTTAAGTTTTCTTGTGCCGTACAGAAATAATTCCTGGCTTGTCTGCATGTTCCAGTAGTCATGCTCTCAATTGCTGCTTCACCGTATTCTTGCTGAGGGAAAGTGTCTGGGAACTCACATTTAGCATTCAAGTGGCATGGATGGAGGGAACACGCAATTTAATTGTAAATAGGCGCTGCGCTGTTAAATGTTATTTTTTCTGTGATAGCATTACATCTGCTGGAATACGTAAGCTGTAATGTCAGGCTTTCTGCAAACCATACCCTAGGGCTTCTTGAGCAATATTTCCTGAAGTCTGCAACGTCAAATTAAGGCCTAATGTTATCACAGAGAAACAAAACAAACAGATAAAGCTCATTTAGTTTGACTACACTTTGGCAGAAACGAGGGAGAGGAGGAGAAGGAAGGCATGGAGAATGCTCATGGAAGAGTCTTCCAGCCTCAGACCAATGCTCCTGCAAGCACAGAGTCCTCCATGGGACATTGCTGCTCCAGATGACGCATTCGGATACAAAGCCAAAAGGGAGGAGTGTTTCCAGAGGCACAGTGTGGGTCCCACATCCTCAGTCCCTTCAGCAAGCTGAGAATCCCTTCCCAAAGCTGAGGCAGGTCTGGCTTTTTCCCATGCCAGAGGCAGGAGGAGCAGCCGGGGCTCCCTTGGCTTTTTGTTATCGCTCACTTTTCGTCCCCCTCTCTTTTTAAGTCCCATTGGTTCTGCAGCCCTTTACAGTCTTGGCATCAGGCCCTGCCATGCTTAGCATTTAAAAAGGATGCTACTTTGCTGCTTGTACTGAGGTTATTTCTTGCAGTTGGCAAAAGATAGAAAAAAATTCCAAAACTGTACCTTACTTTTTTTTTTTAAACAAATAGGATGCCTAGATAAAGCTTAGAAAAAAATGTCATTTTTTGGAAGGGGCCCTGCTGCTTAAAGGCCCTGAAAATCACTGGCTTCATTCGTTCTGAACAGGGTTCCTCAGAAAGAAACGTGAGCCTCACAGTGATATTCACCCCTCCCGAGTAGTTTCCCCTCTTGGCAGTCCATGCAAGACACTGCACCTTTCACAGAGGAAAGGAGAATAAAAAAACAAAGAACAAAACGTGAAAATTTGGTAGGAGGGGAAACAATAGAGACTAGGGAAGAACTGGAATAAACAAAATAGAGACAAAAATGGGAAGGACATATGACTTCAAAAGCCAGGAAGGAGATGGAGCAATGAGGAAAATGCTCCTTTGCTATCACAGCTGAAGGAAGGGATGCCGTAAACATGAAACCAGACAGACCCTTGATGCTCTGAAAATATAAATCTCTCCTGTTTTTGGAAAACAGTAGTTTTGCATAGAATGTGCCAACTGTATTCCTAGATGTTGTTCTCTCTTTGAGACTTGGTCTGAATTTCAGATATATTAATGGAAAGATTCCCCGTGATTGCAAATACCTCTTTATCAGGCTGGCCTCATATTTTGTCTTTCATAAAAACATACAAAGCAATTCCTGACACTTTTTTTTTTCTTACTTTCAAACAGAGTCAAGTTGCTCTTGGAAAGCTTGAAGATAACCTGTTTCGGTTGCTGAGTGGACCAGACAATCACATAAATGCAGGTGTGTTGGATTTTTTCCCCTTTATTCTGGTGGAAGTTTTAAGTAAATGCACTCTAAAATAGGTGTTTTGGGCTTTTTTTATTAAAAGAGATGAAGTTTAGAAAAGTATGTGATGGAGTCCTGTAATTCCTGGACTCATGTAGCTCCATTATTGCCCTTTTTGTTTAACCAGAGGGTGTAAAGCATAGGATATAAAGCCTTTCCTTTAGAGTCCCAGCTGCATCACCCACGTTCTTAGCAGTCTTAAGGACACTGCATGAAATTTCCTTGGTGCTACTCTTTCCTTATGGAGAGAAAGAATAATCAAAACGAACTCTGAAATAAAACCTATGTCACCGTGGCAAATTAAATATAGGGAGTTAAATGGTGAGAGAGGAGAAAAGTGTCAGAAATATTTAGCTGTTCATGTAGATTGTAATAATAAAAGTTTTTTTTAAGCAAATATATCTTAGACTCTTTTTATCATGTTTTCTTTAAATATTTTGTCCTCCACTTCCAGTATCTAAACGTAAAAGAAGATTGCAAAGCTATGGCTTTCTGTGCAAAAATGAGGAGCACAAAGAAGAGTGAAGTAAATGTGGAAGCTCAGCATCAGGGCTTAGAGCTGCTTTTCTACCTGCCAGATAAACTTCCCATTTCTTACACCAGTGGCGAGTTTACCTCGGAGGAACTGTGCATTGAAGCTGCTCAGAAATGCTGTGAGTATTTGGATTTTGTATCTGTTTCCAGTGACAAGGCCTGACAGCATGAAAAATGTTGCTTCTCTCTGTGTATAAGTCACTGCTTGTTGGAGAAATATACGTGATACACAGTCTGGATGGAAACCTTTGCAAGGGTCTGCTTGGGCACTAGTTAAATTGTTTGGAGTGGGCAAACTGCTGGAGAGGTTCTTGTAAGAGATGACCTTGCCTCCTGCTTTCTGGCAGTTACAGGTCGTGATTTTTTTTATTTTAGTAGGGTAGGATTAGGCTGCCTTTAGGAGAAGAGGAGATGTGAATGTACAGTTAGGTTGGAGAAACCTGTTTTTACTTCATATACTAGTCAGTAAGGCTGACAAGATCTGTGCTGTTAAAACCCCCCCACTTCTTGGAGAGGGCTAATTGGGACAAAACATCATCATATTTCCCTGAAACTTTCAAGTGTTTTATTTTCCCTTGTCATCTTGGTTCTTGAGACATCAAGTTTATCTTCCAATTCACTTGCCCAATTAGTTCTCTTTCATTTTAAGAGGCAGAATGATGGAAATTTGAGGGATAAGCCCCATCAAGTAAGTACTCAATTTGTTTTTGAATAGGTGTTAATGAAAATCAGAACTTAAAAACTTGTCTCTGAAGGAACGTTCCTTAGGGGAACTTCTTTCTCCTGTCCTTAGCCAAGTCCACAGCCTAGCTAAGGGCAATACAAGAGGCTTATGGGTTCAGCAAGCCTGTGCTGGAGCCTCTGTTGCGAACTACAGCTTGAATTATTGAGAGCTAAAGCTGTGTGCTGCCAGGTTCCTTGCAGGAGGTGGTGGCTACTTTTTTGATGAAAAGATGTAAAGGTTAATGCAGATCAGACTAAACACGTGTCAGAACCGGTTATTTGTTGGAAAACTCTCTGTTGGATTAGTAAGGAATGAAAAAATGACATGTTATGCTTTTCTGCCTGTTCGCTAATAGGGAGGGAATTTTCTTCATTTCACTAAAGCCTTCCTTTTCAATTATGCAAATAAAAAGTAAAATTCAGCAATAAAGTAATACTGAGTACAAATTGCAGTATTCCTGGGTGATTTCATTTAAAAAAAAAAAAAAAGGGAAAAACAAAACTTTTTTTGTGATCTGGAAAAGGTAAAGGTTTTTAAGTCCAATAAGCAAAATCAAGATTTCAAAGCATTTGATGTCAGAAGTATCTGAGATATCAGATAGTTTACACATGATACACCCCTGTTTTTTTGTGTCTTTTTTTTAAACTAATCATACTATCTTTGTTTTTTATTATTATTTTTTGTAGATACTGCAAGATCAGATGTTTGCTTTATGTGTTTGTATTTTTGGGTTGTGTGTATGTATTGCAGCCTTCTGAATTAATACATTTATTTTTCTAACAGGTATATCTCCACTGTGCCATAATCTCTTCGCGCTGTTTGATGAGAACAAGAGACTCTGGTATGCACCCAACCAAGTCTTTAAGATAGATGAAAAAACATCATACCGGCTCCATTACAGAATGAGGTAAGTGTAAAAACATCTAAAAAGTGATTTTTGTGGACACCATAGTGTTAGTATTGTCCTTTTGAAGGTGTATGTAGGTGCTTTAACACTTACTACTGAGCTCTCTTAAGATGTAAGAAAGCAAAACCAAAAGAAACATTTTGCTTTTCACACCATAGACAAGAGATTAACAGGAAGAGCTTGAAACGTCTCCAGAAGTTTTGTCTTTTCTATATTAACTTAACAAAAAAAAAAAAAAAAAAAAAAAAAAGCAGGAATTGAAAACCACAAAGAACCAAATCCTTTTTTTTTTCTTCCTATAATGTGAATCTGGAGCGTTTTATCCTGATACTGAAATTCTTTGATACATTCTGCTTTTCTCTTTAAAAAAAAAACATTTTCAAAATGTAGTTGTGGGAATATGATTCTCTGGTTCAAAGCACAATGCTATTTTCAACTCAAATCTTAAAAAATGATTTCCAGTGAATTTTGTGTCTGTATATTTTTTCTGTGGGTGAACGATGAGAATTCCCTGCAGGAACACATTTCATTTCCACTGCGTTAGATGAGTGGTGAGAACATCTTCTGGATACACTTTGCTTCCATTCATGTATTACATCCATGTCTGATAAAACCAGGTTCTTTAAAATTGCTTGGACAGTTCTGTTATAAATCTTCTTTCACTATTTACTCTGTCAAATTTTAATTATTTAGGATTTTTTTAATGTTGAAATCTATTTTCTGGATTTTTTTTTCTCTTCTAGCATTTCATAAAAGAAAGCTAGGGAAAATGCCCTGCTTTGTTTTGGTGGTTTATTTTTTTAAGCTTTGGAACTGGGATTTGAAGATAGGCAGAGGTGTTTCTTTTGTCTGGTGTACCTCATGCATGAAAAACTGCAAAATTTGGGCCAATTACGTGTGCTAAAAATAATATAAAATAAATTTAAGAAGCGATTATATGAATTTAGATGCTACAGTGAAAGGATTCCAGTCTGCCTATGAATACTGCAGTATATTGATGAAGTGGAATTTCTGATTCATTTCGAGTCTTGGCTCGGGCACCTAAACTGCAGCAGGGCTGAAAATTATGAGCGACGCAGGATTCAGAAGGACTATTTTGTAAATGAATGCTCTTTATTCTGAGCTCTGCAAGAGGCTGCATTCCCCTTAAAAAAAAAATAAAAGGGGGGGGGAAATATTCTGGGCTTATTTAATATTTAACTGTATCAGACAGTATCTAGTCATGCAGAGACTACATCCGTTTTGTGTGAACAACCTTATTTCTGACATTTCATTATATGGGCCTGATTTAGTAATATCCTAGCAACATTACATATAAAAAGTGGAGGTATATGACTAAATAGTTTCAAATGCTTTTAGCTGTTTAGATTTTTCCTCCACTGCTGAAAGCTTCAAAATTTGCTTTCTGATGGTGTGAGCTTCCCATTCATCTCCTCTTCCCCCTCAGACCTGTGCCAGTTGGCATATTTTTGGCCTACCGTATATACACGGAAATATATTTGAAAAGATTTTGCTTTTTACTGGAAACTTACCCCAGCCAAAAAAAAAGAAAAAAAGAAAACCACAGTATTTTGTAATATCCTGGCTAATTAGCACACAAGCTGATGGAGGAGGAGTTTAGCTATTCTGTGGTTGGCTTAGACTTAAGCCAGAGGTTGTCAACACTTTGCACAGTAAAAGGAGCCAAGGCAAGTCAGTTAATAGGTAAAGGAACAAATTATCATCTCAATTACAAACAATACACAATAACTTGCCCATAATTATTTTCAGGAAGGTACCAAATGAATCGTAGTTATTAATTGCAATTCATTTTATAAAGGAGCATAAGGAAACAAAGTAATTTCCTGGAGGCAAAGAAGGGATTTGTTTTCCTTTGATTTTTGTGCTTGAACTGAAGAAATTATATAGTGTCTCCGAGTACTTGTCGTGAGTATTTGCCCTAGTGGAAAACACCCTAATGTGGGTGTTACTCATGCTGTATCTACAAGGTTTTTTGGCAATTTATCAAAAAGATGGAAAAAAATAGAAATAATAGAGAAAGTCCTGTTTCTTTAAGAATAGTTTGATACATAATTCTTCATTTGAATGGCCTAAATACTGTAGATAACACAAGTAATGAAAGCACATAGTGCTCAACTGATAAAAAGTAGTAATCAGCTTTGTCCCTTAAGGTTTTGCCTCTGCGTTGGGACTGCTACATAGAGACCTCCATCACTGCAGCAAGGGGAATTAATCCCCAAATTTCTATTTTGAGTGGGGGGAAATCACGAAGTTATCATGTATTTTAAAATACACATGCGTGTCTTATTCCTCAGTAGTGTTCACAAGCATTTACCAGTGGACTTACTGCTGTCTTCCTGTCCTCTAAGATGTCTCTTACAATTTTTATTGCATTAGATGTGAAATGAAACCGATTGGGCAACATTTTGGTTTGTTATTTAAAGAAACTACTTGGGCAATTTTTGTATTTGTTATTTAAATGTGGATTTTTGCTATTTATTAAGTGGCCCTGAGGATGATCGGGGCCTGGAACACCTGCCCTATGAGGAGAGGCTGAGAGAGCCTCTCAGCACCAAAAATTCCACAGATGTTTAAGAAAAAATTTCCTGACGGTGAGGATGCCAGAGCCCTGGCACGGGCTGCCTAGAGAGGCTGGGGAGGCTCCTTCTCTGGAGATCTTCAAACCCGCTTGGACGCAGTCCTGTGCCACGTGCTCTGGGTGTCCCTGTGTGTGCAGGGGGGTTGGACTGTGTGATCTCTAAAGGTCCTTCCAACCTTAAGGATTCTGTGATAAACAGAAGAAACAGAAGGTCTCTTATTTATAATACTCCAAGTGTCTTTATAGGTTATATTTTCAGAATACAGAAAACAGATATTTCCAGACCTGGAGTGGGATATACTCATCACATATCACATGCACTAACATTTTCTACGTATAAGCTTTCTACATTTCCTTTTACGTGCAGCATCTTACAATTCAAATTCATTTGTCTTTTTCCTGTGCTAAACTATTTATTCTCCTTTTGGTCACAGAGATTCTTGCTGGTTTTACTTAGCACACATTTAGATAGACATTAAAACCTTAGCTGACAAGGCTGCCTGTGTTCCTATAAAAGAAATCGATGGCACTTATTGTAGTCCTTGTCCACCAGAAACGTCCAATTTCTCACCTCCTGTTTTATTAGTAAATACTTTTGCATTGCACACTTGCTAGTGGTGCTGTTCGTTTGTTCTTATAGAAATCCTTCCTGGTTAGTAGATGCTTTTGCTGCGCTGACCTCTTAATTGATCGTGTTGTGGTCATTTGCAAAGCTTGTACTCTTGCAAAAGAAACATTGATCCAAACCAGATTTAATTAAACTTTACTTGATTTAAGATGTTCCTGGAACCCAAATAATTACAAATTAGTGAAATGGTTTAAGGGCAAATTTTTCAAAAGGTGCTGACAGACAATTGAACTCAACAAATCATTAGTTTTCAGCAGATGCCAACTCTTCCAGTAGGCTTTTATTTAAGTTTGTAATTAAGAGGCCTGGTGTACAGATATGAGTAGAAAACTTATTTATAATATACGCAGAAATCTGTTATAGCCGCTCCACATAACAATCCCCCTTAAAGCAAAGGGCAGTAGATGCTCCAAGGTGTCACTGCAGGTGTAACGCCATCAAGGACAGTCCTTGGGGCCGTTTTGTGCTGTGTATCTGTAGAGGAGAAGATTGGAGGTTGGCCCATTGGATGAGCCATTCCATCCTGGAATGGAAATGTCATCTGTTGGCTGAGACTCAGCCAAGGCATTAACTGCTCAAGCAGTGTGAGATAATTAATTAGAAAATCATTGCCAGCTGATGAGCATGTTCTTATTTGGTGGACTGCACAAGCGTGAGCCAGGTAGTACATCATGACCCTGTGAGTTAAGAGTGTGTGAGACACTGTGCAATGGAAATGCTTAAGATCTTTGACTAATGCACCACTTTTCCCCAGTTCCTCAGGCTAAGAGTGCACTTTTGGCAATGGACCACTGTGAGCTGTAATCTCAGGGTAGAAAAATTAAAGATTTTGGCTTGTGCCTTTACTGTTTTATTCAGGAATTTTAAAATATGTATCTAGAGTAAAACAGGGCTTCCTCAAAAAGTTAAGTTTACTCTCTTTTTTCTTGAAAGATACTACTTTACAAACTGGCATGGGACAAGTGAAAGTGAACCCTCAGTGTGGAGACATTCCCCAAAGAAGTCCAAGAACTCCTACGAGAAGAAGCTAGCTCCAGAAGGAACCCCCATACTTGACGCACACTCCTTAGAATACATTTTTGCACAGGTAAGAGCTGTGTGCCAGTCAGTTATATTAGGAAGACAAAATCAATTTAATGCAGAAGAAGTTGTCTCTGCTGTAAAGATCTATTTTCAAACATTAAAGTTTTTCTTTACATTTCAAACACTAAAGCTCTGTATCAACATCTTATATTGTTCATGTAAATAAGCATTTTCTTCATCCCTCTGCATAGTAGAACAAAGAGAGATTGCTACATTTGCCCATCTACAGAACTTAGAAGAAACTCTCTTACACAGTCCAAACAGGGCTGTATTTTAAAGCATACTTTATTTAATATTACCTATTTTGGGATATAAATGCTATCACCTTTTGTGCAACAGTTGCACAGAATGGCTATGCAACTTCTGTAGTTCATAACTTCTACAGCTGAATGATAAGAATATTAAAAGTTGTGACAGTATAGTATCCTTTTAATTAATTTTATTGCATGATATTAAAACATAGCCTGATAATCCACTGTCCTTTTACAGGACACGTAAACAGGACATGTCCTTTACGTCCTTTTCCCTTTGCACTTTCCACATGGTAGCACATGTAGTGTGTTCTACCTGGCAAGCAGGCAGGGTCCCTCTTTCAGAGGCTTCTGCTCTTAACCAAAACAAGTTAACTCACACACACAGATAATTTTGCAAGCGAGAAAATTTCTGCTTTCAGCAGGGAAAAGGGAAGTAATCTCTTAAAAAGACTGAAGTTGATGGAGGTTTGTGAAATGAACAAGGTAAATATATTGGAGAAAAACATGTTTACTTTGGAGTTAAAGTAACTATAGAATTTTCAGACTTAAATATGATTGTGCCCTTTAGAAATGAGCTAGCTTGAGTCTACAAAAATGAACACTGCTGTTGTGAAGCCATAATAAAATAAAATGCCAAGTTAGCCACAGCTAAGTGTGCATTTTGGTGGTGTCATTTCCATTCCAAAGAAATAAAAGGAGGAAAGTTATTTTTTTTATTGCATAATCAGCTCATGCTTTATTTTATTCAGGATGTGAACATATACGTGCATTCATTTATGTAGCTTTGCAAAATTACTGCTTGAAAGCCTGCTGCAAAGCTGATTGATTGTGTCCATCTTTTTTTCCTTTTTTAATTTTTTGAGTGCCAGTAAAAAGAGCCAAAATAGCTCTCAAGTTGCTTTATGAGTAAGAACCCCAATTAATATTGTCAGACAATATTACATTAGCAAAAATTTACTGCTAAGTCACACCATCTAGAAAGAGAAGTCAAGAAGAAGAACACTAGTGCTAATATAATGCAGCAGAAGCATCTCTGCTGTTTGTGTCAAGTATTTCTCAAGCAGCTTCAGAGCAAGGTGGCTGCCACTGAGAGTTTGCAGTTGTAGTTTTGCCATGGAGCAGCAAGTCACTAAAGGGATCAGTTGATGAGAAGCAGATATAAAGCAGAGATAAAGTGCCTATTGTGCACCAAAAAAATAAGGTATACCCCCCCAAAAATGCTAGAAGGGTGTTGTTTCTTTAGCTAATAGAAAAGTTGATTTTTGGTAAGCTAATATACAGGAGTAAACAGGGAATTTGGAAAGATCTAAGCAGTGTTAGCTGAGAACCTAGTTTGACAAAACCATCCCTGATAATCCACTATGCTGTGGATGCTGTAAGGGATGGATGTGCTTGAGATGGAGTCCATGTGGTGATTCCACTTGTGTTCCAGAAAATGACATTTTAAAAGACTTTTGCAAAGCGCAGATCTTGATGCTCTTCTGAGATAGGTAGGTTTATGGTGTGACTAGTGCTTTCTTATATTATTATTTACTGATCTAAGAGAAGACTTATTCTATTGCACAGCTTTTCCCTTCTTTCCCTACCCCTTCTTTTCATGAGTTTCAGCCTTTGCCATTCAAGGAGTGTGTGGTCTTGTGACCAAGTGTCAATTCTAATGCTTTTTTTTTTTCCTTTTTAAAGGGACAGTATGACCTAGTGAAAGGCCTGGCACCAGTTCGTGATCCTAAAAATGATCAGGAAGTTCATGAAATTGAAAATGAATGTCTGGGGATGGCTGTCCTTGCAATCTCTCACCATGCCATCAAGAAAAATATGAAACTTCCAGAACTTCCCAAAGATATCAGGTAAGTTAGGATAACTTGTTGTTCAGTGTTAGGCCTGCAAGCAGCAAACTAGCCCTCCTCTTCTAGAAAGGATATTTAAGTGTTTTATCCTCTACAGTCGGACTGGAGTTACAATCTCCAACATTAGTATTGCTAAGTGGGTCTTCCTAATGCTGTTATTAGGGCTATGTAATGGAATATCTGAAGCTTTCTTTTCTGGAGGCTCTATGAAATGTTATGCAGTTAGGGCCACTAACACACTGGTGTATTACGTACTGATTGATCGGCTATAAATTCAGGTTGTTGAAGTCAGTAGGTTTAAAAATTAGAACATTATTAAGTGGAAGTTTAATGATGAAGGTGCTAAGTCAATAGAGCAGCTAATTAGTGACCCATTTTAGTAACACTTTAATTTCAAATATTACATCGAAAGAAAATTTTGATGCTCTAACAGGTATTTCATTGAAGTTATAGCTTCAGATAGCATGTAAACAAACACAGTGGATTATAATTACAGCTCTGTTTGTTAATCTTGCTGCTTCAAATGTTACCTTTGAGATTTTGTTTTGAATAGGTTGTGTTCACCTGACAACAGAACTTTCTGATAAGGTTATTGTTTGAATTGCCATTACCTCCTGTTACTGTAGACCAATTCTGTAGCCCTAAATGCACAACAACTTACTGCATCTGTTCTCTGTAAATTACTTTTGAAGTAAGGCAGTTGCATCTTAGAGATTTAAAGGTTTAGGAAATGACAATATTTACTCATAGCACTCTTCTTCCTTCTAGTTACAAGCACTATATTCCAGAAACTTTGAACAAGACCATCAGACAGAGGAATTTCTTGACCAGAATTCGGATAAATAATGTTTTCAAGGATTTCCTTAAAGAATTTAACAATAAAACCATTTGTGATACTAATGTGTCTCCACATGATCTGAAAGTTAAATATTTGTCAACAATGGAGACCTTGACTAAACATTATGGAGCAGAAATCTTTGAGACTTCGTCTTTGCTGATTTCATCCGAGAATGAAATAAATAAGTTTAATTGTGGAGACAACGAGATCCTCCCGCAGTATGAAGTGATCATAACAGGAAACAATGGAATTCAGTGGCGGCTCAAGCCAAATGTAAGTATCCCTGTGTAATTTGGAATTCAGGGATAACTTTGGGGATCTGATGGGTCTTATAAAATGTATATAATCTTTAGATGCTCTGGCTTTTTTTCTATAAAAAGATTTCTTTCATGGAATTTTAGGATTCTTCAGGTGGGAGGAAACCTCTGGAGCCTGTAGTCCAACCGCTGCTCAGAGCTGGGCAATCTGTAGGGTCAGAGCAGGTCTCCCAGGGCTTGATCCAGCTGTGGCTTGAAAAACCATCAAGGATGGAAATGGCACAACCTCTGTGGGCAGCTTGTTCCACTGCTTCACTGTCCTCATGGGCAAAATGTTCTTTCTCCAATCACTTTTGAGCCTCTGTTATTTCAGTTCATGCCCATTTTCCCTCATCCACCATACACAGCCAGAAAGAGCCTGGTTCTGTCTCCTCAACAAACTCCCTTCAAAACTGGTGGTCTCTCCTGAAACCATCTCTTCTCCAGATTGAACAGTTATCCCTTGTGATTAAAATGGCACAGTTTACTAACCTTGTTAACCTGAAGTTATCCTTTACATCTGTAACCATTCCAAATTTTGGTGTTAAGCACCACTTAGGGGAGCATGGCATACAACTGGTCTGTGGTTTGAACCAGCTGATAGCTTTGGACGAAGGGTGAGATTACAGTAGTTCAGAAGGTAACATCTTAAAACCATCTATTTTGCTGATACAGCCCTTGTCACCTGCTTCTGTGAGCGCAAAAAAAATAGCCAGGAAAGACAAAGACTGTCCTGCCTTTGACAACCCAGATAAAAGTCTTGAAAGATCAGCTTCTGTGCAAGCCCTCAGGATTTGGTGCTCTGTTGCAATATCAAGCATTTTTTTGTATTTGGCAACCCTAGATTCCACATTAGCTCATGCTGATAGACATTTCATGAATTAAATTATATTACAGTGACACTACAGAAAACTTTCTTGTGTCAGTAATAGTTTTCATACACTGTTCTCCATTTCAGCCCTCCTAAGGTCACTTTGCTTAACCACTTTTGTAGTGTGTTACATAACCACTGAGTTGGCTTTATATTGGGTGGGATGGTGGAACATATACAGATTTCTCAACGTGTAGTACATGAACAGATTGACCTCTTTTGGCTTCCCACAGGGCTGAAAAACTTAGATTCTGATCTTTTGTACAGAAAGTGCTGTGCTTCACTCTGTGTAGACACAATTAATGACCTCTGATGGAGAATTTCCATTTAAAATTATAATATTAATGCAGGAGAAGAGAAAGAACTTGTATTTGAAAAAAAAGAAATGCAGCCTGGTTCTTGCAGCCTTATAAAATTCTTCCTCAGCTGATTTATGGACCATGCTTAAGCCTAACCAAACACTTCTGGCTCAGTGAGAATCTTTCCATGGATAGCAAGGGGCTTTGCCCAGGCCTGCACATTCACATCTTTCAGGTGATCTAATGGGTTAGTAGTAGTTGCCCCAAAGTTTTGCGGTGTGAGGTGCCCAGCTTCGCTGTGCTCTGCAGAGCTGCACGTGCTGCGGCACAACGGGGCTCTTGCTCTTGAGCTGAGGTCTGAAAGGTTCTCTCTGACACATGCTTAGGAATATTATTATCAAAAAAAAAAAGATTGAAAGGCTAATTTGAAATTTTGCATCATATGGGTAGAAGTTGCCTAGCTAAAGATTGCACAGTGGTTGCTGGCCAAACTTTATATAAATTATAAGATTTCTTTGCTCTCAAAACTTTCCTTCAGCCTCGAGACAACTGTCCTGTGGACAGTTCTTGAGAATGTATAACCTTGCAGTATGGCCACACCAAAGATGCAAGCAGATGTTTAATTCAGTGCAAAAGGCGTAGAACTTAGATACCTGTGGAAGATTATTCTGTCCTGAGATTGTTTTACAATAAAAATATTGTGGTTTTTATTAATATACTTTCATCCCAAATATATTTTCAGCCTTCACAGACAGAGAGGGAGAAACATAAGATGAAAAGGAGAAAATCAGATGGCAAAAATAAAAAGGAAGAAGAAAAACACAAAATTCAAGATTTGTGGAACAATTTTTCCTATTTTCCTGAAATCACTCACATTGTCATCAAGGACTCCACCGTTAGCATTAACAAGCAGGATAACAAAAGGATGGTAAGAACCCAGCAATGGTAGGTTTCCCTCCTCCAGGAAGAAGCTGCAGTGATGACAGACTTGTTGGGCAACGTGTGACGAATGCTGTAGAATCATTTACTAATAGATAAGTGCTGAGCTCAGTGTACAAATGCAAAGAGCTAGTTAGAGGAGAAGCCATTCAATGAGCACAGGACTTCCTCCACCCTTTTTACTGCTGCTGTCCATCAAAACAGATACACAGTATGTTCCCAGAGTATACAATTATTTTTTTTAGTCATCCTCTGCAAAAAAAATGATAAAAATGAGAACATACAAATTGTTTTGTAATGTTTTAACTAAGTTTTTTTTTTAATTATTTTATTTTTTTTTAACTAAAATATCTTTTTCTATAGGAATTANTGCAAAAAAAATGATAAAAATGAGAACATACAAATTGTTTTGTAATGTTTTAACTAAGTTTTTTTTAATTATTTTATTTTTTTAACTAAAATATCTTTTTTTGTAGGAATTAAAACTGTCCTCACATGAGGAGGCCCTGTCATTTGCATCTTTGATAGACGGATATTTCAGACTCACAGCAGACGCCCACCATTACCTGTGCACAGATGTGGCTCCCCCGCTGATTGAGCACAACATAAAGAACGGATGTCATGGACCCATTTGGTTAGTAAAATGGTTTGGTTTTAGTTTTCCCAGGCAAATAATTCATCCTTATAGTTCTGTTGTATGTTGAATCCATTGAGGAAATTTAACATTTTGGGGGGGCTTCCATACTGCCCAGAATGAGATACCAAAGGGTTGTAGGACGTTATAGATACCGTCAACCAAGGTACCTGGCAATAGCAGGTTTCATTTTTATGACTCCAAGCTAAATCTCTCCCACATGCTTATATGAACAGTTGGTTAGAGGAAGGTTGCTGAAAAGGGAGAAGCTCCCTTACCTATGGAGCTGAAGATGGAGAGTTGCATTTTCAGCAGCACTGACTGCACTCCTGTTGCCTGCAGCAAAAGGATGACAAAGCTCTCAACCTCCAGATAAACAAACCAAGACAACTTAGAACGTTAAAAAAAAAAAAAAAAACTTTCATTGATAGCATCTTTGTTGTACTGCTACATTCCTAACAGGTTGCAGTCATTTTGTTTTCATTTGTTTCACAAATGGCATGTATGATGTGTGTGTATATTGCAAACAAATCATGTTTTAGTAATAATATAACAGTATAAATAATAGCGTAAATATTTCTAAGTTGCCACAGTGCATTGCTTTTGTGGATTTTATTGATAGTTTAGAATGCACCTGCTCATTTGTCAGTTTTCCTCATTTATGCACTAATTCTTTCAGTACGGAGTACGCCATCAACAAACTGCGACAGGAAGGGAACGAGGCAGGAATGTACGTGCTGAGATGGAGCTGCACAAACTTTAACCACATTCTCATGACGGTGACTTGTTTTGATGGCTCAGAGGTATGTCAGGGGTGGCACTACCAGCAGTTACCTGGTCAGGAGTTAATGAGTTACCTGCTCTCTGCAAGCCCCATTGTTAGATCCCTGTTCTTGAGGCAGTCGCTCTTCCCTTTCTTAGAAGCCAGCTGACTTCAGCAGAGGATTCACTCTTGTACTCACAGGTTCATTTTCTCCAGACTTTTGTGCCAGCTCTGAAATAGGACTCATTACAGAGCAATAGAATGTGTGTATGAATGCAATTCAAATTAGGCTTTTTTTTTGCATTACAATATGCTGTGAAAATTGCTTGCAGAATTTGTTACTGCAATTTACCTAATATTTCATGAGTGTGAATTTAAATATACGAACGTGTTTCTACTGAGACACTGAAAAAGGACAGTGAGGAAAACTTTAAGATATGGAATGTGTGAGAAAACTATATAGTTATCATTAAAAATAGAAAATAAGAATGTAATAATTATATAAATTATGCAAAAATTGCCACCCTTTGGAAGCCTACAGCTGACTTCCTACTTTTTGGATGAAACAAACTTTTTACCAAATAATAACATTATCATAAAACTTATGAACAATTTCCCTTTGATAAAAATATTACAAGAATGAATGAGGCCAAGAAAGGAATTCTGAGACAAAGAATATAAAATGATGGAAGAACACCACCTTTGAGAATAGCAGGCATTCCTTAGCATGGATATAGGACTCGTCTGTAGTCCTTTGCAACAATAAAACCCCTCCAAAAAAACAATAAAGAAAATCACTGCCTTGGGGCAACTGACACATGAAACAGGAAATGAGTTTTGTCATGGAAAACATTCAACCTTATTGCAAGGCTTAGAAAAGGAAGAGAGGTTTGTGTGAAACTGCATGACGTGGGGGATGAGGAGGCAGAGGACAGGCCTTGAAAGGGCACAGGCCCGAGATAGATAAGTGAGAGGATCCATTCATTCTTGCTCCTTTGAATGAAACTGGGAGACTAGAACAAAAGTCTGAGATCTTGTTGATTCAGCTCGCTGAACAGCCCGCGTTGTGAAAGGGAGTCTTGCTGTCTTTATGCAGAGACTTCGAAACTAGGGACCAGATTGTGTGATTCTTGACTGAGCAGAGAGAAAATTCCTACTGCAAAGGGCTTCCCCTCCACCCTACTGTGTGGCTTTAAACACCTAAGCAGTAATCTGGGCTTGTTAGATGTTTGCAGTTTTATACTGCTCATCTTCCACTCTCTTTTTATGACCTTCCTTCATGTGACCAAAGCTTTGGTTAGAAAAACCTGGCTCAGGAGCTGGGCTTTAACTTGTCCTAGGTGTCATTTTAAAGGATTTTGGGCAACTTTTGTGAAAATTTTTCCCTTTAATGATTAAAATTTTGCCTCTTTCTCTCCTCCTTCCCTATCATCAGATGTTAAATAATTCAATCCAGTATAAGAACTTCCAGATTGAAGTGGAAAAGGGCAAGTATTTCCTACACGGTTCAAACAGCAATTTTTCATCCTTAAAAGAGCTGATGGATCACCTGAAAGGACAGATACTTCGGACAGACAACATAAGCTTTACCCTGAAGAGGTGCTGCCAACCAAAACCAAGAGGTAGTGTCTGTCTCTTAACAGAAACCAACTTTGTTGTTGAAAGAAGAAAACTTTAGAAATAATAGGAGGCTTTCTTAGTAGGGCCTGGTGTGAAACTGTCACTTAAAATTATACATATAGTAATGTTTCTTGTTTATTTAAGGTAGTCTTGTCAAAGAGCAAAGGTGAGCACTGTGGACAAGGTGTTGGGGCTTTCCTTCCAGTGGTAGCAGCCCAGCACCGGATGCTCAGAGTGCTGCTTGTCACGAGCCTTTTTTTGTATGAACTTTTCAGATGACAGTGAGAAAAGTTCAAGTTTGCCTTTTTGCACCTAAACATCTGGCCCTGCAGTATCAACAGCAGATGCAGAACTCACATTTGTTTAAAAAGAAAATGTCACAGCTGACTCACGGTCACATGCTGAAGCGCTGTGGTGAAGCGGGGGCCATATAAGGGTCTTCCTTTGCTCCGCAGTCACGTATGCCAGGCAGAGCGTGGCCATGCAGCACACTGCTTTTCCTAACATCTAATTCTTCAACCTTTGCGTTGAAGTTTGCTTGCTCTCATTGTGATATGTTGATTGCTTTATGAATCTTTCTAAGCAGAGGGGAAGAATTGCTCAGCTGCTGCTGTGAAGCAGAACACACTTCATGCCAGTAGACCGTCTGCAAGGCCAGATGTTGGGTGGCCTGGGACAATCGTGCTTTTGTTACACTGTCTGTGCCAACACCTACTAGAATTGTTTGCTATAAACTGCAAGTTTCTCGCAGCTTAATATTGTATTAAGAAAGAGGAAATACACAGTGGTGTGGTTGTGCTGATCAGATAGTGATTTCCTGTTAGAATAAGGGGAATAACTGAGCTACATAAATTACCTTCTTGTTTTGAAGGTTTTAGAGGAGAATGTGCTGTAGCCAAGCACTTGAGTTTATCCACACTTCTCAAGAACAGTGCTAGCTGTCTGGGGCATGGAGAGATTAAACATTTAGGCATTTTGATTACATTTTTAGTAGATGTATTTGGCATAAACTAAACAAAACAGGTCAATGAGTTGTTGTCCACCCACCTCTGATTTTCTTGGCAGTAGTTCTGTTTCTTTTTTCAGGGTAGTCATGCCTCTGGACTTTGGTGCACTATCCTTCAAGTTTCCTGTTCTGTCTCTTCCTTGTCTTTTTTTTTTTTTTTTTNCTTTTTTTTTCTTTTCCCCCCCCCTTTCCACAATTTTTCTTTTTTTTTTTTTCTTTTTTTTTTTTTTTTTTTTTTTTTCCCCTCCCCTTAAATTTTTTGAATTTCTGTTTAAACAGTAATGTGCCTAAGAAAAAAAAAATTCCAATCTGTGGTCCATTGCTGAATGTTTTAAGAGTGCTAGGTGATGGTTTTGTCTTGATATACATGTTCTGCTCCCGGTAATGGCAAGGTGAGATCCATAATAGACATCTAAAACCATTATATAACAATAAATAACTTCTGATATTGAACACAGGAAAACAAAACTCCTATACAAACCTTTTGGATATAACCATGCCATTCCCCTGATGGGGAGCAGCAGGGAGGTGATACAGGGCTCTTGTGTCTTCGCCTTCAGTTTATTCTCTTAATGCAGGTTTTATGCTCTCGAAACAGAGACTGATAGTGTTTCCCAGAGCACAAGACATTTTTGAGGGGATAGAGAGAAGAAACAAGGCTTCAGCTGTCCCATAGCCCTCTGCACACTGGAAAGGAGGCACTGCTGTCAGTAGTAGTTAGGTAACAGGGACCCAGCTATTTCTCATTGCAGTAAACACTCAACTTTTGCTTCTGCGCTATAATCCCCGCTGTGGCTGACAACAAGATTGTAAATGTAATGTAAAATACAGAGCTGTAGTTCTGTGAATTCTGTTGAATGATAGAACCAAAGTTACTTGAGTTAATTCAAAGTTTCCTTTCTCCCTCAAGCTCATCCGTTTGGGAATGTACCTTGCACATACAGTCTTGTTACTGGCTGAGAAAGGTGAACTATGCAGCCATCTTTAAAAAGTCTTTAAAAAGAATATTTTTTTCTCCTTGTCTTGCAGAGGTCTCCAACTTGCTGGTGGCAACCAAGAAGGCTCAGGAATGGCAGCCCACTTACCATTTAGGGCAGCTGAGTTTCCATCGAATCCTCAAGGAAGAAATCATACAGGTAGGTAGCTGCTGCACTGTATTTGTCTCTTCTGGTCAAACAAGGGTACCATGCCTGCTAAAGCAATGTAAAATCACCACGTTCTGCCTGGTTGGAGGGTTCTTTCACTCCCATTTCTCTTCAGCAAAACTTCCTTTGAACCTTAACTTATATTGAAACCTTCTGGTAAAGGAACACAAATGTTTACATGGCCTTGCTTGGGAAAAAGGACATGTAAAGGGAGAAACCTAGAACTAATATCCTTTGCCACACAGTAAATTGTAAATCTAGCAATTTTCTAGCATCTGAGATCATTCTTAAAACAAACAAACAAAAAAAAGAAAGTCTTAGCTGCTTTTCCTACACAGTTTGATTACTGACTGTACCTATATCTTTTGAAACCTGATATATTATAGAAATAGACAAGTTTTAAACTAAGATCCTACAGGAAAAATAAGGCTAAAATATTCTAAAGCTCTTGAAGGGTCTTGAAAGTCAAAATCTTGATTTTTAAAGTGATTTAACATGCAAGTTCCCAACTTTTCTGACAGTCATATACAATTGGGGACCAGGATGAACTTTAGAAAGCATGGAGCAACTTGAATGCATGAATCCTGTTTAACATGTCTGGAAGTCTTTGGCTCCTAAGCCATGCAGTTTGCTGAAATTGTGCCCCTGACTGAGGAGGATTATTTCAAATTAGTTCAAAGAGGAATCCCCTACTACTTAGGAAGAAATTGGGAACAAATTGTTCCACTGAAATATTACTCCATATAACTTTTGGGAAGTCATTAAATATTGTATCAATAGCTGATTATTGTGAATAAGAGGCCAGTTTTTTTGCATATTATTTGAGACTTAGTCTAGTGATAAGTCACTCTGAACCTGTTTGGTGCTAATAATATAGATAAATAGATATAATATTGCATTAATATCAATGGATTTCATGGGGGGTGAATATATTCAGAATATTCAGGGGAAGAATAACAAGTGTCATTTGCTGTCTAACCTTGTAATAACTTTAGATGGCTAATTCTGAGCGAGATTACAGTGGATTCCACTATTCATGTAAATCTGTGCTTGTTTTTATGATGTTTTGGTTTGAAAATTTATGGTATATTACCTTTTAGGGCGAACATCTTGGAAGAGGGACAAGAACCCAGATTTACTCAGGCATTCTCAACTACAAAGATGATGAGAGTGAAGGGTATCAAAATGAAAAAGAAATTAAAGTCCTTCTCAAAGTCTTGGACCCCAGCCACAGAGACATCTCCTTGGCAAGTTTTGTTTATTGTTTTTGTTCCCTGGATTTTTTGCTCTGTTAATGCTCTTAAACTCTCTTAAAGTTTAAATGTATAGCAGGGAAAAGGGAAGTTGCTGAAGGTATAGAGGTATAGCACATCCCTACACTGTTATCCTGCACGTTACCAGAAAACACCGTGGTGTTTTGCACAGGTTTTTGTTCCTTGGCAGTCTGTGCTTGTGAAGTGCCCGGCTGCCGCGCTCGCCAGCGGTTTCACGGCTGATCCCTTTCCCTTTCCAACAGGCCTTCTTCGAAACGGCCAGCATGATGAGGCAGGTCTCTCACAAGCACATCGTCCTCCTGCACGGCGTCTGCGTCCGCGATGTAGAAAGTGAGTTTGGGGAACACCTCTAGAGAGCAGCTTGGTGGGGACAGGGCAGCCGCTCAGCTCTGCAGGGTGTTGACCGAGGGGTGATTAGCAGCTGGCTCTCCCACTTGTGTTCTTAATGCAGACTAAAGGAAGCAGAGCAGCAAGGCAGCTGCAAAGCCCCTGCTGCTAACAGGCTTTCCCTCCCAGTGCTCAGCAAGGGCCTTACAAGCTGGTTCCTTTAAGTCAGACAGCCCGAGCGATAGCAGTGGAGTCAATAAAACATTGGACTTGTATTGATACAGTATAAACCCACCTGCAAAGAAAAGTTACTTCCCTGGGGAGACTCTGCCTTCTGGCCTTTGGAAGGCTCTGTTCCACATTTAGTGTTCATTTGCTGTGTAAAGCCTCTTCTCACCTTTTAATCTGGACCATTCACGAGTGAAATAATAAATTTTAAAGGTGGTGAAATAAAGGCACACAATATCCAGCTGCCCTGGGAGAAATGGAAGATGATAACAGGTGTCTCCGATTACTGTGGTTGTTGCAATACTGACAAAAGCATCTGACTTTATAGATATCATGGTTGAAGAGTTTGTGGAATTTGGGCCTCTGGATCTATTTATGCATCGGAGAAGTGAAGTTCTGACAACTCCCTGGAAATTCAAAGTCGCCAAGCAACTTGCGAGCGCCCTGAGCTACCTGGTAAGAAGACCCCTTGTGAAAAGCATTGCCTGTACCCTGCAGTCTAGATGTCGTGGATTTCATTGCACTAGTAATTAAATGAATTTCCTTTCTCAGGTAGTAGCACTATGCAATATAAGGGATTTTCTTTTTGTATTCATTATGTTGTTTTCAGAGCAACATAGGCTCTCAGGAAATGATTAGGTCCTTTTTCTTGCAGCACCCCATACAGCTTGTGTGTTGCATTTACCATCAGTTCATGGGCCGTACCTGGAAAATTCCCAGCTACCACTTCTGCAGTTCTATTCTTTGTGAAGAAGGAATAATTTTGTTCTTTTTTTTTCTCCAAATGCATCGAGGTTCCTGAGTAATTATGCTAAAATCCAAACAGTCTGTTTCCATGCTTCTTCTGTTGCTGTTTCTCTCCAGGGTATTTATTTCCAAGCTGCATTTTTGGATTTCAGCTGGAAATAGTTTACACTGACAGCCTTCTCCCCCATGCTAGAGATCCTAGAGCACTTGCAGAGCATTGCTGGATTATTGCACTCATTACATTCTTTTCCTTCCTTATTGTAGGAGGATAAGGATTTGGTACATGGAAATGTATGTACTAAAAACATGCTGCTGGCAAGAGAAGGAATTGACACTGAATATGGTCCATTCATAAAGCTGAGTGACCCAGGAATTCCAATAACTGTGCTGACCAGACAAGGTATGGGACAGGAATCAGATTTTTCTCTTCAACAGAGTTGGGTAGGAGAATGGAAGAGATACGACTTCAGAATATGTTATGTTAGAACCAGCTCTAAATTAAACATCTTTAGAGATATGAAGGTTACACAGAAGTGAAGGAATGTTGCAGATATTGGGTATTAATTTATCTTAAAAAGCTATGTTAGTGAGATAGCAGAGAAGAAATCTTGGTTTCTGGATATTTAGCTGTTGATATCCACTCTAAAATCCTTTGGCTCTGTTTTATCTAAGAATGTGTGGAGCGAATCCCCTGGATTGCACCTGAGTGTGTTGAAGACTCAAAAAATTTAAGCATTGCAGCAGATAAGTGGAGTTTTGGCACAACACTGTGGGAAATCTGCTATAATGGAGAAACACCGCTGAAAGACAAGACATTAGCAGAGGTAAAGCATCTTACACAAATCTCACATGCTGTCTCCTTGATGCTTCACTTTCCAAGCTCAATTCAGGCTGCTTTCAAGTCCTTATATAAAGTCAGCATCAGCTGAGCTTGATAAGTGGCTGATGCCATTTTAATTACTGCAGGTGGCAGTAGCAATTCTTGTCCTTGCAACAAAGATTGCTAATTATTGCTTCCCAGTTAATAACTGTGTAATAACAGTTAAAATATGTCATGCTGCGGCCGTCACACATGTTCTATCTCAACCCCCTNCTCCTTGATGCTTCACTTTCCATGCTCAATTCGGGCTGCTTTCAAGTCCTTATATAAAGTCAGCATCAGCTGAGCTTGATAAGTGGCTGATGCCATTTTAATCACCTCAGGTGGCAGTAGCAATTCTTGTCCTTGCAACAAAGATTGCTGATTATTGCTTCCCAGTTAATAACTGCGTAATAAC
This sequence comes from Crypturellus undulatus, assembly GCA_013389825.1. NCBI lineage: Eukaryota > Metazoa > Chordata > Aves > Tinamiformes > Tinamidae > Crypturellus > Crypturellus undulatus. The sequence goes on along the minus strand of VWPW01031518.1, from coordinate 8,203 downwards.
AGTTAAAAAGATGTCATGCTGCGGCTGTCACACCTGTTCTGTCTCAACCCCCAGTCCATCCTGAAGCATTTTGCAGTCACATCAGCCTCCTCTGTCCCACAGCCACCTCTGGGGAGGCGAGCAGAACTAGCCACCAGTGTGGAGGGGAGAAGAGGACATGGATTTTGTGGTGCTGGAGCACACCATTACCCAGCCTGTACTTGATAGAAGAGCTGCTTTTTATTTTCTAGTTCTTTTAGGTCTAATTCTACTACACTGCCCAGACTCAAATCGTACCACCAGGACAGCAGTCACTGCCTGTGCAGCTGTTGATATAGTTTGATATATTCAGATGGGCTTCTGAATGACTGAACTACTAAGCAGCACTGATCACTCCTGCTTTTGATGTCTCCCTCTTCCTCATTTTCATTTAGCAACAGCCATTCCCAGCGTGCAGGGCAGTCCTCAGCCTGCACGAGGCTGCCCTGTCCTGCCCCAGAGCTGTCCCCGAGCCCACCACGAGCAGCTGCTCTTGTCCTCCTCCTCCACAAGCACTTCCAGCTGCCCCTTTGTCCCTAGCCACGTGGGAGATGGTGATCCTGGTGTCTGGCAGAAAAGCCACTGCTGTGGGGTGACGCATCGGGGGTCTGAGTGGTCACTCTGCAACCCAGCAGGCTCAGCAGAAGTCAGGACTGCTGGTCCGTGATGTAGCATTGCTGCTGCAGGAGGGCTTTTTTTTTACTTTGCTGACTTTAAGAGAAACCTCCTGTTTTTTTTTTATGGTCCTCTCTGCTGATGTGGAGCATGGTTTATGCACGTAAAAGCCAAAATACTGAGTTTCCATTTACACCTTGCAGAAAGAGCGGTTCTACGAGGGCCATTACATGCTGGCAACGCCGTCGTGCAAGGAGCTGGCTGACCTGATGAAGCAGTGCATGAACTACGACCCCAACCAGCGGCCCTTCTTCAGAGCCATCATGAGGGACATCAACAAGCTGGAGGAGCAAAGTAAGGCCACCTGCGTCCTGCCGTTTCATTTGATATCCCATATGATCTTACACAACAGCTTATGTTAGCTTGAAGACAGTTGTTTGATCTTGAGATTTCCATAGGCCTCTGTTGACTGCCAGCATTAGCCTAAATAACTGATTGTTGGTTCACCTCATCCTGACATCACTAAAGACCACCTAAAAGTCTAATAGGGCTAACACTTGACTTCCCGTGCCTGGATAATCATAAAAACTGAATGACTCCTACAGACCTGGATGGGAAGTGTCAAGTGGCCAAGTGTAACCAGCGCCACAAACTGACCCTGGAAGAAGCTCCAGCAAGGACCCCATAAAGTGGGAAAGGAAGCAGCAAGGGAAAGGCTGTCATGTCCGAGGAGAAGGAATTCTCAGTTAAGAAGTAGGCAGGATAGACAGGAAGGATAGACACACACTAGCAGTGGGGGCTGGAGATGAGCAGCAAAGTGAAGACCAAGACATCCTTGCAGAGGATCTGTCCAACTTGGGACTCTTTTTCCCCTTCCAGATCCTGATATTGTCTCTGAGAAGAAGCCTGTTACGGAGGTCGATCCCACCCTCTTTGAAAAACGATTCTTGAAGAGGATCCGTGACCTGGGGGAGGTAGGTGCCAGGTCACCTGGGGCGCTACGCCGGGAAGCAGAAAGGAGCTTTCCTGGGCTAGCTCGACCTTGCGGCCAGCCAGGGCTGAGCACGAAGAGTGGCTGCATTATATCCGGAGCAGCAGCACGGGAAGGGAGGAGGATGCGTGTGTTCGGGGTAAAAGTGGCACAGGTGCATGTCCTGGTTCATCCCACTGTGGAAAGGAGGCGCATCCTGTATGGAAAGCTGCACAGTGTTCCATGGAAGCCAGGACACCATGATCCAAAATGCAAAGTTGTTACTAAAAGTGGCGTTTCTAAGCACAGTATTTTCAGTACAAGGGTGCACATGTGGGGGCCTCGTGGCACTCGGGTGAGTGAGCCCTGCCGTGAGTAACGCTCCCCTGCCTTCTTTTACACTTAGGGGCACTTCGGCAAGGTTGAGCTCTGCAGATACGATCCCGAGGGCGACAATACAGGGGAGCAAGTGGCCGTTAAATCCCTAAAGCCAGAGAGTGGGGGGAATCACATTGCTGACCTGAAGAAGGAAATTGAAATCTTGAGGAACCTCTATCACGAAAACATTGTCAAGTATAAGGGGATTTGCACAGAAGATGGTAAGTCCTTATGCAGAATACTAAAACTACATGTCTTCTTAAGATCTTTTTTTTCTTTTATAAGTATTTTAAAAAGCAAACAGCTTTGCTTCGTATGTTAAAGAGTCAGACTTTTTTCTTTTCCCATGAAGGAGGAGGCCATTTACCACTCAGGGCAGCCTGGGTTCTGTGTCCCAGGAGCGAGCTGACCACTGCAGCCCGGTTACAATCCCACAGACCCACAGGGCACTATTAGCAGCATATAGTCTTCATAGAACAGAGCCTTATTGCCTTTTATTTCTCATTTCTAATAGTGATTTTTTAAAGTCACTATTTATGAGTGTTACTGGTGCTGCATGGAATAGATCCTGCTCTGGATTTGTAGAGCTCTCAGCAGCGACGGCTCATGGGAGTTGGTGACTTTTGGGTCGTGGCTGCTGCATGAATGTAAAGAACCAGCTGAGCAGCGGCATGAAAAGTTACTGGTGGTGATGACATGAGAAGGGCGACCTGCCTGCAGATTGAATCATCTGTTACATTTTTAGGAGGAAGTGGGATTAAACTCATCATGGAATTTCTTCCTTCGGGGAGCCTAAAGGAGTATCTGCCACGGAACAAGAACAAAATCAACCTCAAGCAGCTTCTCAGATACGCAGTGCAGATCTGCAAGGTGAGCCTGCCAGCAGCGCCTTTTTTCTTTATTTCTTTTAAACTCTTAGGTTAATTAGTTTAATACAATGTTTAATAGACAAAATGGGAGGTGTGGGGGGGAGAAGCTCAGGGCCTGAGCAAACCCCTTCTCCTTGCTCTGTCTGCAGGGATCCGTGTCCTGAGGCTGCTGTTGGCTCAGAGCAGCAGGGTGCTGGTGGCCTAACCACCAGCTGCCTTTGCCTAAAAGAGCTCTGAGAAGTAGAAGTGGCTCCTACTGCAGAACTGAAAGTGTAGAGAAGAGGGAGGAGAGCATTTTTAGAAAGGGAATGGTGGCGAGGCAGGGCAAAGGGCAGGCCATAACGGGAGGAAGAGTGCGAGGAACCAACGCAGTGAGTGAGACGCTGCGAAACAACAGGCTTCCTGCGGGAGGCTCTAGGGTAGCGGTTGCGGTGGGAAGACACCTGCAAGACAACCCATTTTAGCCATGGACGAGGAGCTGTTGGCAAAGAGAAAGGGCCTTAAAGTGTGGTGGGTCTGCCGAAAGCTGGAAAAAAACAATCCAGAAACAAGAGCAGCCTTGACAAGATGAGGAGCCCAAAGGCAGACGTTAGCGGGAGGAGGGGTAAGAAAAGGACCCTGAAAAGTGCCAGTGCCAGGAGATGCTGCTGGGAGATCTGGATGGACGTTGCTCCATGAGCAAGTAAGTGTTTGAAAGGGAAGTTGGGAGAAAAGCAGCAACTTCACTGTTGGAGAAACCAGCATTAAAGATGTTCCTCCCTCCTAGGGCATGGACTACCTGGGCTCCCGTCAGTACGTTCACCGGGACTTGGCAGCCAGAAACGTCCTCGTTGAGAGCGAGAACAGAGTGAAGATCGGAGACTTCGGCCTCACCAAAGCCATAGAGACCGACAAGGAGTATTACACCGTCAAAGACGACCTCGACAGCCCTGTGTTTTGGTAATAACAAACTTACTGTCGTTGACCAGCCTGTGCAGTAGCATAACTTGGCTGCTCCCATGGAATTTGGCAGCCCAGAAGCCTTCCTTGTCGATAATAATTAAAATAAGCAAACATACAACATCAGCACAAGGGAGAGGCATGTGGCTGACTAGGCTAATCTGCAAGGGCACCGTTTACTTTGACCTGAGCGTCATGGTCCATTTTCCCTTTCTTTTGTTTTTGGTTATTTTGGGTCTCTCAGTTTCAGAGCGATTTGCTCTGTAACAGCTGTAGCTACTTACACAGCATCTCAAGCCCTCGGGGATATACATTAACTTAGACGTTCAGCTACACAAACGCAGACGTCTTTCTGTAGCTTAATGCTAGTGCTGCAGGCGGGCTGTGCGTGTGAGAGTAGGGCTGAGCACTTGGAAATCAAACAACTAACGGAGCGCGTGGCGCCCCCAGGTACGCGCCGGAGTGCCTGCTGCAGAGCAAGTTCTACATCGCCTCCGACGTGTGGTCCTTCGGCGTGACGCTCTACGAGCTCCTCACCTACTGCGACTCCGAGTCCAGCCCCATGGCTGTAAGTGCTGCAGGAACTGCTGTTAAAGCTGCTTTTTTTGGGAGGGGAAGAGATGGAATCAATTTCTGTGTTACCTAAACAATCCTTGTGGTTGTCTTTACTTGAGCCCCTGCACAAAGCTGAGTTGTGGTGACTACATGTCCTGGTGAGGAAACTAGTTTTACAGCTTTCATTCCGTTTTCTCCCATGCCTGTATGATGCGTGTAATCTGGGTCAGTATCTGCCGTTCACTTAGAGATTCAAACACCATCCTAACGTCAGATCTAAGTGGGCCGGGTTCACAGGGTGAGCGAAGGCCCCGCTGACTCGTGCTGTTCACGCAGGAATTCCTGAAGATGACGGGTCCCACCCAGGGGCAGATGACGGTAGCGCGGCTCGTCCGGGTGTTACAGGAAGAGAAGCGGTTGCCACGTCCGCCCAGCTGCCCCGAGGAGGTAACGGCCCCAACCCCTCCGTAACGCGTGCCCTGGCCCTCCGGACGGGTTCCTCCTCCTGCCTTCGGGGCTGGATGGGCAGCGAGAGCCGGGGGCTGCTCGTGGGGCTGCCTCTTGGGAGCTCCATGAGGGCAAAACTGGGGATAGGAGCAGCCCTGCAAGCCACTGGGTCAGCCCGGGGTGTTACTAAGCGAGGCCCCACGAGCTGTGACCAAACAGGCGCCCTGGGATGGGGAGAGGCCGCTGCCCCGTCCCGCGCTGCTGCTCACCCCGTGGGTGCAGCCGCAGCCAGCGCAACCCCGGCTCACCCAAACCACCCAACGCGGGAGCAGACACCTGCCCGTGGCCAGCACGGCCCTGCGCACGCGGCCCCGGCTGCCCTGCTGGCTGCAGCTCCCGGCACTGGGGAGCTGCTCCTTGATTTTTACTGGAGAAACAAACCTAAAGCCTTTTAAAAAAAAGAACTTTTCATTTTTTTGTTAGGTTGACCAGCTGATGCGGAAGTGCTGGATATTCAAACACGACGAACGGACGACTTTCCACAATCTCATTCAAGGGTTTGAGACAATTATGAATAAGATGTAATTCTTTTTTTTTTTTTTTTTTCTTTTTTATACTGTACTTCAAATGTGTGTCAAAATATGAATGCCCTGGACCCTTCATTTTTTAACTACTGTAATTTGTATTCTGACTGTGCTAATGTGCTTAAAGGATTCTTTTTCCAACAGTTTTCCTTTTTTTTTATTTTAATTTGGTCAACAGTTGGATCAAATTAATTAAAAGGTAACTCCTTTTGCTCCAGTTATTGCAAGAGATTATCTTTCTTTGATGAAGGTAGTTACAATTTGAAGTATCCTGGCTGAATACGAACTGAAAGAATGTAGCAAAAATGCTGCAGTTTTCAGTGCATATAAATAATCTTTATGTACCCTGCAAAACAAGCAAGTCTGTTCACATATAGTCCTGGAATACCAAAACCAGTGGACGCAAGAGAACGTACTCTAGCAATTCAGTTATTTTTAAGGGGATCTTGAAAAAGTTTTTTTTCCTATTCTGGCTGACAAGCAGCTGTCACATGCACTTAAATTTTAGTAAAAAAAAAAAANTCTTTATGTACCCTGCAAAACAAGCAAGTCTGTTCACATATAGTCCTGGAATACCAAAACCAGTGGACGCAAGAGAACGTACTCTAGCAATTCAGTAATTTTTAAGGGGATCTTAAAAAAGTTGTTTGTTTTTTCAATTCTGGCTGACAAGCAGCTGTCAAATGCACTTAAATTTTAGTAAAAAGTCAAAAAAAAAAAATTAAGGCATAAAAAGGCAGCAGGTCTGAGTGCGCTCACACATCAAAAAGATTATTTGTGCGTCACGTTCCTCCCCCAAAGCATCCACCAGGATGTGAAACTGCATTCCCTGGAGAACACCCGGGCCTGGATAAGTTGCTTTTAACTAACTCAGCGTCCTGCCTCCACTGCCCCCTGCGAAAGCTGCTGCGGATGAGAGGAGACGGGAGGATTCGGGGTGTCCGATGCCGCTGCCGAACGGCCGAACGGCCGTTCGGCAGCGGCATCGGACACCCCGGATCCTCCCGTCTCCTCTGGCCAACACAGGTAACGTTAGCAGTTCTGCAAAGCACTCGGGACAGAAGCGAGGTTAGGAGCTCGTTCGTGGTAAACAGTTACACTTTAAATAATAATAAGAATAGCATTGGACTTCAGCTTGACTTACGGACTCAAAACGCGCGACGGAGAAGCATTCGCCTGCGGAGAGCGGGGCCTCGAGCCGTAACAAACTGGAAACCTCCTGCTGATCCCATCCAAGATCCCCATCCGAGACCTCGGGCACGAGCGTTTTCCCCGCCAAACCTGGATTCTGAAAATGCTTTGAGGAAATAATTCTGGCAATAACTGAAAGATGTCTTTACGTATATACATATATATATATATATTATATATAAACCCTGTAATTACGAGCTGCGACCAGGTCAGATTTATTTTTACAGTATTACCTGTCTTTCTGTATGTCACCTATGATTGATTTAAAGCTCCAAGCACTTTGTTACTCTTTATACAAAGCTAATAAAGTTTTTTTTTTTTTTTTTTCCTCCACGTGCCCGTTTTAATTGTAAATCAGAGGAAGAGTTTTCTTTTTAAAAATGTAACTAGCACTGGTTAACAGAAGATGTTGTCTTTAAAACCACCTTTCGTACCTTGAAATTATTACCTGAGATGTGTCCGGTTCAGACAGCCACTGTAAAGACACCAGCAATGGTTTTTTATTGCAAAGGCAACGCTTTGAGGAGGTTGCCTATTCAGACAGGTCCGACCAAACTGCTTTCCAACACACCCGCAATGTGTAAATTCTCCAGGTAAAAAAGCTTTTGGCCTCGGAGCAGCCACGATTGCACTTGAGGCCAGATACCACCTACCTGGTCGAAGCTGATGGTGCAACACAGCACAGCAGAGCAGCTCACTTTTAACAAACATTTATTGAAAACAGCACAGAGGCTCTAAATACACTTGGTAGGTTCTTCATTCCAGGATTAAGAGGAAGTATTAAAAATATAAAGGCTGTAAATGCAGAGGTCTTAATCCTGGAAAAAGCAAGATTGTGAAAAAAAAAAACCAAAAACACATTCTTGAGTTTTTAAAAAAGTTACTATCAAGATGTCTTCATCTTTAACTTGTTCAGCCTGAAAGCCAGGGCAGGGCTCCAAGGTCCATCCTCAGGATTGTTATTGCTTTGGCTGGTAAGTTAGTAAAAATCACCCTGTTACTTTCCCTCTGTGTCCGACGGCCGTTCGTTTCAGCAGGATGCGGAGAGGGAATATGGGTCCATCCTGCAGGAGCGTGAGGCGGCCGCGCTTGCACCAACAGCCCCCGGGCAAATCCGCCTGCCGAGCGGGGAGGCTCCGTCGGGATCCTCGTCCCCGCGTCAGGAGCGGCGCTGGCTGAAGCTAAGGCAGCAATAAATAGCAGAGGAGGCCGGGGCGGGTGTCAGTAAACGCGCTTCTTCTTCAGCGAGGACTCGGCGTAGCGCACGGCCGAGCCCGGCGCCTGCGGGCCCACGCACGGCCCGGGCTCCGGCGACGGCACCAGGTACGAGGAGCCCCGCTTCTCGCTTCGGCTCGCGGCCACCTGGGGACGAGGAACACGTGAGCGCCGGAGAGGCGAGCGCGCCGGCCCTGGCCCCGGCCCCGCTCTTGCCATCCTGCCACGGCTCTCCCCAAGCCACCACCGGAGCAAAGAGCAGGCTGAGCACGAGCGCTGCCCCCGCACTCGCAACACGGAGCCTCTGCGGGATCCGTTTGTGGCCCCTCTTCCCTGAGAAGTAACTCCAGGAATGAGGAAAGTGCCCAGCTGTGAAGGCAAATTCCACATGTGCTGGCCATGCCAGACAGCCAGCGCCAGGT